>VXAZ01009911.1:1089270-1268255 GCA_013399875.1 Gymnorhina tibicen
TGATCCCAGAGATAGATGAAGAGAACCTTTGCTCTTGAACAGCTCATCCTTAAAATAGTACCCCATTAGCTAAGATTGAACCCTCAAAAACAGTTGTGGGGAAAGCTGTAAGTCGAGGGAAGGGGCTTTCACATGCCAGCAGAAAAGCACCCCGGGCGGCTGTTGCACTGTGGCATTGAAGCCATGAGAAAACAGTTTCTTGTGGAGAAAATCGCTATAGCAAGGCAAGAGAGACTCCTCTCCCTAAGTGAACTGATGAAAGACTATTACAGAGGTGGTAAACTGACTGAAATAATCTCAAGTTTGTGTCTTTATATTGTAAATGGGAGGAAAGAGGAGGATGGGGGGAAGAGAACTGTTCTGAAGGTTTATTTTGACCCTTATTGTTACTTTTTTCTTTTAGTTCTGTTAATAAACTTCTTTATATTCTTTAAAGTTTAGAGCCTGCTTTGCATTTCTCCTAATTCTTGTCTCACAGGAGGTAAAAGATGCGAACAAACCCACTACCATAGGAAAATAACAAAGGAAAATTAATCTCTCAGGAGCAAACAAATCAAACCAACAACCTCTGCTACATCTCATGGCCTGCTGAAACACAGGTCTGGACTAGAATATTTGCTGCAACCATTTAGTGACCCATGCTTGTCCCAGATTCATCTTATGAACTGGAAAAAGCAATTTGTCTGCCCACGTGTCCTGAAGTACTGATATTTATTAAATCCACTTCTTTGAAAGCCCTAGATTTTGGCTACTGGTTATGCAGAGAGAGAAGCAAGTAAAGCTGGCTGTGATATGCGTGTTTCATCTGGGTAATATCCTGGTAAGGCCGGATTTATTACCTTTATGTCTTAAGGCCAGGCAAATCTCATGGGGTCAGTCATAAAGCAGAATGAGGCAGGAGAAGAGTTTGAGAAAGGAGATCCGGAAATCCTCTTTGCCTGTGGGAGTCTCTTAGCTCTTTCCTTCCAGAGTTTCTACTTCAGGCCATGCTGGCAGGTCAACCATCTGTCTGGCACTTCAGCTGCCCCTCTGTTCTGGTGCCAGGCTGCTGCCCACTGCCCTCGGCACTGCGGGGAGCCCTGCTGCCTTGACTCTGGGGCGCCAGCGTGGTGCCTGTGGTGCCCATGGCTGCCGAGGGTGACCAGAGCTCTCGCCCTTGAGCTCTCTTCTCCTTTTCAGAACATGACCTTTCTTATCTGAAAACTGATTACAGTGAGAAAGCGCAGGCTGATACCAAGCTATCGATGACAGGAGCTATGCAAGTGTCACCAGTGAACCGGGGCTGATAATAAAAGAAGACAAACACAAGGTACACAGAGGGTATTTAAAACGACACCACCTAGGGCTATTTCTAAATTTAAAAAAAAAATTCACACTGAAATTGCAAAATTGTGCATTTCATTGTGTTAATTCTGCCCAACTGGCAGTGCCTAAAGAGCTGTGACTTTATCTGCTAACTTCAGGGAGTCTGGTGGGGTGAGCAGAGCAGTAGAGCTTTGGTATCCCTGCTCTGTGTGGCAGGGTCTTTGGGAAGGTGGGTGGGGAGGGGGCCCTGCACCTCTGTGTCTGCCTGCCCCGTGCTGGCCTCGGTGCCCCGTGCTGGCCTCGGTGCTGCTGTGCAGGGCACACACAGGAGCACCCAGCGCAGTGTGCAGGCCAGCAGCTGCTGCCGCTGGGGCTGCCACCCTGTCACTCTAGTCCTTCGCATTTGAAGTAGGGGAAGAAACTGGGGCACATGAGGATCAAAATCTTTGTGGCATCCGGTGCCTTTTGTGGGGAGCTCGGAGTGAAATCACAGAAATCTTCCAGAAGATTGGTTCATTTTTAATGATCTAGGACTATAATTTGTCTGTTTAATTCAACCTGAGTGACATAATAGCTTTCATTTGGACTTATTACCAGCAGAGCAGTCAGTCAGTTGGAAGCAGACCTAGGGCAGGGCATTTTGTCATTATTTTAAATTTTCTCTATCTGACAAATTTGAAGGTCTTGAAGAGACTGAAGCCATTGTAAAGGATAGAGCATGAGAGAATAGGTCACACAGTATGTTAAAGAATGAAAATTGATTCATTCTTTCCTCTGTTGAATAAGCAGCTGTACTTTGGTCCCTGTGATCCATGAAATAAGCTGTCAGAGAAATAGGAAATGTGCCACATTTGAACTTCACTCATTGATTCTGTTCTGATCCAAGGTGCAATATTAAAATGCAGTATGGTTGGTGGAGAATCTGCAGCAGTGACAGCAGCAAGGCCCAGCTTGCTTACCAGTTGTCTGGGCTATTTGTAATAAATTAATCTGTGCTTTACAATGCTGGGACTCATTTACTTAGGTCATGTAGTCAGAGCCAGCTAACAGGAGGAATTTCACAAAAACAACATTTGTTCGTTTTAAATAAAACCAGAGGCTGCAGAAGAGGCTCACGGTTCTATAATTTTATAGCCTTAAATCTGGGCAAATAATTTGCAGACAATTCAGAAAATCTTACAGTAATCAGTGTAAGAATGGGTAGCAGAGAATTCTAGAATTTGGGATTATTAGCTGGAGCATGTCAGGCCAATTAATTCCTGCAATTTAGATAGACCTAGCTGTGAAATTAAATGGAGGACATTATTCCCTAAAAACTACACCTGGTTTCATTTCTTGTAACAGAACACACCTTCCTTTACACACCTATTCCCAAGTAAAAAAATTAACCTTGTTATGCTGTCCTCCAGTAGTGTCCAGAGGACTGCCTGCAGCTATGATTTGCTATGTTAAGTCTGTTTTATCCATGCTGAAGTGTCTTTTACTTCTTTGGTGAGTTTTTAAAAGTTTTATTAACTAAAACATCATTTTTGCTGCCTTTGCTTTATTTGTCTTAAAATTGTGATTCATAAAGATGGATTTTTATAATTAAGGTAGAAATGAGAAATAACCCCCTATATATAATTTAAAAATGTTGAAATTACAGACACTATCTAACTTCTGTTTTAAATCACAGGAACAAACTGTTCCCCATTAGCAGCCCTAATTAAATCCATTTTTCTGTGAGTCTTTGGCAAATTCCATTTTAGTAAAGCTGTATTAAACTCTCTTTTATTTCCTCTTGCTTTGCAGAATTCTCTGTTTGAGATGAATAATGGGTTGAATATGGTATGTGATGGCTCCATAGACTCCAAAGATACAACATGAACAAATACATTGTTCTGGAGAGCTGGTATAAGAACACTACTGAGGATTTAGAAGCACTCCAACTACCAGACAGGCAGGAGCAGGACCATCCCGGCCTGGGAGGTTTATATGTGATGCAAGGATGAGCAAACATTCGTGTAGCAAAGAGGCTGTGGAAAGGTGAAGGAGGCTGGGAGTGGGGGAGGAGAGGGAGCCTGCTGGAACGAGCAGCTTGATGTTCACCCTGACACAGCACACCGGGGTGCTGCACTCCCCAGCTCTGGGATACCACCAGCTGCGTCCTGCTGGTGTTGTCCCAGGCCTTGGGTGAGGAATAAGCAGTTGCAGAGGAGTGGAGAGAACTTCCAGAGGTTATCCAACCCTGCTTTTCCTCAGTACGTGCCATCACATGGAGATGTGTTTTCTGCAAGCTTTGCGTGCGGCCTGTGGCATCTGTCTGGGTTGTTGTGTTGAACCTCCCTAGACCTGTTTCTGCACACAGGTCAGAATCTGGCCTGGGTCACTGGTCCTGTGCACAGACAGTTTTGTTAGGGTGGTGCTCCCTGGTGACTTGACTGAGCAAGCAGTGCACACACCAGAGAACCCACCCAAAACAGCCACTCATTTCACAGTCCCTGTGCTTGAAGATTAACGTGCTCCCCAAATCCTGCCTCAGTCCCAGAGCAACGGGCTCTGTCCTGTCCTCCAGCATCTCCATCACTCATTTACTGCAACGATTGGCTTCAGCCTTCGATTTCCTCTGTGGAGCATATTGGAAAGAGAGAGGCTGAGTTGTGAACATTAATAACAATGAATAATAACAGCACGAGTTCCACAAGCTTTAACAATCAAATGAATCAACAATCAGGAGGGTTTCATTAATAAATACTTGCTGGAGTTAGATGACAAGGGAGCTAGTGCCAAAGGTGTGTCTATCAGTTAAAGGCACTTACCCAGTGTGATCACTTCTTAGCCCCTTTGCTTATCTGATGGGTTCCATGTTCCTCTCTGTGACCTGCTGCAGAGGGGGCAGGGGCCAGGAGGAGCAGAGGAATAGGTGGAGCGGACTACATCGTCCTGTAGGTGTCTGTTTTGGGGTTACATGGCAAGGTTTTGGCAGCAGAGGGACTGTGAGGGTGGCTTCTGTGAGAAGATGCCAGAAACTGCCCCCACGCTGGACTGAGAAAATTCTGCCGTTGTACTTACAGATAGGAATAGATTCTTCATGACTCAGGGTAAAAATATTCCCCTTCCAAAGCCACCAAAGTAAAAGCTGGGAAAGACCTCTTAGGTTACAGTATGTTTCCCTCAGGACCAAGTGAGAGTGGCAGGGTAGGGCCATCTGGCTCGTCTAGTGCAGCTTTCTCTTCAGATGAGCTGAACCTGGGATGGTTTATAACCGTTTATGCAGAGCAAATTCCTGTGCCAAGAGGAGCATCCCTGGTCATTATGCTTTTACTACAGCAACAGCAAAAGGGAACGCAGGCTTTCATCAGTCTGGTTTGAAGTCCAGTCTAGAGTAATTGTAATTTAGCGAGGGAGGCTTTGAGGACCAACTACCAATGTGTTAATTTGTTTCAGGAAAAGAGAGGGACAGCTTCTGTAATTATGATTAAAGGAACTGTTAATGTCTCATTCAGGTGTTCCTGTTACCATAAAAGCAGTACTTTTCTCTCTTTGGAATTTGCAGCACATATGTCATCGCCTTTGTTGTCTGGGCTGCTTGAAGTCAATTTTGTGAACCTCCAAGTTTTTAATAATAAAAATTTTTTTGCTAGAAGCCTTGCCCCAAGGCACATGATGGTTATGGAAAGGACAATTGGTTTCAAGAGAAATCACAGAGTTCAAGGGTAAAACAGAACTCACTACAGTCACAAGGAGTAAAACTGGGAGCTGTTGTGCTGAGAATCTATGAAAGAACTAGGCTGCCTGTCAGGAAAAGATGCTTCTCTTATAAAGGCATGAGGTTTTATCTCAAAGACAGGGAGTGTGAAGCCCATTCCAGCTTGTTGTCTCATTGTTTCCTGCTGCTTTTATGTATTCAAGTGCCTCTGCTCCGCTCTCTGAACCTGCACCACGCTGCCATGCCTGGCATGTAGGAGTTTCCATCAGGCTGCACGGCACAGCCTAATTGCACAGCACACTGCAGATGCTTGTGCTGAGCAGGCTTTAGCATGGCTGGTTTGGCCAGGGCAAGCATGTTACGTGGCTGGGCTACCCCTGGGTGAGTGTGGAGAATATATCATAGTAACAGACCTAAGCCCCTTGCATACCTGTGTCCATGACGAATTGTGAGCATGTCTGGCACCTGCACAGCCTGGCACCTGCTGGTTCAGATGAACTTTCACAGTACAGGAGGAGTGCAGATTGGCACTTGCTTTCTGACAAGATATTTTCTCTTACTGCTTGTTGCCTTTCGTCTTGAATTTGTGTTTTGGTATGCCTGTTGCCAAATTCCACTGAATACTCCACTTGGCATCAGAAATGTCTTTATAAAGAGGACAGGGTGCTTGGCAGCCTCAGAGCTCTCCGTCTTATTTCTCTTTGCCTTTCCAGGTTTCAGAGACTATAGAGAGGTGCTGTAGAAAAACTTGTCCCATGTGATGGTTTCTCTTTGTAGAAGTGCTGTTCCTGAGGAGCAAAGAACACCCAGTGGTCTCATTTTTGTCCTTGATCGTGCATGGGTGTCCTTATTTCTTGAGGACTGCTGGGATGCCTTCAAATTGCTCCTTTAAGTCAAGTCCACCTGACAGTTGATATCCAAACAGTTTATACAAGATGAAAGTGCTTCTCCTTCTGTGGTAAAGCTCTGGCCACTGCCGTTTGAGTGCCATGGTGGCACGTGGACTCGGCATGTGCAAGGGCACTGTGCCTACAGCACCGTCAGCTTGGGTTTTGTTGTTTTAACTGTGCAGTTGCTCTGACCTCACAGGCTGGACAGCTAGGTGCACTTACCTAGGTGGACCTGAGATCAGAAAATCCATGAACACTCCTGGTGTGTGCCCTACAGCAGCAGAAGTTCCAAGCTCTGGATGGAGCCAGTTTGCAGAGTGCTGACTAGTCACTGCCATTAGGCCTTCTTGGTCCACTTCCCTGACGGGTCAGGCTGTGAGGTGTGTGCCCAGGCTGGGTGAGACAGCAGTGCTTTACACTGTGTCTGAGGCTCTGCTGCAGGCTGGATGGAGAGGATATCCCTGCCCTGTCCCTCCCTCATCTACCAGCTGTATACAGCTGCTTCTTCCTGTTTCAGGTGTGGGTAACTTGATCCCACACCAACAGTAATGCTGTAAAGGCTGACAGATTGCCAAAATTATTATGTAAATGAAATAATAGTAATACTAGTAATAATTTATGAATTCAGCTAGAAATACAGCCTGTTCAGTCTGTTCTGGAACTTGCATTTGCTCTTCTGCTGTGTACATACACAAAACAAAGCACTATCACCCTACATCAAGTACAACCTTTGAGATGGCTCTATCACCCCATGACACGGTCAACACAGAAGATGGACCATGGTCAACACAGAAGATGGAGCATCTTCTGCTGTGATGAGCTGGCACCAGGATTACCAGTAGCACTGGCCCTGTGGTGTGCCGTGATGGACAGTTCTAAGGGCTCTAAGGGCAGGTCATAGCCCTGCTGCTCTGGCACTGTACAGGCTGTGTTCCCAACATATCTGGGCACTTACTGCTGTATTGTGTTGGTGGGTCTGTTATGTCCTGCTCTAGCAGCAGTCTGTTGGGTTTCACTCTTCACCTACAGTCCATTTTGTAATCTTCTCAAGACCAGTGTAAGGAGATCTTCACTCTTTTTCCAGAGTCTTGACAGGTATAGCCCCGGTGTGTTGGTAATGCAACAGGAGATCACTGGGGAAGGCCAAAGCTGTTCCTGGCTCACAAGAATAAAGTCATGGAGCAGCTCTGGAATGTATAGTTTCAGTTAAAAGTGACCAATGCAGATATGAATTATTAAATTTACTAGCATGGGGCTGCCATAATGAAGTGTCACATTCTTCACAAAATGAATTCCTATTAAAAAACCCTAAGATTAAAAGCAGAGGAGATTCTAAAATGATGGGAACTGAGAGGAATGAGAGAACAGAGTATTGATCACCCACACCACTCATGTCTGTTTCTATTTAGAAATACGAAAAACAGATTAATGAATTAATGATTCAGTGTCAAAAGGGGGCCTAGAGGGAGGAAGTCTGTGTAAGTCATGTGACTCAGCACCATCAGGAGCTGGCAAGAAGATGGCAGTGAGAGAGGGGCAGAGTGGCAGTGGTTACAAAACCCCAGCACAGATAACACAGGGAGAGGATGGATCAGGTTTTGGCCCATTCATTATTCATCCAGGCACATGCAGATGTAATTCTGGCAGTAGATTTCCCTAGGATTGTTGCCAAGGGGCATGTGCTTCCAGGCAGGGAGCTTAGGTTTGATTCCTGGTGCTGATTGAATGCATGGCCTTGGGAAAGTTATTTGACCTCTGTGTGGGTCATTTTATCAAAAACCTAAACGGGCACAAGGAAAATGATCCATTTGCACACCCACTAGAAATCTAAATTCAAGTAGAAAGGCAGTCAAGAGATTCTGAGAAGAAATGTAGAAAATATTTAAGAATTCAGTGTGTAAGTCATAGAGGGCACTTTTTGAAAAATCCTATTGAAAATCTCCCATATGGCATAGAACCACAGCACTTGTTTGCTACCAGCACTGACGTATCAGGTGTATAAAAGGACATTCTGAGTTAGCTGTGTGTCGCACTCAGAGACGAAAGAATGACACGGAGTCTCTGGGTTCATGTTTGGGCCAAAATGGCTTGCCACTTGGGGGCTCACGTTTTATTTATATCTTTTTGAGAATACCTGTGGATTGGAAGATGAAGTGACCACCTTCAAATCACACTGGTCAAAGGAAAAGTCCATCAAATGTCTCCGCCTTAGGAGAAAGAATGCAAACATTTGAGACCGATTAGCAAAACATGGCTGTGTTTACAGAACATGCCTGAGAATTCTTATCTACAGCAGTAAAACATGGAGAAACTGAAAAACTCAGGGCGACAGCTGTGCATGTTGTTGTCACCTGGGCACTGGTCCATCTTCTGTGTCGACCATGTCATGGGGTGATAGAACCATCTCAAAGGTTGTACTTGATGTAGGGTGATAGTGCTTTGTTTTGTGTATGCACACACACAGTGCTCTAATTGCTGTTCAATATTCTACATAAAGCTCCTTGAAACATTTCCAGTGAGATGAAGCAACTTGTAAAAGCATGATTCACTCAATCGGGATTCTTGCCTATGTGTAGCCAGTCACTTGTTTCACCTCCTCTTCCCATCTCGTGCTGGACCGGTGTAATCTGTGTGAACTGTTCTGCGCCCACGGTGTCTCGCTTGTGCCCGAGCTCACGGCGCTGCTGTTCACACCGTCCTGTGTCTGTACTACAATACTTTCACACACGTGCAATTAAAAGGCAAAATTTAAATTTACAGAAATTAATTGTGTTGGCAAAATGGTTTTAAAACACTCTAGAGAATGTTCTGTCAGCTTGACAGATGAAGGTAATGCTACAAAATGAATTTTGTTGACAAAATAATTTCAGGGTGTTGATAAAATGGGTTTTGTCTTCAGAGTGAAAAATACTGGACTGACACATACTATTGTCCTTAAAAGTGTTTTTTCAGCTGTCGGTCAATTATTTCCTTTTTGGGTCAGCCAATGATCATTCTTCATATCTGAAAAAACTTTCGTAAAACATAGCATAAAGCTCTGAAGGACAAAATAATTGAACTGTGATTTCTTGCTTTCAAACTGAAACTAGATTTGTCACTAGGATGAGCAAGGACTGGTCCCTGTGAAGTGCAAACAGGTGGGAAACCGTGGTGGAGGTTTGACACACTGTGGAGGGAAGAGGGTGAAGTGGGAACTGGGCTTCTGGAAACAGCTGTTTGTTTGAACACACATCGTTAGACTACTTGGATGCTTTGCAAGCTTTTCAATGGGTTTCCTGCTGATTTCAGGAGCCATTTGCATGCACTCAGAAGTCTCATTTTTCCCCTCCATTATGTTGCCGTTCTTGAGCATGAGGTAAGGGACATGCAGTGTTCTCTCTGGGATGGTGGCTGATGGCGGGCCCTCGAGATGGACTGGGGCTGGCGCTGCCCACCTGCCCAGTGCAGGGCTCAAGGTCCGGGGCTCTGCCACCCCTGTGCCTCCCTGCTGCTGTGGGGCAGGGCCCGGGGGCTTGCAGGGCCCGGGGGCTTGCAGGGCCCGGGAGCTCTCCCAGCCCAGGGCTGGTGGCAGCAGGTGTCCCCAAGAGCTGGGGGTGGGGGCCAGCAGCAGCAGGGCTCTGGTGGCCGGCGGGCCTGGGCAGGGGGCCCGCTCCTGGGTGGCCCCACTCCGTCACGGTTGCTCCGTTCTGCTCCACCAGGGGCTTCCCGTGGGCCCCTGCCCCCAGTGAGGTCCTGCTGGCCCCTCGACCTGCCGTGGTACGCAGCTGACTCTTCCCGCTGTGGCCAGAAGGCATCTCTCCCAGTTTTATGACAGAGCAGCCCAGAGGCCGTGAGCCCTGTGTAGAGCAGAGCAGGATGGGCAGAAACTCCTAACTCTCTGTTGTCTGAGGTGCCACAGCAAGGCAGAGGCTGAGGAGCAAAGAGAGTCTCGGGGGAGGGGGCTGTCACTGTGGATGTCGAGACTTTGCATCCATATTTCCTAGGGTGACCTGGTGACATCACCAACAATGTGCCCCTGGAGCACAGGCAGCTGGCATGGCTTGCAGACTCATCAGCAGGGTCCTGGTTCAGTCTTAAAAATATGTACATAAAAAAAAAAAGTCTGTGTCCTTTCAACAGCTCCCAGAAATACTGGGCCCCTTATCATGACACCTGTATCAGGTCAAGTCCAGATAACCAGTGCCAAATCTGATAAGATTTAATTTTTTAGGTACTGGACCAAAATCCAGCCTGGTGCAGCTCCAGGAAAAGTTATCCAGGTTATAGTCAGGATAGTTGGAGTCAGCATAACTTCACTCACTAAGTGCATGGAGCTGTTTCTCCTAAATGCTGTTTTGGGTCAGGATCTCTTGGAATCTCTAGCTGTTCTCCTGCTTCCCAGGAAGATGGAGTGCCAACATTTTTCTGAAACCCTGTGGTTTCTTATTTGGATCTTGGGTTCAACAGACACATCCCCTTTTGCTCTGTATCACAGAAAAGGAAGGAACAAAATCTTGTGTTATGTATGAACTGGAGTTTTATGGGATTTTGAGGAAGCCTGAACCCAAGGAGATAATCTTGTGATGAGGTAATGATGCTTCACTGCCAGGTTGTATTATTTTTTCTTCTTTATCAATAGTGGCATAACTAATTGCATTAAAGCAGAAGTGACCTTGCTGAACAGCTAATCTTCGTCATTTGAGTGTGCCACTCCCACAAGTCACTGCAATGACACTTAACATAACAGCTCCTTAATATGTGGAACATCTGTTCTTCGTTTTTGCAATCATCAATGATCTTCCTCGTTATCTTCCTGTACCGGTGCCTACATGAGCCATCCGTACCTGGCAGAACATTTAAACTTTTTCACTTCTGGCTAGATGGGGTTCTGAAACTGCTGACAAGATAAAGAGCAATCAAATCTATAAATCATCTGACATCCCAGTTAGAATTGATGTGTGAGAATTAATTAATGGTAGTTAGTGGCACTGGCTAATGAATTAACAAAACCACAGTTTCTCCTTTGGAATTAGAATAGCAGGGATGCTATTGCATCAATTATACCTTCAGTCTTGCCTTTAATAGGGACTATCCTTTGCTTTATAAACAGTCAGATCAAAACCCCTCCAAGCTGCACACAGTAGAGTCTTTGAAAACATTCTGATAATAGGAGGGCCCTTGGTGATCATCTTGTGAAGCTGTGCCATAAACAGAGCTTGCTGTCTGCGTGAGTAGGTGCTCATAGCAGCAGCACATGGTGTCCTTGGATGCTGTTTTAGGAGATCTGGGGGCAGGGATGAGCTACCAGAGGCCCCAGAGGGCCACGAGCTCTGGCTATGTCATGCTGAAGGGCAGCCCCAGCACTGTCAGCCTGGGCACTTCTGCAGCTTATGTCAGGGACATTGTCATGGGCAGAATGTGCCTCGAGGGACAGAAGAGCCATGTTTGGTTTAGGATGGCAGGGAAGTATGATATGGCCGTTCCCCATCAGAGCTGGGATATCTGCATATAATTCGTGGATTGAACTTCAGTAGAGCTGTGCTTTCCTCTTCCATGCTGTCTGCTTTCGCAGGCAGACACCAGTCCAGCTTCTCCCTGCTGGGCATGGAGGACAGGGAGGATCGGGGCACACGTACTGATCTGCCTTCAGTTCAAATCTGCCTTTTAGGCTGCTTGGTCCTGTGGTACAATCACAACAATGCTAGAATAATGCTTTAAACCAAATAATTTCTATGGGAACGCACACAGTATAAAAGGTCTGACTGTCTGTGCACACCTACACTGTCTGTGGCTATTACCCAATAAAGTTGTCAGAGACAGAAGCATCACAACAACTCCTTGAACAGCATCTCCTCAAGTTTAAACAGAGAAAAATCGCCTCACAATTAATTTCTCATAAAAGTAACAAAAAGAGGGTCAATACAAACTGACTGAATGAATCAGGGTTGCTTCCCTACAGACAAGTAGAGGAACAGGGTTTGTGGCCACAGGTGCTGGCTCTGGGAGGGCAGCCACTGGCCATGTACATCACTTCTGCAGACCTGGTGAGAACCCGCAGCTGCTACTGACTGCCATGCTGACTGCATGCATTGCCTTTTCCCAGAATTTGACTTTATTCTGAAGAAGAGCAAGAGCCCAGGGTTTTTCTAAGGGCAGGCAGGGCAGGGATTCCCAGACATCCCTGTTCTCTGCTTCCTGCACCGTGCAAAGTGTTGGCACAATGACAAACCTGGAACACCGAGCAGGGTTTGCTGTGCTGCGCTGGCGTTCTCCTGTCCGTAATGGCTGTCAGCACCCTTCTCCACCCAGCAATTCTAGACTTCCTCATTTTCACAGTTCTTGGCCCCAAAAGGAGCTGTAGAAAGTGTTAGTTTAGTTTCTCTGTAGTGATTAGAAACACAGTGTTTCCTTTATGACATACTTCATTCATGTGCTTCTGAGGCTCCTGCACACCGAGCCTTTTGTATTTCTCTTCTCACAGTGTGAGTTCCACAATGCTCCATTTAATGGATGTTATTTGGGTTGAAAGGTAAGCAGCTTAAATGCTTTGCTTTCTAGCATCCCTGTCCTGTTAGAACCATCTCTCACTCACTCTCAATTGCACATTTTGTTACATGAACATGTTTAGATCAAGAGTTTTTCTCTCCTTCAAATATTTATAGTGATGACTTGTGATGTAATCAATAGGGTTTGCAGAATCTCACCCTGCTCCATCACATCTTTATTCTTCAGAATGATGTTTGCTGCAGTGTTATAGCTAGGACTGACAAGATAAAGCTGAATTAAAACAAATTGCACATTATCTGCTTCCATCCTGTTGCTGGGATTACAAAAGAGAACAAATGAAATTCTGTCAAAGAGGAGCTCTTCTCCCTCCTCCCAAGCAGAGGAGTGGTGGCTGCTGAGGCAGACTGAGAGCAGTTCAGACAGAAGCTGTGCTGATACAGGGCTCCTCTTCCCTCATCCCTGGCAGATGACCACAGTGCTCTGTGCCAGGCTTCCAGTTCCACATCCATCCTGCCTCCGTGCTAGATCCCAAGCACATCTTTACCAACTCCTCTTCAGTCTTGGCTCAGCCAGCTCCTGGGAGATCCCCAGAGTTCAGGGGTCATGACAGGTCACGAAGCGGCATGACCCGAGCTGTCCTGCTCCTGCTGCACACCCCAAGAGGGGCACCCACAGCTGCCTGATTTCTTTGTATCCTTCTGCAAGGAGGAACACTTTCAGGGAATTACATTTGTAAGAGAGTTTTTTCCTTTCTGTCCAAGCCAGCTGTGAGCCAGTTTTCATGGGCCCAAAGAATGCTGGTGTCCCATGCAGTCCCCACAGGAGATGCTAATAGAATCCCTCTTTTGTCAGTCTGAATGCTGACTGTCTGCTCCATCTGCCCTGCATCATAAAGTCCAAGTGTTTGGTGCTGCAGGCCTGCTGGGACCCTGTCTCTTGCCAGCACACACTGGAAGGATTTTTTGAAAAACTTTGGGAAAGCAGGCAGCATGTGAGCGAAGTGCTGTTCAATATGGGTATGTGTACACTGAACTAAGAGAAAGCAGGAGCTCTTGGTGTAGTGAGGGATAAAATGCAGTATTTTCAGGAAGCCACATGCTCATGTGGTTGATGAGGAGTGAGAGCATCCTGCGGCAGAGCTGCCCAGCTAGGGGGTTCCGCACAAAATCTTTGGGCAGTGTAAAACATCCACAGGGTTCCTTTGTGCCATGGAAGTATGTGACACCGTCTCAGTCACAGCAGGATGTTCTTTTGGACACAGAAACTGCATTAAAGAATAACATGCTATCACTGCTCTGGATGAATCTGCCACAAATTGCTGTTTCTTGCTCTTTGCTGGAAGGTGGCTTCATTTTTTTTTTGTTATTTAAGTTCACGTGACAGGAAGCCTCTTGACTTCAGCAAGAAGGCATTGCAGGGAATTCTGGCTTAGGTGCCAAAGACTTTCCCACTCTTGTTGCTGCTCCTATGAAAGAGGAAAGAAAGGATTTCTCAAAAATAAATCAGATTTGATCTGTAAGTGGAGAGGATGGCTTGGTAGATGTCAAGGGAGGAAATAAAGGATCACCTCTGGGAATGATATAGGCAAAATATCACCTGATTCCTGTCTGCTTCAATGGCAGCTCTTTGCTGGGACTCTGTCTCTGCACAGCTCTCTGCCTCAGTCTGTGAATGCTGAATTGGGGACTCCTCCAAGTCTGTGTGAGCTGTGACTCTACCCCAAGGAATGGTGACTGCTCTGAGCTATTTGACACGCCCCTGGAAAGATGTTTAGCTTTAACAACATTTAGCTAGCCATTAGCAAAGAGTAATTTTCAAACACTCTAGGAAATAAAATTCGACAGATTTTGAAGATACTAAAAGTCATGGATCATTATTAGCGGGTATTAGGAACTCTGTTTCCCAGTTCTGTGTAGAACAGTCAGGCACATACTGGGAGGTGGAGGGAACATCAATCCTGTGTAGCCTGACCACCTTGGTTCAGAATACCCTGGGCATAGTGGAGCCAGGAAAGACTCCTCCTCCTTCTTTCTAGGGATAATCTCCAAGCCCATAATTTCTGAAATGCTTTTTATCTGCAGAAGGGACAGTCTTCTGGGGCAAGTCCCTGAGCAGTCTCCTGGGCACAGGACTGTGGTGAGGTCTGCCGGCATCCAGCCCCGGACAGTCCCAGGCACAGCCTGGGACAGAGGCCCACGGCGGTGGAGCCGGGCACATGCCCCTCTCCTGGCATCCTTCAGAAGCACAGAGAACCTCGGGAAGAGCAGGGGCAGCCAGCCCCCTCATTGATGCACCTGCAGTACTATTTCATTCTAGTAAGGATGCTGAGAATAAATGCAGGGCTTGAAAGTACCAGTTGGAACCAAAATAGTAATGAATGCTGCATCATAAATGCAGCAGCAAAGCTGATGTGGTTCCTGCTAGACAACACAGCTGTATATCCCCTTTCACAGAGCTCAGAGGAGGCACTGCAGATTCCCTCCCCCATCCAGTCAAAAGAGCCTGATCTGCTTTGAAAACCTGCATTTTTTTTCCAGAATATCAAGGGTCTGGTTCCTTTGGGCCCAACTGCAAATCCAGGAGCCTTTGTGTGTATTCCGCAGGGCTCTGTCCCTGCAAACAGACTCCTTTCGTTCGCAAGTGAGTCAAGCCCAGGACTTGTTCTGTGTTCTCTCCCTTTATATTTGTATCACTCTTCTATTACAGCAGGGTGCTGCAGAGAGGAGATGAAAAGAAGCTTGGAAGTCTGCTTCTATGAATGTGTGAATTTATTTTTAAACCTCTTGAATTATTTACTTTGTCTGTCTTTTTTTAATGACAGGTGAATATGTTTGTGACTTGTTCTCTTTCCCAAGGTAGCACTTGGATGAAGCGAATTAATTACTTATAGAGTAAATGCAACTGCTGTTGATTTTCAAGTCAAGTTTCAGCTTTGGTGAAATTTCAGAAAGAAAGTAGTGTTTTATAAATTAAACCCTGCTTTGTGTGCTTTCCTCTTAAAGAAGGCTTGGCATTTGGAAAGGCAGCAGGAAGAGAAAACAAACATTCTAAATGATGGAAAATTGTCTTTAAGGGTATACTGCATCGGCTATCAGTACACAGCCACGAGAGATCCGTGTGGCAGCCCATCAGCAGTATGTCGAGTGTAACAGGCTCCAGCAGCACCCCAACACCTTTGGCTTCAGTGGCAAATTGCTGGTCTCTGGCAGGAGCTGCTGCTTTGAACTGACAGGGTGATTACACTGGTTGTTCCTCTCTCTGACAGCACATGCCCTGTGCTCTACCAGGAAAACCTCATTCTTCTTCAGAGCGGTGTAGATTCTGATCCCATGAGAGCTGAACTGACAGGATCCTGGGCTGCCGGGCATTGCCAGCGGGACAGGTGAGCCCTGGTTCCCCTTTGCTGTTCCCTCTGAGGCTTTAGTGAGCTTTTCAGGTCCTCCCTCCAGAAGGTTGGGCTGATCTTAGAATAACTCCTGTGGTGTGAGTTGTCTCGGGAGCACAGCACCTGGCTGGATTGGTGCAGCGGGCTGAGACAGGGGCTCTGGGTCTGGCTGGACTGAGGGCAGGAGATGCCCTGCAGGTTCCCAGCAGACAGGCCAGGTGTGAGAACGGTGACTGTGGCAGCTGCTTGCCAGCCCTCAGGCAGCTAACATGGAAAGGATCATCATTAATTTCACTCTGCATCCATCAAGCCCCGTTTCTGTCCCTGGAATGACAACTCATTCGTGATGCTTTGTAAGAAAGCAGTTCCAGCTAGCCTCCACTGCTGCTGACAGGCAGTGGTGCTCTGTGCATCTTAGCTGAGAGCTTATCTGTTTTAAACGTGCTCTTCTGATTTTTTTGGACTGTAGTATTTACTGTCGAAGTTCCTAGGTCCCAGGTTCCCAGCTGTTGTGTTTAAATTTGATGGAGATGAGCGTGGGAGCAGAGAGAGAAGCTCTGCTGGGGTGAAACTGTTTTGGCTGGGCACTGTCACTGAAACACTCTGAGCTGAGCTGGGTGCATTGCAGTGGGATCCATGTATCATCTGTATCACTGTGTTCTCTTTGAACAAGCAGACTGCAGTGTGCCTTGAGCGAATTGGTTTCTCTGGGCCTTGTTCTGAGCAGCAATGACCGCTGGGTGCCCCATTATATTTTAGCTCACATATGTATGAAACAAACAGTGATCTCATGTTTCCTGTCACTTAAGGCCCATATCTGACAGTCGGATGTAAAATTAGTTAATGATTTGGAAACAGAAAAGGTCAACTCTAAATAATAATAAAATGTTAAAATGCAGAACAGAAATGTTACTCCAATTTTTAAGGATTCTACATAGTTTTGGTTCCTTCCCTGAAGGACTTAGTATAACTCAATGAGAAAATTGTATTCAAATCCTGTGGGCTGCTCTGCCGTGGCTGACCTGAAATTAGGGGAAATGTACAAAGTAGTTTTATGGAAGCTGTTTGGATGGATGGCTGCAGGAGGAGGCATTTGGTGTCTGGGCTCTGCTGTCTCTTGAACAGGCTAGGGATGGGACAGCAGCAGGGGGGACACAGCTGCATGCTCTTGTGGCCACAGCGCTGCACTGATGGTCCTGGGGAGCCTGGGTGCCCAGTGGCCTCTGCCTGCTGTCCGTGCCCCAGGATGCTTGCTGAGAGTGACTGGGAGGGAGCAGCTCCTCAGGCAGCTTCTTGCTCAGAGGGTGGGTCTCATTTTAGATGTGTTGTTGGTTTGTTGATGGCAACTTTACCTGCCCAGGTCTGCTCAGCATCCAGTGCTGTGGTCTGAGGCCTGCTAGTGAGAGACTTTGCCATGTAACCCAGAACCACAGGCATTGCTTTTGTCCCCCTCCTTAGCCTTGCTTGAGGTGTTTGCTGAGCTCCAGAACCTTGTGGAACTCCCATGAGCACATTTACAACCAAGCTGTGGCTTTGCCTGACCTACACAATGTTCAGAGCACCGAAGGAGGCCCCTCCTGTGCACAGGTACAGTGCTCTTCCTCCCTCTCCTGCAGCACACGGCTGGAAAAGTCTTCCTGAAACTCGAGGCAGTCTCAGGTCCTGTTTCTTTGGGAACAGAGGGATTAAAGTGGGTAGGTAACTGTGTGTCTCTGCCCATGCAGGGCCCTTGGGAGGGACTTCTGAGGGAGAAGGACCCCTGACAAGCAGCCCTGGCAGGGCGTGTGCCAGAGCACAGGGCTGTGCACAGCTGGTCTGGTGCTGCAGCACGAGCTCTTCGGGCTGTGAGCACCAAAGGACCGGGGTTGTTAGTGCTGACACTCCAGACATGACTAAGCCAGTTTGATGAAAGAAGTGGAATCTGACACTTTTGCTATTTAATTGTTTCTCGTAAATTTCAAATAAAAAATAAATTGGCTTCTTTTGAAAGAACAAACTGTGGAAAAGCATTGCTGAGCAGAAGCGAGTGGCCTCTGAAGCATGACAGGCAGCTTCGTGTTCACAGGCAGCTAACAAGTCTTCAAGGCGCAATGCAGAGGGGGCTGGACTGAAAAGCAAATGCCTCTGCAGCTCTAGCTTTGCCTTGAGGCACTTGGGGATAGAAATGTGCAGGAGGAAGGGGAGGAGGTTTTGAGGTCTGAGCATACCCCAGCCCTGAGCTGGGCTGCCCTGGCAGGAGTGTTGGCTGGGGCAGGACTGTGACACCTGCGGCCACGGAGCTCCTGGGTCCTGGGGCTTTGCTCAGCACTTTTGTTCAGGTGGAGGCTGCAGAGTCTGGGGGTTCATCTCGGGCTCTTTGCACCTTTAGCTTTGCTCCTAAGGGCTGGCATGTCCTGGGCTATCTGGGGTATCAGCTGCACTTTGCCAGTGAAAGCATGTTCTGGATTCTTTGGAGGACTTTATTTGCAAGGACCCTGGGATCCATCAGCTGTAAGGAAAATGCCTTTCATCATTCAGGTTAAAGAACATCACAAAGCCTTGGAGACATTGCTTCACTCGGGAATTAAATTGCAGGAGTCATCTGGTGTCAAATAAGTTTCATTTAATAGGTTACTCAAATAAAGTTTCTGTAGAAATCAATATCACTTTCTCCTGCAATTGACAGCTCAAGACACTCAAAATGGCATTTTCCACATACGGCTTATTTAATTTTAGGAGGAAGAATCCCTCCTATATTTTCTACTTGGCCTACGCAACTGTACAAGGTTAACAGCCTGCTGAGTTGGAAACCTGCCCTGCACTCACCCAGGGGGACAGTGTGGGGTCACTACCACAGACCTGCCAGTCTCAGGTGCAGCAAGGACGCCGTTGTCAAAGAGCTGTGTCAGAGCTGTGTTCACAGCTCACTGAAGGAAATGGGGAAAAGTCATTTTGTTTCTTCTTACAGGTGAGCTTGGCAGGACAAAATGCCTCATTATATGTGTCTTAGTAGAACTGGACTTTCTGTAGAGGTAGGAGTCTGTGGGCTATGAAGACTGGAGATTCCAACAGGAGTGCTTCTGGGTCCAGGGTAGGTGAATCCTGAAATTTCTGCCTCCCTTAAGAACATGGGACACCTTTGCTCTGTGTTTTTTATTTCAGTCTGATAGTATCCCATGAGGAAGGGAGGAGACTGGCACCTTTCTGCACCATCTCCCTGGAGAAGGAGCTCCTTTTCTCAGACCTTCTTTGGTCACATTGGCACTTGCCCTGCTGCTGTACTGTCCTCTGAGGTTCTGCTCTCCACATCTGTTTATGGTGCTGGCAGAGCCCCTGTGATTGTACATCCAGCAAGGGCAGATTACTGCTGGGCTGCTCAAGTGCCATGAAGAGACAATTAGCTCTAGGAAAGGACAAGTTCACCTTCTATCTAACACCCTTAATGCTTGTAATTCCTACAAGCAGTACTATTGATTCCTGGATCTATGCTGACTGTAGCACAAATGGACAGCAACTGGTGGGAGGAATTTCCCAGCCCCGTGGTGTTGGGTTCCCTGAAGATGCACAGAGTGATTTGTGTGTTCCCAGCAGCTGCAGCCCAGTAACGACAGAGGCCTGTGACCTGCATGCAATCAGGTACATTCTGCCTGCAGGTTCTGTGGCAGAAGCCGGGTGGGGAAGTGGCTTTATACCATCAGTGCTCTCCAGTCTTCTCTTGTAGCCCGCTGCCAGAGACCCTTGTGCTGTAAGAAGACTTCATGTTTCCCATCTTCTCATGGCTGTAGAGCTTTCAATAATATAAAGTTGATTTTTATTTGAACATATTTGTGGTATTAACCTAAACCATGGGCCTGGGCTGCAGTTTTCCCATCTGATAAACAAAGATAAACATAACCAGTACTAGCTGAGAAAGGAGATTTCGCAGTAAACAGAGTGTTATTGAAGAATGTTATTTTCAGAGATGCAGTTACTTGTCTCTGACAAATTAAAAAGGGAAACATCTGCAAGGCACAATGGGAAGAAAATACTTCAGGAGAGGTTTTATCAGGAGTCAGAGGTAATAGTCCTGTAGAGATAGTCTTCTGGTGCTCTGCAAAGTATTATAATGCTGGATGATTGCATGCAGAGAGCCAAAGTAGGCATTTGTATGCATTGTGCAAAGGATGGTGTGTTATTTAATCATGCTTTCCTCTAAGAGTCTGTGTTGTCTAACTCTGTCAGTAAATATGAAGTGTTTCTTTCAAATGAGGAGGGAGTTCAGCCTTCAGTGCTTCTGGTAGGAGAGAAGATATAGTGACCATCTCCCTGTGCCTTCCCCAGGCTGACACCAGCCCCTCTCACTCCGTGATTTTGTCTGGATATTTTAATAATGGAGCAAAGACAAGCACAAGAAACCTTCTACCAAATAGCCCAGTGCTCTTGCTCCCTGTGGCACACTCAGGAAACACCTCCTAGGGTATCTGCCCTGAGCAGGCTGAGCTGGGGGTGGGAGCAGGTGACTGCAAATGAAGTACTCTGTCTCCTGCTGTCAGGTGTGTAGTGGACACATCTGTTATCAAAAGGAGTATTCATGCTTTGTAATGCAGGTGTATCTCTCCTGGAGATGATCTGTAATGCATCAGAGAGGAACACACTGGGGGAGGTGTGGCAAGGTACAGTACTCCTGCTGTTCCACATTTTTCCTTAACAAGGTGAGCTTCAGAGATTTACAGTCAAACAAAAGGTGAAGATGAACCTTTTGTAAATGGTAGCACTTAAAATTTGTGCTGCTTTGAAGCTGCGGGCTGAGCAGATGCTGCATGCACAGCCATTGCCCTCATGAGATGGGGGTTTTAATTCACCTCCGTTTATGTCATCTGTTCCCTGTGTGCTTGTGTGACACTGTAAAACACGCTCCGTTCCCAAGGTGCCTGTGGACCAAATGAGCTTCTGTTGCAGCTCGTGCTGCTCGTGTCTCGCTCATCCTGTCACAGGGTGTTGGGCAGCACCAGCTGCGGCCAGGCTGAGCCAGACATTCCAAATCAGTCCCACAAACCTGTCATCTGACGCGGCTCCTGGTTATCTATCCATGTTTTAACACCTCCCGCAGCGCACAGTATGGGAGTCATCACGGCAGTTAACAACAAATTTTCAGAGAAAAGGAGCCTTTCTGGGGGTTCAGCCTACCTTCCCGTGTGAGGGGAGCACTGACTGCAGCGATGCCTCTTTGCAGAAACCCCCTTGCACAGGGGGCAGAGGGCACGCTCTGGGGACTTCGGCGTGTTTGTGCTGGAGCTGGCATTGGGGGTGACACAAGTAGGTCCTTCAGTCAAGTCAGGCTTGGATCTGATACTTTGCTGAGTGCCAGCCAAATCCTTGGATGGAGGAGGAAAAACCTGGGGAGCAGACAGGAAGGCAAGCTCCCTGGTGGCCCTTGCAGAGGTCTTGTCATTTGAAGCCCAGAGCAGTGTGCTGCAGAAATAAGTCGTCCAGCTCTAAGGTAAATGTTAAACCTGGAGACAGATGTGGTTGTGAGTACCCGAGGAGCTTCTCCTCTGGAACTGCATTAAGCATCTCCTGTGGGACTCCAGAGAGCCTGCAGAGGGGAACTGGAGTGCCTCGTGGGCTCACTGTAGCTAATTTTTGGCATGATTTGTAATTACTCTAGGGCTCTTGAATCTGCTTATTGCCCCAGGGGTGTGTCTTGCACCTCTTGGGTTGAAAGACTGTTGCTCATGAGCACAAGGCTGCATCTATGGCACCAGGCTTCTTCATTCTGAGTAAGAGAAGAAAGCCATATGCTCTCACTTTTGTACTTGTGGTGAACAGAGAAACGATATTTTGTAGAATTACCTCTAATTCTACAGTGTCCATGACTTGTTCAAAGGGCCAGTGAAAGGATAGCACGAGCTCATATGCCAGAGAAATGCTGCAGGGTGTCTCAGGCTGGCTGGGCTAAAGCTCTGACCCTCATCTCTAGGACCCCAGTCCTCTACATTAGTTATGTTCCCCTGGACAAATCCAGTGAGATGTAGATGAACCTGAGACAAATGCAGTTTCTATAGTCCTTGGCACTTCCTTAGCAGAAGACAGTTAACAAATGTAGTTTATTAAATGTCTTACAGTTCTTGTTCAGTCATGTTTATCCACAGGTGGCCATCTATTTCCAATATAATTATACTGGAGGGAAGTGGCAGAGTTTGATGCAGCAAGTTCTTTCAGCTGCTCAAAGCCAGGTCTAGGGCTTGGTGCTTAACATGCTACTGTGGTACAGACACATCCTTTAAGCATCAAGAAAGAGACATGGATTGGCTTTTTTTTTTTCCTTCAAAAAATGACATTTTGAAGTAGGTTAAATCTACTACTTTTCCACGTTTTCTCAGAGAGAGATTTTGTCTGGCGGGTGTACGTGCTTTCCATGAGAAATTATTTATGAGCTCCTCCATCCCTGGTCTAGTCTTCTTGATGTAACAATAGTAGATCTGGAGGAATGACCAAGGTTAGTTTTATGATCTCACTTCAGATGTAGTGCCAAGTTATTCAGCGCTTCGTTTTGTTAGTGCCTGAACCAAAAAGCAATTTATCTCAGCAATGTCCTTCAGATTATACCTATATACCATTTTACCAATAAGGCATGCACCTGGCTGCTCCAGTCCCAGAAGAAATCAATGTTTCATTTCAGAGATGCCAGTTCTTTGCTCTCCCTCCTTCTGCCATTCTTATGAAGACAAGCTTTTTTAGGGGACATGGGAGGAAATACGGAAGGATTGTGGAAAAACCTCTTCTACTTCAGCTATGCATCCTGTTCAATTATGAATCGTAAAGAAGCTCACTGAGGGCACGGCTGTCAGGGCTTAAATGGTCAATACATGTGAATGAGATGGGGCACGCCCTTTGTTGGGGTCCCCTCCGGGTGATGGGCCCAGACTGAATCCTGTAGGGATGTGTGCAGTGTGACCATGGCATTGCTGCCTTTACTGGGCAAATGCAAAGATGTAGCTCAGTTCCTTGCTCACAGCCAGTTATCTATGCTGGCACCAGGGTAATTATAATACATACTTTAATGCTTGTCAATATTTTAACCTTTCTGACACATTATCCCCTAGGGCAACTGAGCAGCCTTAATAATATAGCCGATAATTATCCTCGTGGTGAATAAAGTTATCACTAGGGTCCTATATAAATCACATGGAAAACATGACTGATTTCAGTGGCTGGCCATCACAAAAATGGGAAGAGGCACAGATTGTGACAGCTTAATGGAGAAGGTAATAAAACCGACAATAAAGTCATTTATAATATAGGCAATGATTTTCAGGCTTTTCTATTTGTTTTCATGCTCATGGAAGATAAATGTCATATTAGAAACAAGACCTGAAATTTCTATTAAAAATATTTGGGAAATGTCATTAAATATCAGCAATTCCCAGCACAAGAAGTGGCAGCAGGGGTCTTAATTATGTGTCTTAATTACCTATATGAGGTCCTTAGAACCAAAGTGTCTTTGTGGTCAGTGACTACCCCTAACTTTTGTAAGGAGTGGGATGTGTGGTGCCTCAGTGGGAGGAAGCCTCTTGGCCACTGGTGGAAAGCAGGACAGCAATCCTGCCAGGGATCCTGAGCTGGGTACATCATGGCTGTTTCAGAAGGCTGCAGGTTTCCTAAGAAATCCGGGCTGTCACTATAAGCAAAGAACAAGACTTCAGCACAGGTGTGAGAAAACCCTGCAGCAGTACTGGAGGGGTGAGAAAGGGAGGGTGCAGTACAGTGTGGACAAAGGTCTAAGATACACTCACTAGAAACACATAAAGGAGGTGTTGGCACCTGTCAGCTACCTGTCAGTATTGCTGGTTGGTCCTCTGGATCGCATGCTGTGAATGTGTGCAGCCTTCACCATTTATACTCCGCACTAACACGAGGTTCGGGAGAGTGAGTGAGCCGTGGTAGGACTCTGGAGTGAGCAGGAGTGTTCTGGGGAATGGCTGCGGCTCCCTGGGTGAGACCAGGGCAACAACCACCTGAGAGCAGTGCTCTGTGCTGCGCGGGTGCTGGGGGCTGAACAGATGGAGGCTGGCGTGCTGCTTCCCAGCACAGTGCGGGTGCCCGTCCTGCGCGCTGGCTGCTCGCAGAGGCAGCGCTGCCGTGGCTGGGAGAGCAGGAACAGCTCTTCCCAGCGAGCAGCCCTGCCTGGGCTGGCCCGGCTCCGGAGGGTGTCCTCAGCAGTGATTAGTGTGAGGATGTCTCTGGGATGCAGGCTAGGGAAGGGGTGGGGAAGGGAGAGTGGTGGGAATTGTGTTTGTGTCTGTACTTAACATTCTCAGTTCATTCTCTTGCATTTCTTCTAAACAAGCACTTTGAGGTCTGAGCCCCGGTGCCTCTAATCTAGTGAGTGCCTTATTGATCAAGCCTTGCCATTTGGTCCCCTGAGCTGCCTTGTGTTGCACAAAAGGGATAAATTACTCCTTACACTTTAAAGAGTAAGGATGTTTTTAGTGCATGTAGACCCATATGATAAATACGGCACAGCTGGGATGAGAATAGCAAAAAGCAGAGGGATAATTAACAGCTGGAACAGCACAAACCAGTTCCCAAGCCCTGGAGGAACACGATACATTCATCATGCTGCTCTCTGGGCTGGTGCTACAGCTCTGGGGTGTGAGGTATTGAATTACAGTCTCTAGAAAATATTGTTTGGGGAATGCTGAGGAGAGCTGGTAAACAATGTGTTGGAAGGTGACAGATACGTTTGCAGCTTCATATAGGGCTATCACAATAAAAAGAGCCATGAGGGGTTTTCCCATCTCTGCCTGCCTGTCAGACCTGGCAGCAGGCAGGCTGCCAGGCTTCAGTGGGGGATGGCAGACCCAGCAGCCAGTGGACTTGCTTTTTTCTGATGCCTATTTTCTTTAAAACATTATTTGTTACTGTGTGAAACACTAACAATGGCTGACGAATCTCAAGCTTAATGAAGCAGCATCTGTGATTCAGCTGCTGTAGAAAACAACATATAGAGGGCTCTTAACACTGGATTTGGACTTAGTCTAGCCTGGACACCCCTTCTGGGGTCTCCTACCCTCAGTGTGGTTGTTATGGAGGATGGCACAGAGGCTCCCAGCCCAGAGCTGCTGCCCACACAATCAGGGCAGCATCAGGAGCTTCACCTCCGTCACACAGAGCTGGGGAAGGTGAAGGCAGCTATAATCTGCTTTGCAAGGTGCTTTCTTTTCTATCTCCTTTCTGCACAGGAAGTCACTCACAAGACTTTGATCTAGGATGACACTTCATTCCTACAAACCCGTGACAAGTGCTGGCGGTGTCCCCCGAGTGGAGCCACGGCGTGCTCAGGTGCTGCCTCCTCCGGAGTGTCCTGCGTTACCTCCTCAGTGGCCCCGAGTGCAGGGCATACCTGTGAGCCAGCAGTAAAGCACACACCAAGGTAAGGAAGGGGGAATACTGTGCTCTCTCTCAGATGCCACATTCCTCTGGCAGCACAAACTAGGTGCTTTCTTACTTCATTTATTAAATGGGGGACTCCCACAGCTGCAGTAACCAGAGGTGTATGTGCACAGGGATAAACAGGGGATTAATGGTCAGACTTTGTTAGTGTAATGATGAAAGGGGAAGTTTTAACGTGGTCTACTACCTGTTAAAAAACTCCACAAGAATCAAAAAGAAAGAAAAAGACACACAGAGTCCATTACATGGGAAAATCTGCAACAGCATTATGCTGCTTCTAGAGGGCTTTTCCTGCACATGGAGTGAGTGCTTTCAGCAGTCTTGGAGCACATGGAAGTCTGGTAAGGATGCATCAGATGCTTTCTGCAGAAGATGTGGCATTCAAGGTTATTCCATCCTTGCCTATGTGCCACCCCCAAGGGGTATGTGTGATAACAGGTATGGCAATAGAAATACTGCTCAGGAAATCCTGACTGGATGGGAGATCCTGAGCCAGAGAGCTCCGAGTCACCTGCTCCATTAGCTGCTGTTCAGCTTACAGCTCCTGGGTTCCTCATGGTATCAGAGTGGGAGACTGTCCACCTGTCCAGGCTGGCTGGCTGCCAGAGGGGAGCTGTCCTGGTGGAGAGCTGGGCACCCACACACCCCTGGTACCCCAGCAGTGGGCAGCCAGGGTTGTTTTGGGGGGCTGCAGTGGGGCAGCTTCTCCCCCTGCAGCACAAGCTGGCTAAGGCAGCAGCAGTTATGGGCTCCTGCTTCAGAGAACTGCTGTGATTACAGGACAAACATAAAGTCACAGAATCACCATCAAAACCTAAAGTAAAGAATTTGGCTCATAAAAAATGTGTCACCTGAACAAAGAGAAGAGTTATGGTTTTCCGTTCTCCCTCTCGGAGTCAAGGGGAGATTGTGCCACTATAGAAGAAGCCTGAGGAGCCGATAGTGGACAAGGCAGAGGATTTCACTGCCCCTGGAGAGGCCCTTTCAGAGTTATTAGTCATATGTTTGTATTTAATGCACTGATTAGAGCCAGGACTTGTAGGCAGCCACTAACAGTGCATGTGAATTGGCTTAAGCATTATTATGTACAACCACCATCAGCTCTGCTCCCCAGGAAGATTGATACACTGAGTGAATCTTTTCAAGCTGCTTCTGAAAAGATTCACGACACTGCAGTGAAAGTGGCTTCCAATGGGAACCTCTGTTTACTGATGTCAGCATATATTTTATTCCCCCTGACTACAAGGGCTGGTTAGGTTATGAGCCTCTCACTGAAATGGACTGCATACAATTGCCAGATAATTGGTTCTTTTCCTTGTAGGCTGATGAAGTTATGATTCACCCCTGACTCCCCCAAGAGCAGCGTGCACAGCACCACAGCTTGCTTATCTCTCATCCAGGTGCTCAGCCTTGCTTTCCTTTCCACCTGGCATGTGCGAAGGGGATGCCCCAAGAGCAGAGGGCGGGAAGCAGCTGCTGAGCATAGATTTAACCCTGGGCTTGCTGCTTGAGCCAGCAGCGGGGCTGCAGGACTGTGCAGGTCTGTAGGGTGCTGGTCAGGGCAGGCTGGGGATGGTGTGGCCGATTCAGCTGTGGAGTGATGCTGAAATCCAGGCTGTGAGCACTGGTCCTTGGCAGGTGCTGCATCCCAGCTTCTGGCCTTTGTCCCTTGGGCCATGGACCACAGCAGTTGTTCTCTGCTGTGGCATGTCACAGCTGCTGCTCATGCTGGTGCTGCTTATTGCAGAGGACATGGGGAACCCTTCAAATCTCATGCTGATTGTATCTAGCTGCAATTGAAGGCTCAGGAGGCCTTGGTAAAGAGTGTGCCTCTTTGCCCCTTGCTTGCCTCCCTGTCTGATTTGATCTTACCAAGGGGCCATGGTGGATTGTGAAAATCTCCCTGCTCCCAACTGAGCAGTCACAGAGAAGCACTGGATGTCCATCTTCTCCTTTGGCCTTGTCCTCATTTGGATACTGACCCTCCCCCCAACGCAGATCCTCTCTCCTCTGCTAGACGTCCTTGGTGTGCAAAACACGGCTCCTCTGTCCTGGTATTCTAGAGTGGGACTGAGAAGTGCTGCTGCTTGGAGCCATCCTGTTGCTTGCTCCTCATCTCCCTGCAGGTTTGTGCAGCATCTTCACCCAGCGTGAGAGGACGCTGCGGGGGAAGTGGCACAGGATGGTGGGCATGCTGCTGCTGGGAAGGCTGTGCACGCCAGGGAGCAGAGGCTTCAGCGGCTGCTGCTGCTCTGCGCTGCTGTTTGGCCATGTCAGCATCCGTTTTGTTATCTGTTTACATGTGCTGGTTAAAACTTTCTCTTAGGTCTTTCCCGTAGGAAGAAAATCTGTTCACTTATCCTGTGCCCTGAGTGCTTTTTCCTGCTGTGGGGAGGGCAATGCTGAGATGCTCTTGGAGGGTCTGTGTCACTGCTACCTGGTTCCTTGTCCCAGCTCCCCCTCGCCCCATTAGCTCCCTTCTGCAGAGCTCCCATGCCCCAGTGCCCCAGGAATGGATGTGAAGGCAGCTGTTGGAGCAGTCGTGCTTCTGGGCGCCCGTCTGCCTGGGTCGAATGCTGCTCTGGGAGCAGCGCTGCTGTCGCCTGTGGGGCAGAGCCAGGAAGTGAGTGAATACTTGCTGTTCTTCAGAATCAGGCTGGGGTGTGCAAGTTCAAGCATGGGTACATGTTTCATGAACATTTTAGGGCTTCGGCTGGATTTTTTTAACTCCAGATGCATAGTCCTCTAATTAATTCAAATTTAAAAACTAGTTACTAATTAGTGTTATAATGCCAGTGCCAGCTCTCTCAGAACTCCAATTACCAGTGCCCACAGGCAGTGCTCACTGTATCAGTCAGAACAAAAATATTTTCAGGTACACAAAAACAGCTGAATGCCTGATGTTTGTCCCTGTGAGTAGCCGTATTTAAATCAGCTTTTCAGAAAGCTTTCTTCTATTACAGCAACTTGAGAGAATCCATCTTTAATAGATTATAATAAAAAATTAAATATTATGTGTCTATTAAGCAGTCTGCTTGATCTATTTGTTAATGTAACTGTAAATAATTGCCAGATCTATGGGCGAGGCACTTGCCTTTCGCAGGCATGAGCTTCTCTGTCAAGTACAAAGCAGGCAAAGGAAGTGCAGTCCCATGCATTGCTGCATCATGAAACCAACTTAAATTGTAACAGTGCCGCTGTAGCTTCTTTCGTGGTACCTGGCAGGTTGTGGATAGGTTTGCCACAGCGCTCTCCGCCCAGGACTCCACCCCAAGGCTTGCAAGTCCTGCTCAGTAGGAGCACAGCAGGCTTGGGAGGCATTGCAGTGTTTTGCTTCAGGGGAACATGGAAGAAACTAATGCTTTTAATAGTTTCCATTTTTCTGCCAATTAACTTGTAAGACACATAGACATGAAGCTGAATTAATCAAGACTGAACAGAATGGCATATTAAAAAAGCAAGTCTGACAAGGGAAGGATTTCCTTCTTTGGTCCATGACAGCTTCACTGGCGAGTCAGACACTCCATACTGGACATACAGCTCATCCTACGGATGTGGGAGCATTTCACCTGCATTTGAGGTGACTTTCCATGATTTTTATGATGGTTATGGTGCATGGCCCCTTCAGACTAAGGCCAGTAAAGAGAGGGGCTGCTGCTCCACTGTCTGGACATGTGCCCAGGCCTGTCCTTGGCACAGCACGCTCAGGGTGTGTGCCCAGGCTGGAGTGAGTGCTTCCAGCAGACCCTCACTCCTTTCCCCTCACCACAAGTGTCAGAGCAACTCCTGCTCTCCATGGGGCCTCCAGGTTACCATGGCTGTGCTGCACGTGGCTCTTCCCCACGTCACAGTAGATACTTCCAGTGCTCCTGGAGGACTGGTGGTGGAAGAGGCAGGCTGCCAGGACAGGGTGGCACAGTGTGGTGATGGAGCTGGCTGGCAACACTGTCTGCAACCTGCAGGGAGGGAGGGCCAGCCCTCTTGGGCAGGCTTTGGGAGCAAGGGGCATACATGCTGCCAGGCTTCAGGTGAGAACAGGACTACTACAAACATTTTCCTATTGAATGGAGATATAACATACTGGTTATGGACTAGATTGGATGCTTGGTCTAGTAGCCTATAGAGGTCAAGCTTGTGGTGCTTAGGGGCCTGCTCCCCATCCCACAAATTTTTCAAGGCCAAATAATATTTTTTAATAATTGTGCATAAGTGTCTGTGCCATAAAGAAGCACAGTAAAGAAACAACTAGTTCCTAAGTTACTGTAACACGTCCGAGGAAAGGCTGCTTCACCTTGTTCACCTGTTTGTCATCCCATTAATACTTCCTGCATATCTCCTGCACTGTGTTTGACAAAAGGTGTCAAAAATGATCACAGCTTGCTTGCTAGAGAGTTCATCATTTATCCATCAGACACACCAGTAAGCCCTACATTGTCCCACAGCCTCCCCTCCCTGTGCCGTACAGAGCATTGCCTGACCTCTCCTGTCCTGTACCTCAACAGGGATGACAACACAGTTACCTGTATTTGGGGAGCTGGAGATCCCTGTTGTCACGAACTTGGGGTTTTGGAAGTGCTCCCTGGTGAAGTTCACTGGGACACAGGGATTTATTTGGATGGCAATAATTGAGAAGCTCATTTTATTTCAGTAAGAATCTTTCAACTGCAATCAATTCACATGCCATCCCAAATAGTGGAGGTCAGCAGAGCACAGCAAGTGCCTCAGCAAGCACTGTTGACAATGTTAAAATGCAGTAAACACAGAGCTGTGGCTCTGCATGAGGGGGTGCACATTAATCCTTGTTTGGAGAGTGTTTGATTGGCAGACTCAGTTCTTTTAGGATCTTTCGGATGGAAAATGCTTCATACTTCTTTAGTTTTGACTTGTCTACTTTTCTTGGCAGGACTGTCCAGGACTGCTGGCACCTTCTCGAGACATCTCCCCAAAATGTTTCAGGCACCTAAAAGCTGAGTGTGCTTATGACTATCCCTGCTAAGGCCTCCTCCTTGTGCTGCCAGTGTGCAGTGCTCTGGAATATAAAACACGGAAATAATTAAGTAGATTAATTAGCTAATGTTTGCACAGGACCTGGAAAATATAAAGAACTACATAATTGCTAAGTACAGTAGATTAATTAGTCAATGTTTACGCAGTGCTTTGTAAATGTAAAGGCATCACGTCAGTGCTTAGTGTTATAATTAATTAAGTTTTCACTCTGGGATGCCCTGCTCCAGCTCTGAGGTAGGACCGTGGTCTTCTGTCCACGGGCAGCTGTGTGCTGCTGTTGCTCCGGCCCTGCCCCCTCCCGGCCCCGTGCGCCCCGGCGGGAGGCCGTGTGTGGAGGTGTGCCAAAAGCCGTGCTTGGCCTCAGTCGCTGATGCTCTGGGTCGTAAATGGCACAGGGGAACAATGTTACTTTGCTGAGCGCGTGAGGAGCATTTCATACCCGGGCAGCGCCGAGCAAATCGGTGCTGCAGGGCCGTGGTGTGACCTGCATTGCTGCATCCTTCCTGAGGGGCTGAGGAGCTGTTCCAGCGCCTGTGTGTGTAGATTTGTGGGAGGCGGCTCAAGAATGCGCTGTGTCCCTGGGAGATCCGAGCCCAACGGGAGCCGGCGGCTGGGAGCTCAGGCAGCCAGGCAGGCTGCTGTAATGCTGCCTTTGACACGTTCTTCTTCTGCCATAGAGCGGCGTCTCTGCCATCTGCTGTCACTTCACACTTGGAGATGGGCTTCCCGGTGCCTTCCCCCACTTCTGCTCTTCTCTCTCTTTGCGTTTTGGTCTTTGCAGAGAGAAGAAATGCATGAAGAACGGGAGACGTGAGAGGAAGGGAACGGGAAGGGAGTGCAGTCCTTCCCTGAATGGCAGCCAGGACCTCGCAGCTGGCACTGGGGAACTGCTGCCTGCAGTCCATGCCCTGCCTTCACAGAGAGCTGTGCTGGCCTGGCCACGGGCTCAAAACTGACTGACAGGGTGCAGAGGAAAGAGCCAAGAGGAGCTCACTTCATCTGCTGAGAAAGCAGGTCTTTCTTCAGCTGCTCGTGCAGGTTCTTGGAGGACTGTGACTGGTTGCAAGTTTGGGCAGCCATCCTTGCCACATGCTGGGCTGTGCTTGTTCATGGACTCTGCTCACAGGACCATGAAGTTTTCTGTCAACTCCTTGGTGAAAACAGGCTTTGTGAAATAGCCAGGAGGTGAAAGCACAGAACTTGCCTATTAGCTCTAGCTTTGATTTATTCCAAAACTTTCTTCCTCAGGTTCAGTGGATGGAGGTGTGGAGGAAGTCTGAAGCAAGGAGGGAAGCAGAATGCCAGGCGTGGGAGGCCTGGAGCATGCAGGCAGTCCCAGTCCTGCTGCCCTGGGAATGCTCTGTAATGCCTGCATGCCAGGCAAGAGGGAGTGACTTCAAAGAACATCTTTATTAGGGTACACTGCTTAGCATCAAAGAAATGTCAGGGCTGCTCTACACTGAGTCTCTGCCTACGGCACTAAACTAGCCTGTCATTCAGCAGTCTGAGTACAAACCACAACCGCTGACAGAGTCCTGGAAAAATTTATTTTTCCACATCTAATTGCCCTTTTTGCTTTGTAAACATAAAGGTTGAAGCTTAAACTCTGACAGCTCCAGTAGCCTTTTTCTTAACTCCTTAAAAAAATGACATTCAGCATGTTAAATTTTGCTTTTACCACAGCCTGAAATCTCACAGAATCTGCACAACATTTTTTAAAAGATCATTGAAGCATTTCAGTACTCTCTTTGGGAAAAACCCTTCAGCTCACAAAAAGACAAAAGCTGGTGCCTGAAGAGCCAAGACCTTTCCTCATAGCAATTCAGGATAAAAATGCTTGACCAAAAGAGGCAGAGTAAGCAATCAGCATTCCACCTTTCCCTGGGAGCAGATGAAAGAATGCTTATCTGCTCTTGTTATTGTTCCAGAAAGAAATGAAAGACCAAAGACAGAAGAAAAAGAAAAGCAAATGTTAAATAGCAAAATTGGATATATCATAGCAGCCTGAAAACTTCCAGTTCAGTTTCTTCAGTGAAGTGGGTTCTCTGCTCTGGAGGAGGGTCTCCCGAAGTGAGGGGATGCACTGTCCCCCAGACTCTGCACTGCCTCCTCTGAAAGCATCGTGCCTGCAGGAGCCTCCTCCGGACCAGGGCTCTGAGCTGCTCCTGCTGCAGTCCTTCACCATTAGAGATGCACGTCCTGAATCACTTCAACCTCAGAGAAGTGATTTTGTAGCCACAGCTCTTGAAGGAAGACCCTCTGTTTTTCTGGGAGGTGCTGCCCATTCCCCCCACCTGATGTGAAGACGGGGCTGTCTCATCGCCACCGCTGTCTCTGCGGAGACCCTCCTGGCCCGGGCTCCGCTTCCATCTGCCCACAGGGGAGGAGGACCAGACTGCCCTGCCCCCAGCCTCCGGACCAGAGCCCTGTCCCTACTTGGCACAGACACTGTGCCCGTCCCCGTCCCTGCAGCCACCCTGGCCTGCGCCCAGCTACCCCTGGTTTACGGAGTCGTGTCTGTGAACAAGTGACAGGGCGGTCAGCATTGTCCTGAGTGTCAGATTCTCCCTAAGCAGCAGCTCTAACGGGCCGTGGGGCTGAGCTGGGCAAAGAGGGACTTTCCCTTCCTGTCCTCCCTGGTACTCTTTCCCTTTTGCTGTGATCCATGAGGGTGTTCTGTGTTCCTGGAGTTAGCCGTTCATCTTACTCAAACGCAACATGCTTTCTGTTTCCGTAAGTACTGTCTGTATTGACTGTGTCTTGGCCAAGATCAGCGCACAAGATTCATGTTTGCTGGTGGAAGGCTGTAGGTGTGATCCAACACCGTGTGTTTTGTGGCACCTGTGTTTCTGTGCTACCCTGGGTGCTGAAGCTGTCTGAAACTAGGCTGTTTTGGAAACAATTAAAGCTTCTTACGTACACAACAGAAATGCAGTAAAATCCTCGAAATACCTTTTAAGCAAGTCCTTTGATTCAAACTGCAAGCTTGAAATGAAAAGTGGAAGAGACATTTCAGGACAATCTATGTCTGTTACAGATCCCAGATGTCATCAGTAAGGAAACAACAATGATGGGCAAAATCTACATTTCCTGTGCAGAGCTGAGCACAGGCAAGGCCATGCTTTGTGCTGCTCAAGTAATAGCTGTCATACCATTACAACAAATAATGTCTCTGCTAAGTTTTCCACCTTATCTTCCAGTTTGCCCAAAATTAAATTTCATGTTATTTAGCTGTGGCTTTTTCAAAAAGGTGTTGAAATATGACAGTTTTGCAGCAGGCCAGGTCCAGAGAATGGAATGGAGCTGGGGAAGGGGCTGGAGCACAAGTCTGATGAGGAGCAGCTGAGGGAGCTGGGGGAGCTCAGCTTGGAGGAAAGGAGGTCAGGGGGGACTTCTTGCTCTCTGCAATGCCCTGACAGGAGGGCAGAGCCAGGTAGTCCTTGGGCTCTTCTTCCAGATAACAAGTGACAGGACAAGAGAAAACGGCCTCACGTGCCAGGGGAGGTTTAGATGGGAATAGGAAATTAGCACAAATTTCTTTCCAGAGAGGGTTGTTCGGTCCTGACACAGACTGCCCAGGGCAGTGGTGAGTCAACATCCCTGGAGGGATTAAAAAGATGTGTGGATGTGGCTCCTGAGGACAAGGGTTAGTGATGGTCTTGGCAGTGCCAGGGGAATGGTTGGACCTGATGGTCTTAGAGGGCTTTTCCAGCCTCAGTGATTCTGTGATTCTATGACTCCAAGTAGGATGTCACAGTAACTAGCAGCAGTGTGTTGTTCCTTGGCATTCACTAGTTAGCCCAGTAAGGAAGTGACAAATTCATTATGGATTTAAGTCTTTTCACAGAGAACTGTCCTGGGGTCAGTTCCGCAGTATGTCTGGAGTATCTACATCCATAATGGCTGTGGATGATCAGATGCTCCTGGGATAACAAGGTTCTGGAAGGAGATAAATGCAGCAAATGTGTTTGAACAGGAGATGTTGTCATGGCTTAACCCCAGCCAACAACTCAGTCCCACACAACTGTTTGCTCACCCTCCCCCCTCGGAGGGATGGGAAGGAGAATCAGAAAAAAGTGTATTTTTCTGTAGATTGAAATAGGAACAGTTCAATAATTAAAATAAAGTAAAATATTGCTACTTCTGCCCTGGAGTTCAGTAGAGCAGACTTTGGCCTCTTCAGGGATCTACTGTCAGTGTTCTTTTCACAGAATGTCTTCCATACTTTCCCAGAAATTAAGTTTCTCTATCCAGTGCATGTTTTAGTTCCTGTGCTCCAAGGTTCACATGTAGTACTTGGTTCCCATCTCTGCTGTAGGCTTTAGTTTTGTTCCTGCAGACATATTTGACTACTTCCTGGCCACTTGTGTCACAGAGGATGTAAATTTAACCAGAGGTGTATAGGTGCAAGTGGAGGAACCTTGTGTAGATGCTCCCTGGTTTCACTGGACCACATCACTCTCCTCTTTCGTTAGCCTTGTTTTAGCTACCCACTCCTGTTGTACTTCTCCTTCAGTCCATCAGACACTTCGTTTCTCTCTTGCAGTGCTCAGCTGATAGGCATTTTTGCTCCTCATCAGACAGTGTGCGTTCTTGTCAGCTGCCAGCCAGCTGACCATGATGAGATTGTAGTTGTGGTAGTGATTTCCTGTTTTTCAGGCCTGAACAGATGGTGTGCTGCTCCCAGTCCAAGGTTTGACTTTCACAGTGCTTCGTGGCTTGGCCAAATGGCAGCTGTGGAATCTGCACACATGAAGCCTCTCAAGGAGACCCTTGCAAGGGAGAGGAGCAACTGTGTCCTCTAAGGACCCTGCGAAGTTACACCCACTTCAGAGGAGTGCTGGGACGCTTTTGTTTGTTGGATGCAGTCCTCCAAACACTTCTGTTCCCCAGCTTAGAAGTCTGTTGCTGATATACTCTCAATATCATATTTAGGCTTGATATTTTAGAGAACAACTAGTGTTTTATCCAGTAAGAGATGCTACTTTTGAATTTTGTGTTACAGGATCAATAAGGAGCAAAGGAATGGGGTCCCATATGATAGGCCTGATAATGGATTTGCTCTCAGTATTTCCAGATCTCCTTCTTCCTGGGAGAGTTTTCCATTCTAACATAACAGGTTTTCCTATCTAGCTGCTGTACAGGATAACCTGATGTGGCTGCTTCTGTAGATGTTGTACTTGGGCTTGCATCAGGGACAGGAGCTCCCCATGCCGGAGGAGCCAAGGAGTGGGAGGGTCTGGTGGTGATGGAGCTGTCAGGAAGGGGCTCCCCTGCACAGCTCAGCAGACTTGGCAGCGTTCTGACTGCCGCGTGAAGATCCGTGAAATGAATGATCATCAAACATGAATGATCATGGCCACTGCCTGCCAAAAAATAACATTTCGCCTGCACCTCATCCTGTAACAAAACAGATCCTTCTCGTAAAATAATAAGCTTTCATCTCTTCATTTATTGCATTGCATGGGAACAACTGGCAGCTTGCTCACACGTGCCAATTTATTAACTAAATCTCATTTACTAACTGGGAACAAATTCTTTTTACTTGTACCTGCTGAATACAAATGAGGTTGGGCTTCAGAGCTGCCCAGGTGCCAGGAAGCTTCCCTGGCCCATTTGTCCTTGTGTCAATGGCAGTTTCGCTCTGTCGGTAAAAAACTTCTCTTCAGCTGGGCCCTGTTGTGCATGAGAGGGTTGCTGAGCCTCAGGCTGAGGAATGCTCACACAGGAGGAAGACCAGGCTCACAGACCTATCTCTGGTGCTGAGCTGCACGGGGTCTGTTCTAGTGCAGAGGAACACACCCCCAGCACTGGCAATCATTTCTTCCAAACTGTGTGCCCTGCCCAAGTGACAAAGAGAGAGGGGACAGCCTTGGAGCAGGCCACTTCAAAGGGCAGCCATCAGCCACGGCCTGTGCCCATCCCGACACACGTCTGTAGTGACACAGCAATGGAAAGAAGGATGTTCTGAGAGCTGTGGGGGGGTACAGCAAGGCTCGCCCCTGTTTCTCACACTTCTGACCAGGACCATCCCATCCACTGCCTGCCACAGCCCTCAGGACAGGCCAAGGGCCAGCCAGGACAGGCAGAGCCCAGGTGGAGACCGAGGGAGAAGGGGCATCTATTGGCAGGTTTCTGTCCTCGCAGGGCTTGACGGGCTGCCCAGGCTGCTCGTTTTCCTGAGCTCTTCCTCTAGCTCTCCCATTGGTAATTTTCCCTGGGTACACCCTCTTGGCTCAGCATTTCCAGTTGCTCCCTGGGGGAGCGTCTTGGACACCCACTGCAGCCGTGGGTTCTGTGTCTACCCAAACAGTGGGTAAAGTGACCTTCCTAAAACAGCCTGGCACTCGCTCCTCAGGACAAGGTCACTGTGCTGGCACTCCCTCTCTGCCAGGAGACAGTCTCTGTGCAGAATATGGTGGTGCCTTTCAACAGAGGCTTTGGCAGGAGGCAAACAGTCAGGTTGAAATCTCCAGGAAGGGCCAGTATGCAACGAGTGTTTGTTTCTTCTTTATACCTGTCTCCAGGTTTAATGTTTTTTCCCAAGTGGAAAAACTAACAAAAAAGATAATTCTTTTAAATCTGTTTATCTGAGAGTCCAGATTGTCAAGCTTTATGCTGCTAGGTAAATCAAACTAAGTAACTAACTGAGAGTTAATTTGTCTGACCATAAAGTGAATTCAATAAGTGTAAAACAAAACTAATTGGTTTGCTTCCATACAAATTTAATCATACTATAAAATGTGATCAATGCAAATAAAAAGCATTGAGTAGGTTAATTATCAAGAATCTATAAAGGAAAACATGTGCTTTCTTTCAGGAATTGAAAACTGTGTGGGTTTCTATCTCTGTACTGATCATCCCATGTATGTAGACCCAGTCCAAATGTGCTGGTGTCTGTGTCACATGCTGTGTGTGTCACAAGCAATTTGTCTCTCAGACCTCATCGTTTCTGTAATTATCTGGGTTGAAGCTGTTGCTGGGGTGGCACATGACTCTCGGGGATGCTGTGCTTCAGCACCAGCGAGGTGAAACGTGCAGAGCACACTGCCTGTCAGTGACCCTCATCTGGGTCTGCCACGGCAAAAGGGCTCCTGGCACCTCCCAGAGGCCCAAACACAGATCCTGTCCCGCAGTTGATGCCAGGCTTGGGCTGCATGCAGAGCACCAGGAATTCTGCTGCTTGGGCTCTGCTGCAGCCCTGGCCCCTTCCCTTCCCACCAGGGAGTGGTGGCATGGCTGGGACCCTGTGTCCATGCTCATGAGAGCCCCCTTCTCAGGGCTCTCCAGAATGACCTCGACTCCCAGACAGACACCTGCTGCTGATTCCTGCAGAAAACCTGATTTCATGGCCCCTCATCAGGGGGCTGAGGCACTGCTTGGGGCTCCCCAGGTCCCTCCATACAGACCAGCTTCAGATGGGGAGGATAGGAGTGCCGTGCCAGCGCTTGGGCCCATCTGGGGCACCCTGTGCCCAGAGCCTCTTCAGCTGAGGACAATTGCCAAGGCAGCCATCTGGTGAAGTGAGAGGAGGCTGCCAGGAACAAGCTACTGCTCTGCCACAGCATCCTGACAGCGGTTCAAGGCAAACAGGATTCAATCAGCAAACTGAAACCTTTTAAATGAACCCATTGCAAGGCCTGCTGTGAGAGGCTGACATGGACCGTGGTTATGGTGATGACTGGAGTGTGGCTGGGGTTGCTGCAGTTGCTGCTTATGCAAGACCTGTTGCTTCTCTCCCATCTGCAGCTTGCCAGGAGATGACAGCTTTTCTAAACAGCATTGCTTCAGTTTCCCATGTGGATGTCCAGCTTGGTCAAGATACGGAGGAAGGTACCTGCAGCTTGGCAGAGCAGAGAGACAGGGAGGGAGGGAGAGAGGGAGGGAAAGGAAAGGAGCAGCCTGAGACTTCTGGGAAACTAAAGGATGATATTCCAACATGTCAAGTTCCTGCTGCGGAAATTGTCAGAGCTGGGGTGGGAGAGAGAAATGCCAGAGCTAGAGGGGAGGAAGAGGAGCTGCTAATAACACTTTTTCCAGCCCAGGATTCCTCACCGGTAGTGCTGGGACTTTGGTGGTTTGCTCGGACGGTGGATGTGGTAGCCCCTGCCCACAGCATCCTCATTGCAGCCCCCAAGCCAGGAGCGCTGGAGCGCCCTACGGGCACGCAGAGCCCCAGGCGTGCTGGGGCCCTTGCGGTGGGCATGCCCCTGCTGCCCTGCATGGTGCTGGGGACAGCCCTGCCCAGGGAGGGCTGGTGACCTGGGACCCCCCCTCTTGCCCTGCAGGCAGGGGCTGTGGGCAGGATCCTCAGAGGAAGCACTCAGCTTTCAGTGAGCTTTGTGTTGACTGCTGCAGCACTCTCGTGGAGGCCTCTGAGATCTCAGGAGGGTCAGGGGAGCAGGGGTCAGCCCCCTGTCAGTCCCTGAGCCTGGCACAGTCCCTCTCCTGCTCAGGAAGGAGGAGCAGAGGAGCGCTGCAGAGTCACAGTGGGTGCCCTGACCTGAGGTGGCAGTCGTGCTGGTTTGTCTGCTACTGCCCCACCATCAGCTGCTGCCCCTGAGCTTCCAGGAACAGCACAACTGGGAGCTGTGCCAGGCACCCTGGAGAGCTTGCTTCCCCTCTCTCCTTTCTCCCTTCTCCCCAGGTTTTGAGGTTAAGTTCTAGTATCTCACAAAACATGGTCATGTCATAATTTCAGCCTGCAGAAAGCCCTTACCATGCAAGGGCTAGGACCCATCCAAATTGCCCTGTTCTGTATTTCCAACTACAATAAGGAAACTTCAGATGCTGACAGTTTACTTGATAAACATCTAATATAGCTTAAATAATTATTTAATACGGACAAATAGAAAAGAGAGCATCCATATGCAGTGTTGTAATAAATAATATTTGCAACTTGCCGGGCAATAGCAGCAGCAGCACGAACAAAGGGCTCTACTGTGGCTAGAGAAGGAGGGTCCAGCTGAGGAGTCACCACAGGAAGGCCCTGCTGGGTGCTCATGGTGTTGAGGGGCAGGCTAAGGAGGGATGAGAACCCTCCGCAAGCCCAGTCAATACGGGGCTGTTGAACCTGGTGGAGTAGAATGAGCTCTTTGGTCTGCTGCTTGTGCTCTGTGGGGCTGGTGCTTCCAGGAGCTGGCAGGGTCTGTGGGCTGAGGGGCAGCGCTGCCCGGCAGGGGTGGTGAGAAGCAGGAGAGGAGTGGGTAGCCCTGCGCAGGCTCCCTGGGCAGCACCTCTGCTCTCTGCAGCTGCAGCCACATCCCAGAGGTTCTGTGCCACCCGCCCATGCTGTCTGTGCCCCCGGAGCAGGGTGCGGAGGTTCTCAGCGCGCTGGCAGAGCCTGCACCCTCATCCCACTGCTTGTGCCCCCGAGCAGAGCGTGGCGGCTCTCGGTGTGCTGCTGGAGCCTGGCCTCACACACAGCCCTGTCCCACAGGCTGGCACGGGGTCGGGCAGGTCTGCAGCCTGGAAGGAAAGCGTGAAAGAGCATAGGGAGGCAAACGGCTCCCTGTGAGTGGAACAGGCTCCCAACAAGGGCGCTGCTCTGCCAGGAGAAAAGCCTGTTTGCTTTGGGAGCTGCTCCTCCGCCACATTCCCCGGCTGATGGCGTGGGCTTCGTGAATACAGCTCTTAGTCTTCCTTTGAGCTCCACGGTCAATGATTGCTTATGGGTTTTTGCTTTGCTTTATAAGCTCGGTGGTATTTGGGAAAGCATCTGGATCCCCTCCATGAGCTCTAACAGATTACAAGGGCTGCACTTGACTGAGTTCCCAGTGTTCCACCGTGTCAGCCACACAGCAGCAGGGCCGCGGAGATGCGCCTTGGCATAGCAGAGGATAAAAACCACGGCAGAGATGGAAGATAAGTGGCAATAAAAAGTAAAATGTGGAGTGTCTGCCCTTTAAAATATATCAGGCAGTTTATAAATAAGCTCTGTGTTTTTAGGATGAATGAGAATTGTTCAGCCCCTGAAGAATCTGACCTTGAAGAGAAGAAATGCTGCGAGCAGCTTTCAAAATGTTCTGAGAATGATCAGACAGGACAATTGCTCTTGCTTATTATTTCAGCAGTAGGTGGTGTGTTTGGCTGGTGTGGTTTGGGAAGCAACTTGAGCTCCAGCCTCCTCTTCCTCTCAGGTAACCTCAGCGTGCAGTCAGAGGCAGAGAATTTGAGGGTAAAATTACCAAGTGTCTGGTGAGATTTCCAGGGATGTGTCACTTCTGGCAGTTGGGACAGTCTTGGCTGGGTGACTTGTGTGCTGGCTCTGACAGCCAAGCTCTGAGGGTGTGAAGCTGAACCAGACAGAAGCGCGCAGCCCGGTTCTCGCCACCTCGCTTGGCTGCCGTGTGCTGCAAAGCTCTTGCCTGATGAGCTGAGCTGTGCGGGTCTGCCGTGCCAGCAAAGCTCCTGCCTGCACCCTCCTCCTGGTACAGCATCTTTCAGGATGTGGGGGCCTGAGCTGTGCTGTAACTCTTCTCCAAGAGTGTTGGACGTGTATCTCCCATGTCTCATGGCAGTGCAGCAGCTTCTTTGAAGTGGGGAGGACTTTCTGCTGATACTGGAGCTGTTCCCCTTTGTCTTGGGTACTTTTAGCTTTTTGGTAGGGTGAAGTAAAGAGCTTGTGAGCAGGAGACTCTGTGGGGAGTGGGGAGAGGTGGGTTTTGGGTTTTGTTCTGGTAAATGCTGAGGAGTCAAATGCTTTCTCTGGGCAGCTAGAGGTTCTGGCCCAAACTGGAAAAGGCTGCTGGTGATTCAGGATTCTTCTGTTTTTAGGCAGCCTGCAGTGAGATCCAGGTCTTGTCTTCTGCTGCAATAGCTCAGTCTTGAATGAATGCCATCCTACCAGCCTCTGTTTCCTGGACAATATGGAAAACAGTGGCTGTGCAGATTCTTTTAGGGGTACTGAGCGAGTGGAGCTGTGAGGTGAACCACAGGCTTCGTATTTTAAATCTGTTCTTAGACAAAACAGAGATGATTCCCTGTGTGGAGGAATAACCAGCAAACTGATCCCTGAACGTGCTGATGCAGGGAGCCAAAAGCCCCACGTGCTCTGGGCTCTGGCCGAGAAAATGTAAACAAACTCCAGCTTTATGTCTGACCAAGGAGACATAAACCAAGCATGTATTGTAGCCTTTTAAATATTTTGACATTTTACAATCCATCAAGGCCTTTAATTGTATTTTGAGTGAGTTGTTCTATATGTAAATACCAGTTAATGTTGAAATTGTTTATAGCCAAATTGTCTGTTTATGCAAATTGTGTTCCAAGATCACAGAGCTTCTATTGTACAATAAACATGTCTGTTTTATTTAATGTTGGAAATGTTTCCTTTGGCTGCTGTAGCTCTTCAGCGCTGCTAGGGTGGGGGCGAGTGCCAGCCTCCCCGTGGGGCAGAGAGATGTGGCGGCTGCTCCAAGAGCTCTTGCTGTGGATCTGACTCCCTGGAGCCGGTCCCCTGGGATGGTGTTCGAACTGTGTTCCAGCCGTCATGGTCCACGGGTTGTGGTATCCTCCACAAACCTTGGGGAGCCCAGTGGCTCCCTCTACTCGGTCCAGGCTGGGGTGCAGAGAGAGCCCCCACGGGTGCAGATGCTGCTATGTGAGGGGAGGGATCCCCCGCACTCTCTGGCATTCCTCAGTCTGGCTTGCGTTAGTTCGAGGTTTTGGTGCAGAAGATGGCCAGCACTGAAACCCGAACTGCTCCTGCTGGGTGCGAATTGCAGAGAAATCAGCATGCTGCTCCCGCCTGCGCTGCGCCCAGCAGTAATCGAGATCACCACCCCGAGATAAATCTCTTCCTGCCATCGGACAGAAGAGAGAAGCAGTTACTGTGGGCTTTGCCTCCAGGTTTATTATCGTGGGGAAACACATGCAAATTAATGGCTCACCCCGATACAAATCAGCCGTGCCGGAGCGCTGGCAGCTGCGATTCAGACACGCGATGTCTCTGATGCGCGGGCAAGGAGCGGGTTCAGCCTTTGCAGTCCCGTGCGGAGGCTCCCACGGAGTGCAGCCGCCTCTGAGCTGGCCTCTGTGCCCAGGCCATGCTCCTTTCCTCCCGGATTTTTCAGTCTAATAGCACTGTTGATCTGGCCTTTGTGTTTGCTTAATGTCAGCATTCCTCGGGGAATGCTGCAGAGCACTAGCAGCTGCACAGCCTGAAGGTGGGCTCCCATATTATTTCTTCATTAATATTGTTGTTCATAAATATATATTCACTCCTATTTATCACAAGAACACGGATTACAAGCCATAAATTCTAACTGTGGGGAATATTTCAGTCCAGTTTTATTAAAAAGTGATTTTTTAAAATGTTGCCGAGGCTTTTAGCCAGTTATGTGCTACTAAATATTTAAATCTGTATCTCTTGCGGCATGCTGAATTACAGCAAGGGGATATTTAATGTTCCCATTTCTCCAGCATAAATCTGTGAAAGATTGACTGGAAGAAAAATACAGTCATGAACAGCCCACGTACTTGCTGAATGCTCTCTCATGCCATGCACCCACTCACACATCCCTGCCGCTGGCAGCAATCCAGCCTGGAGGATTGCCCCCACGGTCGTTCTGGGGCCGCCCTGCTGCCCTGAGCTGGGGCGGGGGACGTGGCAGAACCCTCTCAGTCGCTGGCCATCCTGGTCTGGCACACGGCGGCTGCTGTCAGCGCCAGGAGCTACGAGCGCCGGGAGGCCTGTTACCCGCCAATTACACCGCGGGTTTATTGTTCGACCGTGTGCCTGGTTTACGATATGAAAAGCTTTCGACAGTTAAATGGTACTAATATTAACCTCTCCCTCATGGGCACTAACAGTCTCCACCATTAAAAGTGTGATTAACAAATTAATTCATCTGGAAGGGATTGGCATGTGGTGTTAAACAATGGTATAATGATTTTTTTTTATGAAGGCTGAACCCCTGGCTGCATGGAGAGAGGAAGCCCCGTTGCTCTTGCATAATGGCTATGGCAGCAGCTAAATGCAGTGGGAGGACTGAGCCCTGGTATGGTGCTGGTTGCAGGTTCCCAGGGTGAGGAGGAGGCAGATCAGGACAGCGCTGGGGCTGATGAGGCAGACAGGCTGCCTGGGCCTGCCTAAGGCTGTGGGGTTTCTCATGGTCCTCCCTCAGTCAAGGGCTCTCCCCTGCTGCAGGGGCACAAGCTGGTTGCTGCTCGGCTTTGTGGCTCTATACAGTGCTTGTAACAGTCAGAAAGGCTTGGAAAAATGGCTCTTGAGGAGGCTGCAGGGCAGTGATGGCGTATCTGCTCTTGTCTGGGGCAGACACCTGGATGCCCCGAGCACATCTCCTGTGGGCACGTGGATGGCAAGCGCTGCGACCTCCGATGTGGGGCCAGCCTGGGGTGAGGTGCTCCTGGCACTCCTCTGACCTGCTGGTGCTAACCCCTCAGCACACCAGACATAACAATTCTATTCTGACAGATGTGGAAAAGCTTTAAAGTACATACACCTGCTGGCAGGTGACTCTAAAAAGCTGTTATTTGCTTCTGAAAAGCAACCCAAGATTGCCCTTGAACAGCCTATTTGGGAATAAGCAGGGGCTGGGGCTGGTGGTTCCCTCCCAGTATCTTCTTCTCCTGCTGCTCCTCTCCCCTCTTCTTTTGCTCTCATTTCCTGACCTGTTCATGGTCTGTGGTGGGGCTCAGAACCTGAATCACCATGAGGAGCAACCCCCCCACCTCCTGCCCCTGCCAGCTGTGTCCCAGGCCTGTCTCCAGCTCTGGGTCTGCAGTGTCCCAGGTATTGCCAGCATGGGGAGGATGATGCTGTGTGTGGCTGTGGAAAACACGCACTGCCAAACCAAGCTTTCTGACTGAGGAAAAGAGTCAGACAGCTCCTCTTCACCCCTGGAAACGGACCTGGGCTCTGTCAAGCTGGGGGTGGCAGACTCTCTGCACAGGGGCTGTGCTGGCCAGTGAGGCAGGGCTGGTTGTGTGGCCAAGGGTGCTGGAGAACACACTGTGTGCCGGGACAGCACACACAGGCTGGGGCTGGCCACGGCAACGCCTCCTGGCTGCTTCCCATCTCCCGCCCTGGCAGAGTGAGCCAGGGATGGAGGGCACAGCCTCTGCAGTGGGGCTGCTGCACTCCAAGAGCTGATGCTGTTGGACACAACAGCGGGCCAGAGGCTCCTCCAGCCTGGAAGGAGTCACTGTTTGAGTGCTGGCAGGGCCATGTGCTGCGCTTCAAAGCAGGCACCGAGAATATTCATATTGTGATTTATTCCGTTCTGTTTCTCCATTGATTTTATTAAGTTCACTCTCTCCTGCCAAGCCCAGGGAACACAAGCAAAAATTGAAAATGCTGAAAGTCAGCTTGCTTTGCACTTGAGTCTTCCCAGCCTTCCAGAGAACAGAGGGAAGGGGGCCTGCACCACCACACGGGCATTTCCTGTGCTTTGCTGGTCCCTAAACAATAAACATAAAATTAAAATCCTGTTAGGAGAATCACAAAAGTTATTGTAGCTCAGCAGCTGATATTGACTATGATCAAATCTTTTATGTGATTTACAGCATTCTGGGCTGCTCATGTTCACACCTTGATCATGTTAGCTCTGGCTTGATGGTTTTTTGTCTCCCACACTAAAACAAAGCAAAAAGAATGACCAAAAAAAATCCAATCTAATCCTGCTGTATCAGTTTGTGTCATACTTTTGCCACGAGCAGCAGTGTCTGGTGCTGCTGTGTGGCCTCTAAAGACAGGGTCCTCCTGGGAACAGTCGCCCACTCTGGCGGTAGATGTGCTGTCCCCGTCCTTCAGCACTGGGGCTGCTGGCCTGGAAAACCCCACGAGGGCCCTGGCCAGCAAGGCTGGCATTGCCTACATCGTGCCCATCGCTTAGGGCACACCAGTGATGATGCTGCTGTCCAGGGGGGTGGCAAGGATGCTCTGTAGTGCCCCTGCATGGAGTCAGGGGCGATGTTGTACTTCTGCAACTTTTAAATAATCTTTGCGTGTCTCTTGAATATTACCAGCAAGCAAAAGTATTCCCCAAAAGTAACAATCCTTAAATCAGAAACTGCCTTAAAAAACCTGAATTATACAGTTATCTATCTTCATGGGAGTTCTCAAAAGTTGGACTCATTCTTCATATCAGATAGGGTGATAAAAGGATAAGGGTACGTCTTATTCAACTCTAATTTTAATTAATATGGTCATCAAATTGGACATGAAGAACAAGGAAACCTCAGCAAAAATTTTGAAGGGATATAAACCAGGACAATTTACTGTTTGCCAGCCTGTGCTCTCCTCTAGTCATCAGCAGTCATGGTGACTTGGTTTCTGATAGATGTCTGGAGATACCTGCAGTAATCTCTTTAGAAAGTTTAATGACCTTGGGTCATTCACTTTTTGAAATATTTTAACTACTAGGGAATAAAAACGGCAAGATTGTTACAATAACACTCCAGGTCATATCCATCTCCCTTTGGCTAAAGGTCTGGATTCCCCGAAAGCAGCCCCCCTCCAGCAGGAGGCGAGCCCAGCTGGTTGAGCCTGCTGGGCACCTTGCCCTCCTGGTAACTGGTGAAATGCCAGGGGGATGTCGTGTGCCAGGGGTCTGGCCACTGGCTGGTGGGTGTCAGCTGCCCTGAGGGTACAGAAACTCACCACGCTCCATGTTCTCACCGCTGAACCCACTGGCTGTTTCAAGAGAGCGGGAATTTAATTGTTCTTAAGGACGGGGTTAAATACACAAGGAAAGAAGCCCACGGACACAGGTCAGGAATGGAGCCACGGGCAGGATGACAGGTGACAGGGTACATGGCAAGGGGCTGTCCTTCCCTGCCTGTGGTCACCCACGGTCAGAGCCAGCCCCATGGGCTGGGACACCCGGGTTCAGCACTGCAGGAATCAGGCAAAACTGCTCGAGAAAAGCTGCCTGGGACAGCTGCCGTGACAGAGCTCGGGAACACCAGAGCAAGAACACTCAGAAGAGCTGTGGGGTACTGCAGACAGCCCTGCCTGTCCTCAGACCCATGAGGTGGCCCCAGGCTCCCTGGGACAGCAGATGCAGGAGAAGAGGAGGGGCTGGGTGACAGCCAGATCCCTGCCATGTGTGAGCTCGGCACTGGCAAGAGTGAAGTGTAGGCTGGAGACTGCTTCCATTTCCTCCTTGATGTGACTTCCCCGAGTGCCTGCCATGTGGCTTGGCACAGAGAGCAGGGACGAGGCACGAGAATGAGGGGCATCATCAGGCCTGTCTGGCAGCACTGGTGGGCACAGTCTGAGATGGCTCAAGGCAGAGGAGGGGGGCACAGTGAGACAGTGCTGATAGTCCCAGCCAGGAGTTTTGGTGGGGACTCTAGGATTAGTGGAGACACTCTGGTGACAACAGGGCAGGCGGCACACTCCCCACTTAGGTGAGAGTGTCCTGTGTGGCTCTGTCTTATTAGATAAAACATCGACTTTGGCATAAATGTCAGCTGGTTCTGAGCTGGTGTTACGCAAACAAGCTTCTGACTGACAGAAAGGCTCAATTAAGCACATTTCTGGAGTCCTCTGGCTGGCTCTTGCACAATGTCCACAATAAGTATTGCAATTTGGGGCCCAGCCTTTGGATTAACTGATGAAAATCAATTAATTAATCCTTTCCTAATTGCAGCTTTATATCATGCATCAGTCACATTATTCTAAAAGGGTATAATGACATAGCCTCGAGTAAGTCACTCCTGGTGGGAGGGAGGGAGGTGATCTGGCTCCTCCCAGCTGCGGATCTGCCCTCAGAGCCCTGTCCCTCATCACCCTGAACCATTGCCACTCCCCAGCTGGTCCCCAGCCTAGGTGTCAGGACTTGCTGGTGCTGCTCCAGATGTGGGGGCTTGGTCTGCGTCCCCCAGACTGCGGGATTCTGCATCAGGAAGCACTGACTGTGGCCACTTCCATTCCCTCTCCCGGTGGTCTGGCGGTGTCACAAGTGTCCCAGCCCCTGCGTGGGGCCAGGAGGGCCAGGCTGGGGGTCTGTGCAGGGCTGTGTTGCAATGAGGCAAGGAAGGTTCAGAGCCTCCTTGCTCCTTCAGTGCAGTGCCAGGAGCCCGTTTGCTTTGCAGCAGCTCCTTTGCTGACTGCTAAGCTCTACTGGTCTCAGAGGTGGCTGCTGAGGGGACAGTCACAGCCCCTCTGACCAAGGGGGCTAATGGGAGCTTCTTAGAAAGGAAACATATGCCAAGGTTTGCTGTATTTGATCCTTTCCTCTCTGTGGTGATGGTCTGCTGGAGGAATGACCCTCACGCTGCGTTTCATGCTTGCATTGGCCGTAGGACAGCGCTTGCAAACCAGGGCGAAGCCCAGCCAGCGTGGCTCACTCCAGCGTGCTGCGGTCCCGGTGGTACCATCATCTGGTGCTGAGGTCTCTGGTACTGCTGTCACCGATGAAGTGGCCTGAGAAGCAGGGCATCTCTGGACAGTGAAAGTCCAACCAAACTCCGAGTGCTTTTGGGAAGAACTGGCTGCTCTGCGTGGTGCTTGGCACCTTGCTGGCCACGGGCCCCGTGATGGCACCCCCGACACCAGGGCACAGTGGCCACATCAGTGCCTGCAGCACTGAGCTCACCCTGCCATCATGACAAATTGTTATTTATGCTTTCAGATCCTGCTAACTCACAGATAATTAATGTCAGGAAGCTGCCATGGTGCCGTGGCTAATAGCTCAGCAAAAGGAGACACATTGGTCAATTAGCAGCTATTTGATCTGACAGTAACAGCAAAGGGCAGATCTGGCTGCCTCTGTCCCTCTCCCTGCCTCTCCTCCCACTTGTGTCAGGGCTCCAGGCAGACATGGAGACCACCAGAGGATAGAAAGGACCCACAGACACAGCCTTTGCCCCGTGCTTGCTGCAGCTTCATCGAGGCTGGCGAGGGCACCAAGTGCCTGGCTGGATGCAGAGGTATGTGCTGGCATCCCAGCCATTGCCTCGCCATCCAGACATGGGGACAGGGTGGAACAGCAGAGAATCCACTGCAGTGGCAGACCCCCTTTACTGGGAGATAAGCTGTTTTCCTCTGGAGAAGCCCACGTTATGAATTTTGCAATATTGTTAAAGTATTAAATTAGAAAGAGACCTCAGAGCAACAGAGAAGTAATATCTGCATATGTGAGGCCTCCAACTCTAGGCACAGCAGTATTAGAGGATTTGTGAAGTTTAACGCTGTTCTTTCATCTCGGGCTGAGGCCATAAAATGAGACACCATGATTCACCTGAAAATAAAAACATTTAGAGGATGAGGCTAGATCTGTCCTATCCCCTCTGAGGGGATTGTCAGTGACCCAACCTGCTGTTTGCTGCCACAGCTGTGACACTTCCCCCAGTGCAGCATCCATCAGCTCTGCGTGCAGCGGGGCTGGGGAGATGCCCGTTTGTGTTCGGCACCTGTGCTGCTATCGCTGGTCAGCTCTCAGGATGGTCTGGGACCCAGCTCCCTGTGCTGGGCCAGCTGTGAGCACAGCAGACCTCTGAGACCTCCCAGGGGCTTCTCTCCCTGTAGGCCACTCTGTCCTTGGCAATGCTGGGCGCTTCCAGGGCTGTGCTACTTTCCTCTGCCACCCTCTGAGGGTTGGTGTCAGGAGCTGGGATTAGTTTTGCTTTCCTATAGCAAGAGACTCTGATGACACTCAATCTCCTTCAGAAAATTGATGCTTTAATACTCAGCCTTGTCCAATGAGGGCTATTCCTAGAATAACATTTAATTAAGTGCTCTGGCTCTCTGTCTGTGATGCACCACTGATCTGCACAGGTGCACTTACCTTCATCAGCTCTTTTGAAATCAGCTGCAGCTGAAATTAGAATAAACTGTAAAATTTATAGGCCATTCCCTTCCTTTTTAATTAGCACCATAAGTGTGTGATGAGAGGCCTCAGGCCAGGGGAAGGAGCCATTGTGTTGTTTACTAGTATCTGTCTTGCTCTGCAGCCTGGTCCAGCATCATTCCCCCTAGATGGAGCTCTGCAAAAACATTTGGAAGCCAGGAAACGGAACTCGCCGCTTACCCTGCAGTCCCCGTGGACTGGTCGTTAGGAAAATCTTGGGTTTGATCTTTGTGCTGGGGTGGGCAGGAGCCAGTCCCACGGTCTGCAGGCAGGAGTGGGGATGGGGCACCCTCGGTGGGGTGAGAGCAGGTGGGTGCTCCGGAGTGGCCACCCCATGGGTGATGGCTGAGCAGCTTCAGCAGAGAGAGTCCGGTGCTGGCAATGGCCAGGCTGGGCTGTGCTCTGCCAGCAGAGCAACCCTGTGGCCAGTGCTGCTCCCTCTGCTCTGGCCCTGAGGGATTCTGGGCCATTCCTCAATTCCAGGGCTGTTTCCCTGAAGCGCCCAGTGCTGCCTTCTCCCTCCTCTGGGCCTGCAGAAGGAGCAGGAGGATCAGCATTTGCTTTGTACAGGGTGAGCTCCTTGGCACCAGAGCCCCCCTTGTTATTTCTGAGTGTCCCTGGCACCAGGCTCTGGCATCTGATTGCTTTGCTCCTGGGACAATGGGATGATGGCATCAGAAGAACACTTGTTTGCTGGGAGTGGTGCTGCCTTTGTGCCTGAGCAGTTTCAACTGTGCTCTGATCATCCCTCCTGCCCTCAGCCCACAGCTCTGCCAGCCCCTCACCTTCTCCAGGGCTCTGTGAAGGCTCAGTCTGTACCTCTGGCTAATGGACGGTTGAGCACGAGATGGAATTTGAGCTCAGGTACAAAATCTGGCATTTCGCAGGTCCCAGACCAGAGAAGATGCCTCTGCTTCTCCAACCTGACCTATTGCCAAAGACATGCCAGAGCAGGAGGGGTGAGAGGAGGCAGCTGCCCAGAAGGATCTGCAGCAAAAGAGCTAGAAGGGAAAGCTAAAACATCCAAGGCACCCTGGACATTTGAAAGCCCAGCAGGGGCAAGAGGCAGTCAACTGAGCAAAGTGGTGGGGATGTCCATCCTGATGCTCCTTCTGTTATCAGCCAGAAAATCTTAGACTGTAAAGTAGAAAACGTTTGTAAATGACTGAAAAAAACCTCTGCCTGTGTCATTGCATGAAAGGGAGAAGAAGAGAGACCAAACCCACAGCGGCAGCACAGTTGATGAGCCTGTGGAGGAGTGAAGGAGAGAAGCTGGAGGGGTGGGAGCACAGGTGGGGGCACAGGACTGAGGCAAAGGAGAGCATGTGTGATGTCACCATGGTCACTGCTGGCTCTGCAGACAGTGAGACGCTGCCAAAGGCCTGGACAGTGTTGCAGACAGTTTGGCATTAATGCATCCAGACAGGGGAGGCTGAGGACAGGGCTGGAAGCAGGAATGATGCTGTGGAAAGGAATGGTGTGCCCAAGACTCTTCCCAGGGCTCTCCAGTACTGGTTTCTCCTGGAAATGAGGAGCGGTAAGAGAACAGAGACTGCAACAGGGAAGGTACTTCGGGGTGCAGGAGAAGGAGAAGCTCAGTTCTTCTTAGGCCAGCTTGGAGGTAGATTATCAAGTTGTGCCTTTCTCTTTTGTTGTCTCTTAGGACATTTTGGGTAACCACTCTGGAGACAACTCATTTGAATCTCCATCTGGCAGAGCTGCATGAAGCTTCCTTGGCATCACTTACACCACACAAGTACTGGTGCAACCAACTTCTGTTTTCATGAGTATTGCACTGAGGCTGGTGGAGATTTTCCTCCTGAAGTGCTGAGTACTTGAGTCCCAGGAAGCTGCCAGTGTCTGATCCAAGTGCTTGGAATAGGAGGGCAGCTGCCTTCCCGGTGTGGTACAAGCACTATGGCACATGTTGCTGTGCTACCTCATGACCCAAGATGCTGGCTGGTCTTTCCACCTTATCCATGGCCCATGCCAGTGTGATTACTCCTTTGGTTTCACAAGCACTACATTAATTCACAATTTTTATGTACATAAGAAAGACATACTGTCATAAAATCAGCTAGCTGAGTATTCCCTGATGAAAATGAAATGCTGCTGTGCCTCGAAGTGCTGGTTCTGGATCATTTCTCTGTTAAATATTTGGTGAAGTCTGACTGAAGCCCTGGTGTCCTCACTGCTCAGCCCTTTCCACACCCTGGATGTCATCCTGTTCCTGCACTTACGAAGGCAAAGCATCCCATGCAAGCAGGTTCTCATCGTCCACTGGGATCTGGGCTGCAAGTGTGCAGGGCAGAGCTCCCATCAGCAACCTTGTGTCCTTGGGGTCCGTCCTGTGATGATGCTACTCATAGAGAGCATGTATCTCCTGCACCTGGGCTCGGGGACTCGGAGTGTTTATGAATCCAAGGAATATGTGGTGAATTCTCCTGCCTTGACAGATCGTCAGGAAGATGGCTGGATCAGCTGCTGACCCTGGGGAGGTGGCAGGGCTCGGTACAGTGCTCAGAGACTCCCCAGAGGGCTGGAGTTAATGCGTTTGACTTGTACAGCAGGAGCAAAATGTTTCGCTGTCTCGGAGCATCGCTGGGGGAGCGAGGGCCAGGGAGCTGTGTCTACCCTGTTTAACAGGCAGGAGCAGGAACGTGACTATCACTCCAGACAGCTGCTCCTGCTGCTGCTGTGCCTTGCAGCACTCAACTGGTCCCTTTCCTGCCACCCCTGCCATGAGCTCCCTGCGCTGCAGGTCAGCCTGGTCTCCCTGACTTGGGTGCTCTGCTCTGAAGCGGGCATGTGGCATGCTTACCCCTGACCATTCCCATTGCAGCTCAGCAGAGGCTCTTCTTCAGCCTGAGCTGACAGCAGGGATTGTGCACAGTGCAGACATCCACAACCCCCTCCCAGCACTCCCTTGTGGAATTTTGATGGGCACATAACACAGTTCAAGGTTTATTGCACTCCTAGAAAGAAGGAAGCTTTGAAAGATCCCCCCAAACCAAATCCCCAGCTGCAGAACAGTTAGCTCTTGTCAGCTTTAGTGCTCCTGAGCAGCCGCTGGCAAGGACAGATGGGACAGGGTTTGCAAGTTCAGGTCTTGGCTTTTTTGGGGCACCTTGGCTGCTGTGCCAGAAGGAGGAGGAATGTTATAGCTGAGCCTGGAACATTTTGCAGCGGCATTTCTCTTAGCAGGTTTATGATCTTTTCTGCCTCAGCTAGGAAGCCAGCAGGACTGAATAAATCTCTGGGCCAACAGAAGCCCAGGATGTTTTCACAATTGACAAGGTTTTATTAATTTACAAGTACATTATTGCATTTTTTCCTTCCAAACAGCAGCTTCCACTTAGATGGGAAGTCCTTTAGTGTGTTTGGGTCGCAGAGCCAGTAAAACTCTGCAAGGGGTCACCTGGCAAATATTTGTGCCATTAATGCTGGTAACCTTCAAATGTGAAAAGGTGAATTTGGTGCTTTCATTTAGTGGCTGCTGCAGTTCTTTGCTGAAGGAAGAGACTGCCAGTCACCCCCATGCCATGGGAGGCCCTGGCTCTGGGAGCAGAGCTGACTGTGTCACCTGGCTGGTGGGGCATGAGGCTCTTGCACAGCCTGCAAGTTCCAGCAGCACTTGGTGCAAATACAGGCTCTTCCTCCATCACATTTTCTTTAAATTCTTGGTATTTCTGGCATAAATACACACTGGAACCTCCTTTGAAAGGACCCAGTTGTCATCAGAACCTGAAAAAGCTGATCTCTTACTATGCTACTTCTCACTGCTTCTGGAGTGAAATACCTCTATTTTTACCTCTGTTTTGGGACCTGTCAACCCCTCCCATAACACCAGTCAAATGAGCTGCAGAGACCAAAGCAGCAGGGCAGGGGTGTTTTTGGCTGGCAGATGGTGTGGGGGATGCTGGCAGGATGGCAGCTGTGGCCTGGGCAGGCACACTGCCGCCTCAGGGAGGGGAGAAAGGCCGGGATCCGAGCTGCACCTCGGTGGCGGACAGCACATAAAGCAGTGCCTGCAGGGACCTGTGGTGACAGCGGCTCCATCTGACTCAGCAGAAGCTTCACCACCCACATTTTCATACCCACCTTGGCAGGCTGCCGTGCCCCGTACAGGCAATGGCCCAAGCGTGCCCTTCACTGGCAGCTTTATGCAACCCCTCAACTGAGCTGCTTTCCGTAGCCCACTGAGTCAAGGTGGGCATCAAATTGAGCTTGTGCTTGTGTTGCCATTTGGGGCCCCTCTGCTGTGACAGGTGTCTCTTCTCTGCAGCCCAGATGCCCCTTGGCTGTGGGTTCCGTGCTGCGGCTTTCGCTGCGCATCTGCAGGAAAACACGGGGCAGCAGGTGCAGCTCGACAGCCCTCTGTGCAGAACTGAGGGGCCAAGGGCAGCTTTTCAGCTGTTTTCTGTCCCTTGAGAGCTGCAGTCCCAGATGGATCTTTTCTGTCTTTGTGTGAAGGAGGAAGACACATGGGTACAAGCTGATACCTGTCCTGTAGAACCTCTTTTCCTCAGGGACAGGCTGACGAGGCAGATCCCACCCTGGGAATGCTGTGGGAAGCTGGGATGTGGGATCCGGTCTGGCAGCGCAGTGTGGCCATGAGGCTTCCCACAGCCCATTCCTCCCTCTCAAGTCTCCCCAAGCCAGTGGGTCTGTGTGGCAGGCAGGACCCCTCCCCACCAGGTAACAACAACTGGGAAGTAACTTCAAGTGATTAAAAAATTTAAACAGGTTAATTATTTCCAAAAAGACAAAAGAAGAATTAAAATGGCTTCTGTGGGTACATTTAAAATACAATCAATAATTTATCAGAGAATTTTTGTTCAACAATGAGAAATTAGGAGGCTTGACACTCTCCAAAATTTTATCTGCCGGGGAAAATGTTTAAATTATTTCTTTCCCTTCCTGTGACTGATGCTAGAGGAGCAGCACCACCAGCCAGCCCCAGGCCTGTACACGTTGCCCTGTGGCTCGGGAGCGGGGCTGGGGGCTGGCAGAGGTGTGGGCCCTGATGCAGATGTGGGTGCTGCTGGGCAGGCTCCACCTGGAATCAGCTCTACAGGCCCCACACGTCCTGCGAGAGCTCCCGAGACCGGCGACCTCAACCCGTCTGCGTGCCACTGAGGGCTCCTGTCCCAGCGCCCCGGCACGGCGCTGGGTTTGAGGTGCAGGACGGGGCCAGACGGTCAGGGAGGAGGGAGCCGTTCCCAGGGTGGTGGGTGGGTTTGGGCAGGCTGAGTGCCAACATAAGGAGCCCAGCCCTGGATGTAACTAACCCCTAGGGAACACGGCAGAGTAGAAAATGAAAGAGTAACAGCTGGAGTTCATTGTCTGCCCCATGAAAAACTCTGTGTCCCAGCCATACAGGAAGGGGTGCATGAGCTGCTCTGAAGAATCCTTCACTGTTTGTAGAAATGCGCCTGGTTTTACAGAAAAAAAAATATAGTGAATTGAAAATAAATGGCATTATTAGCAGAAAGGGAGTCCCTAATTAACCAGATATAGTCCATTACTGTAGCCTTCAATTCATTAAATTGCATAATTACAGAAAAACACTGTTGATGTGCTATTCAGTTTATCTGGTATTGTCTTTCTAATAATTAGCTCCATAATTGTCACTTTGACAGGGTAATTAAAAATGTTTAAAGATGTTGTGTCAGCCTGTTCTCCTTTGCTGAGCTCGGTTGGATGTCTCTGGAAGATGATTTTCTACCCGACTCAACCATGGTTTTGTATTTGATTTATGCCAGTGTGTTACAGGAATGACCAGGCTCATGGATTACTTTGATGTTCCTGTTAGGCTGATTTTTAAGACTAGGAGAAAAATAACTTCAGATGTCATTTTCATTTACTTTTAGGAAATCTGTGATCCCATCCCCTGGTTCATGCTACTGGTGACGTGACTTTCAGTTTTATGGGTAGAGTGTTGTGAAATCTGACATTTGTAGCCCTAAATCTCAGTTCTGTTTGCTGTGTAAAACCTTTCATCCAACATCCATTTTTTATGAAGGGATGGAAAAACGCAGGAAATCAAGGCCGTAGCTCTGAGGTGCGTGGCTCGGGTGTGGAACAGGCAGCTTTGCCAGTGCGGGTGGCTGGGAGCCAGGCAGTGCCCAGCTGTGACAAGGCTTCAGCCGTGCTGGGCCAGGGACACGGGTGGTAAAGTGCCACAGAGAAGCACGGGGCTGGTGGGTCTGTGTGCCAGTAGAGGAGAGCAGGTGACACGATGCCCCGGTGGGGCTTGGTGGTGGGGAGCAGGACAGGAGCCCACAGCTGATGAACTAGCTGTGGAGACAGCCCAGGAACGGTGCAAATGAGCCTGGTTCTGGGAATGTGCTGCAATGGAGGTGGTTTCCAGAGCCTTTCATGGCAGGCACTCTGGGTTCTGTGTTTAAGAGCAGTGATTGCCGCTTTGGATGGTCAAAACCCTGACTGGTTTTCCTTTTCAACAAAATAAACCCTAATATTCATTGCTGAGGAGTGATAAATTAATCTATCCTCACACCCAGGAGCTTTGCCAGCTGGATTTTGGCTGGATGAGAGTCTGTTTGTGAAAGCTTTTAAGGATTTTTGAAAATAACATGTTTTGAATCATTAAATGAATGAAGTGATCTGGTCTTCTGGAATAAACAGTAATCACATAGAAGTGAAGTTTGAACTTCTTTCTTGGCAAAAAAATTTCTGACACTTCTCTTTCTTATTTTTACATTTGTTTTTGTATTTATTTTTGTTGTTGGACCATCTCTTACACCACATATTGTCTGCCCCAGCAGGCTCTGTGGAGACCATACACATACCCCAGTACCTACAGCCCTTGGCCGAGGGAGTCCCCTCACAGCTGTGCGTGTGTCTCCATGTCCAGATGGTCCCATTCCACCACCCTCCAGCCGTACTTTGGATTCAGTGTTCATAATTGCTTCACTAACAGAGAAACTTTACAATCTGTTGCAGGCCATTATATGCAAACCCATGCCCAAATAATTGACCCCCTGCCATCCAAATTGCAGAAGTGCTTGAGCGGTTTGTAATCTTACGGAAAAGGCTTGTATTCAAAGTATTTCAGACCTATATGAAAATATAATTGACAGTGAGATAACGAGGTGTAATTTTGTAGCGGCTCTGTCAGTAGGTGATCGCACACCCATCCCTGTGCTCTGGATGTTCTGCACCTTGCAGTGGGGTCCCTGACACGCTGTCTGGAGGTGAACTGATGCCATTTACTCCTCTGATCTTCCTCAGCTGCCAGCCCCATCCCGCCCCTCGGCCATTCGCCACGAAGCTGACAGAGCGTCTAATGCTGGTGCTTGAAAAGGTGCCTGCAGCTCCCCTGGCAGGGCTGCGCCCGGGAGCCGCGCAGCCCCGGCACTGCAGGGCCCGGCACGGGTGCTGGGGAAGAGCACTGGTGACACTCTCTCCACCAAGGGCACGGCAGCTGGTCCGTGTGGGAGCGGTGCCAGTGCGAGAGGCGCCGGCAGTGCTGCTGTGCTGATGCCCAGTGTCAGAACGCCTTGTTTATACTGAGCGATGCATGTGGAATGAATCCTTAGGACAGGAAGGCAGGGAATGCAACATAAAACCTTACAAAGGTTTCTAGAGAACCAGCAAGGTCTCCTGTAGGATGATAGATCTCTCTTTAAGTCATAGGAGGAAAGGCTCCTACAAAGAGTAATAAATTCATAAATTTCTCTAGTCACCAGGGTTATTTCCAACAAAAGAATTTATTGCCTGGCATACATTCCTCTGCTCACAGTAATGAGATCTGGGCTCCAACACGTGACATTTATGACTGGCATTATTAAAAAAAAGAAAAGACATACAGTCTTCGAGGAAAATATGTGGGACAAATCTGCAGTTCACATGTACAGTATATTCATACTCCAAACACTGCAGGCTGAGCTGGGTTTCAGCCAGGGAACCAGCAATACTTTTGTGGATCTTTTCCCAGGAAAATGCGCTGTAGTGGGCCTGCTGACCCTGGGTGGTCTCCAGTCTGCTGCAACCCGAGCCACCACCTGAGGTTTTGAAGGTGTCCTGGGCTCAGCCATGCCAGTTGCCAATGTGCAGACTGTACATGGGGATGCTCAGTCCCCTGTGCCAGATGATGCCTGTCTTGGGGCTCAGACACAGGGCTCACATCCTTCCCTCAGAGTGATGCAGCCACTGGAGACCAGTAGCAGAGCCAACAGTTGTCCCCCTTGCTCCAGCACTGCTGCTCTGGCCACTGCAGCCTGGCACTGCCGCAAGGTGTTGACTCCCAGAGCCTCTGCAGAAGGATAGGGCAGGATGGCAGCTCAAAGTGTGGACAGGCACAGGGCATCCCTGGCATCTTCCAGGCCAGTGGAATAGTTGACCTGCCAGGTAAGGCTTTAAATCTCTACATGCTGAGGCCATGGCCCGGTGCATGTCTGGCACTGCAGGAGATGCCCATCTTTGCCCTGAGCTCCAGAGCTCCCCATGCATCTCCCTGACATCACAGGAAAGGACACTTGGAACTGCTCTTTGCCTGATGGGGTAGTTTGTATGTTACAGCCCAAATTTAAAGAGCTTGTTAATTACTATGCTGAAAGCCAGGCTCTCTTTATCATAAGTGAGGCAGCACCATCTCCCCCTTTCTGCAATCCTCTGTCCTGACAGGGTGGAATCCACAGTCCTGCCTCCTGCTGCTCCTCTCCTCCCTGCACCAGCAGCATTCAGGACTGAGCACGGCCCCAAGCTCATACTGCTCATGTTTCCAGAGCTCGAGTTGCTCCTTGCTCGTGCCACTGCCCTTCAGTGCTCCCGCCCGGCATTTGCAGAGGGACGGGCGCCCGCCCTGCTGGGCTGAGGGGCTGCCCCACAGCCCTTGGGCTCACGCCAGCTCCTGTGCCCGTCAGGGCTGCAGCAGGGCTTGGCCTGCTGGTGCTGATGTGTTTTCTCGGCTCCGTCTCATCTGGGACTCAAGTGCAGCTCTTTTCCCCGTGGGAGCTGGTGCTTGCCACCAGGATACACATATCCCATCACCTGTGCAGGAGCACGGTACCCGTGCTGCTTCTCCCATGCTCAGCAAACCCAGTGCCAGCACGGCTTGGGAGCGTGGGGTGTAACTGCAGCCTGGCACGAAGCTGAAATCCCCCTCCTGCCCTCACGGTGCCTGCTCCTGAGGTTTCCCAGTTTCGCAGGAAAGGCAGTGGCAAAGGCTGGGCATGCCTGTCTGCAGGATGGTCACTTAGGTTAGATTTGTAGGAAGAAAGCAAAGGCATTAGTGCGCAGCAGGGCTGGGTATGCAGCTCCAACCCGGGGTGGTGTTTACTAATAAAACAGATGAAAGCAGTATCTGCAGCAGCAGTGAGCACAGCGGCAGCGGCAGCTGCAGGGCCTGGCCGGATTATGCAGATATGTCTGCTGGAGGAGGAACTCAGCCTACCTTTGTGTCTTGTAATGAAACTTTACACTTGCTCAGTGCATTTTAATTAACTCTCTGTGCCCCTCCTGCCTGTAGGAGGCATCCAAACGCTCTGCGTGGTGCTGGCAAGCTCGCGGCTTTCTGCAGCCTCTGTAGCGAATGCTTCCAGAGCTGCCGGGGAAAACCATCACCCTCAGCCTCTGGCTGCCACACGCCCTGTGCCGGGAAGGCATCGGCCCAGGGCGGCCTCCTCAGCACACTGCCCGGAGAGCATCCCGGTCCGGCTAATGACCGCGGGGAACGCGCCCTCTGCGAGCTGGATGCCAGCCAGGCGTGGGAAAGGTTGTGCAGGGAAAACCCAGCTTTATGGGAAAAGATCAAAGCGTGACCCCACTCCGATCAGGTGGAAGGTGCAACTGTCTGATTTGGGGCTGGGGCGATGAACAGAGGCTGGCAAAGCATGCAGCTACCCTGAGGTGTGACACGGGCCACCCCCTCTCAGCTTCCACTGTAGGCGGAGGATGCGACCCTCCCTGATCCAGTGTGTGCATGCAGAGAAGCCAATCCCATGGGACACTCCAGAAACTGCCTGTAAATGTGATTGTCAAATGTGCTCGCTGTGTTAATCCCTTATGTACCTTGGTTATGTGGACCTCAGTAATGTCAGGGAAAAACCTAGGAATTATAGTGCAAAGTTGTTTGCAGGATAAATGCATCTAACAGGATAGAATTTATAAAATGCAGTGATGGAATTTGGTGTGATGACACCTCTCCAAGAGCACTTCGACTAGTGGAGGTAATACCTCCCCAGGGAGCACTGCATGCTCTGCTTGTGCTCCAAAGGAATATGTTCTGGGAGTTAATCCTCTGATGGGAAGGCTGTCAATTATTGATACTTCACGTATAGCTTTCCTACAAAGCTAGAAGTCTTCTGGAAGCCTTTAGATTAGCAGAATGATTGAATAATTGATATTACACGATTTATATGATTTTGAAAAATTCACAGTGCAGGTTGTCTGGGGAGGAGCCCAATTAAGGTGCAATTCAGCCAACCCACCTCCCTCCTTGTTCTCCACCCCCTCAATCTGGGAAGCAGCAGGTACAGAGGGAACACACGGCATTTGCATTGCAGAGAGAGTGAACAGAGTGACAACACTTCATTTGCATTTTTACTGAGCAGAATAGAGGTAGGGAGAAAAACAAGGCAAACACCCCAGACAGCCCAGACCACAGCATGAGGTGTCCCCTCACATGGGGTAGGTGTCTCAGAGCCCACTTGCAGACTGCCAAGGAGATGCCATCCTGCTGCAGGTGGTGGGATGCTGCACTCTGTGTGCATGCAGCGAGTGAGGATGGGATCCCCCCTGAACTGCACTGATACTGGGCAAGAGCGCACCCTGGGAGCTATGTCTCTGCATCCACTCTGGAAAGAGGTCTGTGGCCCTGGTGCTGGACATGGCAGCACTCTGCATGCTGAGGGAGCCCAGAGGTCAGCTGGCAGCCACTGGGCTGTCCGATGCTGGCAGTACACATCACTCTTCTGCCTTTTCCTACTTCTGAGCCTGGTATTCATTGTTTGATCCTTTAATTCGGCTCAGCAAACGAGCTAAGTCTGGTTTCTTCTTTGTTATTCCTCATGGCATGCATGGTGTCCCTGTGAGCACCGGGCTGAAGGCAGTACTGTTTGGGGTGGGGGGACTCACACAGCACCTGCCTGTTAGCATCGCTCTGAGGCAGGGACTGAGGCACACGGGCTCTGTAAAGGTGTCAGGGCTCTTCCAGTTGTTGCCAAAAGCCACATGTGCCAGAGGAAATCTGCTTTGCAGGACCACACTGGATCCCCCTGAAAGAGCCCTGCAAAAGCCTTGTGGGTGGGCAGTTTGGCCCCTTCCAGTGGATTCCTGTTCCCAAGGTGTTGGAGCAGACCCAGGCAGTACTGACAGGAATGCTTCCTCTGTCATCAGAGAGGCCTGAGCTGCCTGGTGCCTGCAGAGTCCTTCTGCCAGTGCCTGGATAGGTGCTGCCAGGACAGGACAGATGGGATGCTCCAGGGTGACCCACAGAGCATCCTGGGACACAGCCCAGGAGGCACCGGCCTTCCCAGCCCCCGGAGCCCCGCTAGCCCCAGGCACAGCTGTGGTGCCTTTGAAGAGGGGAGCCCGGAGCATGTTACTATAGTTACTGCAGGCTCAGGGTAACAAGCAGAGAGATATTTAAAAATTGATTGTTCTAGCAACAGCTCATCCATGTTTGGCAACATCAGGCACATGATGTCAGCTCGCTGCACTGGGCTGCAGCCTCTGATATCCCTGTCCGGGAATTGCTGATGTACAGGGAGTGCCTGCTCCTTGGAGACCTGCACAGTGATCTGTCAGTGGCTGTGAGCAGGGCGAGGCTGGAGGTGGTGGTGGGGCTGGACTGGTGGGAGAGCCGTGCCACGGCGCTGAGCCTGGTGCAGGCACTGTGACTGCTGCCAGCGTGCGTGTGAGGAAAAGGCTTTTTATCCTCTCCTAATACATCGCCAGTACTGACTACGAATGGATACTCCAGCAGCTCTTAGGGCTTTACAAGGCAGCTGCCTCCTGCAGATGTGGCCTTGTGTCCACCTGCTCATGGAGCCAGCAGCACTCTCTGCCCACCTGGCTGCCCCATGTCCATGTGGCCAAGGAGCCAGCAGCACCCTGTGCCTGCCTGGCTGTGGCCCTTCCTGGACGCTGCATTGATGTCCAGGGCTCTGCTGGCCGGAGCTTGCCGGGGCCAGGAGCAGCTGCCGAGGCTCAGGAGACGAACATGGGCTGCACGGCCCCGTGGGGAGGGCACCTCGGCACAGCCTGGCCAGGGCCCAGCAGGGCCCTCTGCTGAAGTGTCCCTGTTATCCCTGAAGGGATGCTCCAGCAGTCAGCAATAGTTTAGCAGCACGGTGGATGCTGAAGAGCACTTCAGAGCTCTTTCTAGGGCAGGGAAAGACTGGCTGAAAGAACAACCAATTCTGCATTTGTTTTGTGTGTAGTAAATGGCTGCCACAGTGTCAAGAATTCAATGTATGAAGTGTTTTCATTCCATGTAAATTAGCCCCAGGGCTTGTCCCTCCCAGCACTTCCTGCAGAGCTGGGGGCTGGTTCCCTCGGCACTGGGCACTGTTGCTAGGTGCAGGGAAAAGCTCCAGTATTTGGCGTGTCTTCTTTTCCAGACGCCAGCAGCGAGCGCTGACAGTGTGGCTGACCTCCAGGCAGGTGTCACCTGGAGACAAACAGCTCTCACTGGGTAGATCTGATTTTCTCCACATTGTGGCAGCAGTGGCACCAAGTGTGTGGGACATGCCCTTCTTACAGGAGCAGGGGACCAGTTGTTTATGAGGTCTTGTGGGCTTCAGGGGTCTTTTTCCTTTTTTATTGTCCATAAGAAGACACAAGAGGAGCGCAGAGAGATGGGGTTGGTGGTGGTGCTTAGTGCACGCTGAGAGGAGATGAATGCAGGAGGACTATGCAGCTGGAGCCAGGAGAAGCCACAGAAGCTCCCAGCAGCAGAGGTGGACCAGCACCACTCCTCTCTGATGCGAGAGTCACACAGAGCCTGGAGAAATGTTTCAATCATTTGTGTTTTATGTGTGAGGGGGTTAATTGCACTGATGGTAAAGACGGGCATTGGCATGACAATTTGATTAGAAAGGAACTTTGGTTCTCAAAGAGATGTAGCCAGGAGCAGAGGTTCTCTCTGAAGCAGCAGTTTTTACCCCAAAGGCTGCATTGCTTGTTGTGAGCGGACTGGGGAGAGCTTTGGTATGATTTCATGCACCAGTTGGTCTATCTTCATCTGAGCTGTTGCCTGTGATTATAAATCCCTGGCTCTGAGCAGGGGTGATAAGATCTCAAGGCATTCCTGTCTGTGCAGTAAGAAGTTTGAAAAGATACATTAACAAAGTTATTTAATTGCTGTGTGTCAATGCCAGGAGCTTGGCTGATACACAAGAAGATTTAAAATTGCTCCTTTATGAGAGCCCATTTCAACTATTTGTTGTGGCTGAGACCTGCTGGGAAAGTTAACTGAAAAGTTACATTGGAAAACCTCTAGGCAGAGAGCTGTTGGAAGGGGTTGGGAGGCAAAGATGGTGGAAGGTCCATCTCAGCAGAAGTGCTCTTGGGTCAGTGGTGCTGGGTGTCCTGGAGTGCAGGGTATGAGGTGGGGTGGTGGCTGATGTTTGCTGTGGAAAACAGAATGTGTGATGGAGGAGGAGGATCAGCTCCATGTGAATCTGAATTCCCATGTCTCTGCCTAGGTTTCGTGAGTGGTGACTCCTATGATGTATTAAATGTTTGAACCCTGAAAGCACAGTTGCTCCAGGGGATAAATCAACCCCATAGCAAAGTCAAGGGACAGGATGGTTCTTGTCTGACTGACTGTCCTGCTGTGCTAGAGCAGTTAATTGTGTTGGCCACCTCTGGGTGCCACGGTCCTGGCCTCCTGGTATTGGGAACACAGCTCAAGCCCCGGAGTGCTGATGGGGCACATTCCTTCTCCAGGTGAGCTGCTGACTTTTAGCATGGGCCTGTCTAGAGACAGATCAGCAAGGATTGCTTTACATTGACAAAGTATGGTGCCCTGTGTAAATGGCCTTTTTCCAGTCCAAATAAGTCCTTTTGTCAGATTTTCCTGCCATATAATCCCCCTCTCTGTTCTTTGTTTGACCTGTATTATTCAAGCTCCAATTCAGTTCTACCTTTGTGTAAATCAGATGACCAGACACTGTCCTGTGCTGATTCATGGCTGGCACCACAGCACCCCCTGACAGGTGTAAAATGTTCCTCTGTGCAGAAGCCTGGCTCTCGCTGACCTTCCAAGCAGCAAGCGTGGATCAGGATACAGACAGAGGTGTTGAGTCAGACCTGTACCGTGACTCCTGTGCCACGCTGCCTTTTGCAGTGGCATTTAAGCAGCTTGTAGTATCAGTTTTTATTCCCTGTACCCCCATGTACGACTTCTTACTGCTGATAAATTGTGATGCATTCACAGCTCTTTGCCTTTTCCTGGAGCTGGACAAGTGGATCCAGACAGCAGAGTTTTCATCTGGAAAGGACAGTTACTGGACCCCTGTGATGGTGCCTTCAAGTCTGCATTTCTGGCACCCATTGCCAGAGCCCTGGCAGGGATCTGAGTAGAGCCCGGGCTTCATGGGATGGAGACACTCCCGGGAGTGACACGGGGAGCAAACAGCAGCAGTGGGGTCTGTGACGAGCTGATGGGCCACAGGTGCTTCTGCAGATGGGCTCCTTGCAAGGGCTTATGTCTGATCCTTCAGAAAGACTGTTTCCTCAAGGGCTGGTCTTGGACAGCTCCCTGCTGCTTAGCTGGGAGCAGGGAAGAGGAGCTCATGGAGCGGTGGATTTATTTCTGCAGCCTGTGTAAAGTGATGTTTGGATGGTTTCAGTTTGTGTTGTCATTAGGACTTATATGGAAGAAAAAAACCCCTTGTGCCTGGAACTGGGAGGTGAAAGCTAACAGCTGGTCTCAGCTATTATTATACATGCCAGAAGCAGTAATGATTAAAGGGACTGCACTGTGAGGTAAAGAGATGCCATCCTGGAACCAGATGACTGGGTGATACAATTAAGATAAAGAAATCACATATTGTTGGCAATAGGGAAGCAGGAGTGATGAAATGTGTGATTGGGAAGTGTGGGAACAAGATGAAATTAAAGAAAAATCACAATACAGAGCAGAAAATGAGCAGGACTTGGAACAAGAGATGCAGTTGTTGAGAAGATAAGAGCAGAAATAAATTGAGAGCAAACATGCTTGGAGTAGAAGTGAGGACATACAAAAAAATCTTTCCAAACTCTATTAAAAATAAGTTGCTGTGCTAAAATGAGAGCATAAAGGAAATGACAACATTAAACCATTGGCTTCTACAGTCAGTGCTTGGGGAAGGATAGAGGAAACCCCTCACAGGCTGAGCTGTGCTGTGGGAGACTTTCTGCAGAGACCCAAACTTGAGGTGCAGTTGTTGCACCTCTCAGGAACGGAGCCCGAGGGATTTGTCAGCAGGGATAATGCAGAGATGCACCCTCCACTAAGAGCTCAGTGGCCGAAAGCTGCTGCAGAAGGGCGTGCAGAGGTGCAGGTGCTGGACCAGCGGCGCAGGGCGGCAGCGGGCTGTGCATGGCTGGGGGCACGGCTGCAGTGCACGTGCTCGCATGAGGATGGGGCCCCGGGGGTGTGAGGAGGAGCTTTCAGCCGGGTGGGATGGGGTGCTCCTGAGCTGTCCTCGAGGGGCTGGTGGAGCAGTGCCTGGGGTGTGCTGGCAGTGGCTGCATGCTGTTAAAGCCCTGAACGAGCTGTGGAGGCCTGACCTGTCCCTGCAGCCAAATGTGTTCCTGCCTTTGGCTAAAACATGCAGTGCTGAGCGGTGCAGCTATGCAGCTATGTGCCATCGGGAAAGGACTTGCAGCGCCGTGGAGTGTCTAAGAGCAGACTGAAAACATCAGAGGGTGTGATGGCACGTGGGGTGGCTGGGAGGGAAGTGCCCGTTCCCTCTGGTAGAGCCGATTGCCTGTGCAGCTCCTCCCTTCCGTGCTCCCGGACACAGTGACCCCAGCGTGGTGACAGCTCACCAGGAGCAGCAGCACGACTGCAGCCTGTGGGACTCTGCTTCACACAGGGCTGTGGGAGAGGGGTCGGAGCTGTCGCAGGGCCAGAGTCACGGCTGTGCTTAGAGGGAGATGCAAAACACCCTTGGCACAACATTGCCCCAGCCAGGTGTATCAATGTACGCACGCGCAGTCTGGAGAAGCTGTTTACAAGAGGAAGAGAAAGGACAAGGCCTTGTGATGGCTCCTTCTAAATCCTGGGGAGGCTCTGGGACGTGTGGGCGGTGGGGCTGAGTAAGCAGGTTGGCAGCACTGAGAGGTGTGAAAGGAATTCTGTCCTACACCAAGTACAAGATGCGTGTGCTGAGCTGTGGCTCTGGAACCCACCAGAGCTCGTGGGAATACTGGCTTCTGCAGCAGGCGAAGGGAGCTGCTGCTGGAAACAGCTTCCAGGGCACCTGAGTGCAAACGTGCCCTTGCTTCCCTGAGCCAGACCAGCACCCCTCACAGCTCTCTGACTTGGAGATTGTGGTTACAGAGCATGACAATATGTTTGTATAGGTAAATCCCAAGGCCTGTTGGTGTAGGGGAGTTATTGGTTGCTGCTGTCCTCCTTTTCTGAAGCTTCCAGGGACTCCTCATTTGTTTTGAGGAAGTTCTCTATTAATATACAGGGCCCTGTGCAGGGAGGAAATTTATCTAATTACTAAACTTTTGAGTTTGTTAAATCTCTGGGATGGATGACAAGTGAATTAAGTTCATTTACAGTTCCCAGAAGCTTGGACTGCAAAATGGTGCTCTGTTCACACAGAAAACAGCTGTCAGCTGGGTGCCTGGCAATACTGGGAGTGCTCCTGGAGCAGCTCCCCAGCACCTCTGCCCAGGTGCTATGGAGCAGGTCCCAGTGTGGCTCCACATGGACTGTTCGTAGGGGCAGGGGGTGAGCCCTGGGCTGCTGCAGGGCTGAGGTTTGCCTTGGGCACTACTCACTGGGATGATTTGTTTGGCTGACAAGATGGAGCTTTCTCCGTGATGTTAAGATCAGGTTTGGAAGGGGGTGTTTCCAGACTGGTGGCAGGGTTGTGCCTCTGCACCGTCCGGGTCCTGCCAGACTGGGCTCACTGCTCACCTCCCATGCTGCCACTTCAGTCACCAAGCCGTGTTCCTCTCCTCTCGCTGTCTGCAGAGACACACTGGGGAATGAATCTTAAACCCCCAGCTGGTGATTCCAAGAAACATTTTTCCACATGTCATTTTCTCCTTGACCTCTGTAAAGAGTTATGGGGTAGAAGTGAAATTCCAATCAGGCAACTCCTTTATCTGCTCACGCTACATTTTCTTCCTCTCCAAACTAAAAATGAGGCAATACAATGAGACCTGAACAGAGGGATTGAGTCAGGGTGAGGATTTTAAACTTTATTCAATAAAGTGTTGGAGCTATCCAGGAAAATATTTTTTCATCTCTTTAATGCACATGATCGGAGCTGCTCAGGGCCTCTGAGCCATGGATCTTCCCCAAGGCTTGCAGGTGTTTGCCATTGCTGTTGTGAAGGAGTAGTGCAACGTCCCCAGCTCTGGTGGGAGCCGTGCTGGCACAGCAACGCTGTGGCACTGGCTGAAGGACCTGGGCACCAGCCTGGCTCCAGGGCCTTTGGCTTCCAATCAGCAGAGCTGTGTAAGGATGGAAGTGTCCCAAGTAGGATGGGGGCAATCTTTCTCTCTTTCAAAGAGCTCCGTCAGCTCCAACAGTTCCTCTCAGCGAACGATGTTTTGTGTAGTGCACAGAAACCAAAACCCTAGGCCCATGTAATTGAACTTCAGATTCATCAGCAAGAATCGTCTCTTGCATATCTGAATCTGAGCCTACAGCTTGGCTCTGGGTCAGGAAGCTGTTTTCCCTGTGGTGGGCTGGGGGGAGGGCAGGGCTGTTGGATCCCACATCACTGTCCCGTGTGTTTTAACCCCACAGAAGCTCACAGGCAGGTGACTGTGCTGTTAATTGCACAACTGCAAACACACGGGGCTTATCTAATTAATTTTTTCTTAATTAGTTGTGGATTACCACATTTTCTGGCACTGATTTTTGGGAATCCCCCTTGTCTCCTAGGTGACCACAATGTAATTAGTACTCATTATCAGGCACTCTGAAGCTGTTTTTAAGGACAACAGTAAAGTGTGTCAAGCCATGAAGAGTAGAAATCCATAGACTCCCATTCAAGGATGGTGCATTGAAATGGGAAACTCATAGCAGTGCTGAATGAGGAAATGCAAACAAAGCAAGCACTTCCACTGCTTTGAGGAGTTTGTGGGGGGAAGAAGCTCTGACTACAGCATGAGTCCAGCGAAGTCGTGTGTCCCAAAAATGCTGTGGCGCTACCAGTGAGGTAATGTTAGCAGGAATGATGCAGCCCTACAGGAAGCTGCTCTCCTGGGCAGAGATGTCGGGGTGCTGGGGTGGCTTGTCACCTTTTTCCTGCCTTCCTCCCACCCCTCCCCTGCAGCATTTCCTTTTCTAGCCTTTCTGAGCCTTTCTGCAGATTTTGTGGCTGCTGTTCTCTGAAATCAGCATTGAGTTTCCCCTCCCAGAATAATGGAATTTATGGAATTGAATTCCTGCTGGGCTAATATCTGGGCAATAAAAATAGCTGCATTGATGATGCATGTAATCTATGTCCACTGCCACTGTTGCAAGGGGAAATATGACCTTGTGGTGGTAATAACAAAGAACGTGGTGACAATTTTTGGGTCATCTTAGTGCTTCAGCTCTACAGAAGTCCTCAGGAGGCTGGTTTCTCCTGGGGCAAAAGTGGTGGTGTGATTGCCCAGAGTGGGGGGTACTACCCCAGGCTGGAGCCTCATCCAGGCAGGTGCGGGGCCTTCCCAGCACCGCGTGGTCCCACTGCAGCCGGAGCGTGGCTGCGGTTCGGGGGCGCTGACCCCAGGAGTGACCGGCTGGGCAGTCGCACGAGGAGGCTGATGAGTGCTGTTAACCCAGTGTCGCTGCACGGGGCATCCTCCACATCTCCCTGCCGCCCCCGGATCTCCCACAGCTCTTGGCCACGTGGCAGCCAGGTAGAGCTGCACTCCCACGGGGAGCTGCTTCTGCTCTGCACAGAAGGGACGTGAAGCAAGCGCATTGATGGAAAGTTGTTTTGTTCAGTATAGGAGACTGGGAGGTCTACTAAACCCTGGCTGGGGACGAGGGCAGAGCCTACATGCTCATAAACCTTGTAACTCTGGCCTGAGTCATGTAGATGAGAGTCTAAGCAGTCCCCGGGGCACAATTAGGATCGGAAAGTAGCCTGCACTGATACAGAAAGTCCCTGTTCTGTACAGAAGGGAGAACTAAAAAGCAGGAATACATACTTATGTATTTATATATTCTGCTTTTGATATATGAAATATCTGGCAAGGCAACATTTATGCAGGAAAGGATGTGGGTGTGACGATGCCAAAAAGCAAAGCGATATTTTAGGATATATTAACATGAGTGTTGCCTGTATGGGCCCAGGTATAAACATTCCCCCTGCATGTAATGTCAGAGAATAAAAATATTTTATCTCTTAAAAATAATGAAATATATTTTTCTTCTGAGAAAAAATACAGAGAAGTTGGTGAAGTACTGGAAAATTTTGAGCGAGGTGCTGAGATCCAAAATACATGACTCATGAGGAAAGGCTGAAAGAATTGAGTGTTGTTGACCTGAAATGGGAAAATAAGAAAGGGGGAAGTCACAGTCTTCAAACAGAGGAAAGGTTATCGCACAAAGGACAGCATTCAGTTGTGTTCTGTCCTTTACAGACTTAAATTTCCATGATTTTGAAAACCTGTGGTACTGTTTTTTTGCAAATGAGGTTATAGATGAGGACAAACAATAATCAGTTTCTCTGAGTCTGCCACGGGAAAAGCCTGCTCCTTCCAAAGGCTTTTGTTACAACGTGGGGAAACCCAAATGCAGGGACGCTGCGGCTGAGCCGGCTGTGGCTGCTCGGGGCTGGGGTCCAGAGCTGGCCACCGTGCCAGGGGTGGCACACACCTGCGTGGGGACCTTGGTAGCCAAAGCTAGAATGAAGGTCTCCTGAAGAAGTTTTTGCTTCAGATGACTTTAAAGCTCTTTATGCAATATCCTCATGCTTTTTGTGGGTACAGGTATCATTATTTCATTATGCTTTCATGTGAAGTGTGAAAACTATCTTTACCAATCCTCTTAAATTAGTTAAATATAATATTCAGTGAGACAGGAGATAGCGAAATGTTAATTGAAACTGGAGAGGTGTTTATAGGGTGATAGAGTGTGGCCAGCTGTGACTGAAATTAATGTTCAGGGTCCTTGATAGTGATTCATATTGCAGAGTTTATTAAATATTTTCAACAGCAGTCAAAGCCACGTGGTGTAGTCTGCTACACTTGTGAGAATCCTTGGTGCAGGTACATGGCACTGTCAGGGAGCAGGTCATCCAGGATTGTTTTTAACTGGACTGGTTCTCCATGGGCTGCTGTGAGGGTGCCTGTGAGTGACTCCAGGGCTGTCGCACCCCGTGTGCCTCCTTGGGCCAGACCATGTCCTTCACATCCCATCCCCTCCGTGCGTGGGCTCCCCATGGGCTCTCTACGTACAACTGGAGGCAGAGCTCTTTCCCAGAGAAAGGGTCAGTGCTGCTGGAGATGCTGCACTGGACAGAGGACGCTCCCCAGCCCAGTGCCCCAAAACCGCAGTGTGGCCCCGTTGCCCTTGGCTGGGCATCCCTGAACTTGCTCAGGAGCTGCTGAGCTGGGCAAGTCAAGTCACAAGAATGGGATCTGTGACTCGTTATCAGCTGCTCATTAGTGAAGAAGACCCGAGCCTTCACCTCTGCTTTCCCATGCAGTCACACACCAAGGAGCCCTGTCCTTGGCTGCAGGGCACGTCATTGCTCGGGGACATGTGAGTCTTCATGGGGAGCAGTGTCCTTCTTGTCCCCGGGCAGGCCGGGGAGCTCTGTGTGTGGGCAGGCAGGTCCCCTCACCTAGGAGGATGCCCAACTCTTTCAGGGTAGTTGGTGACTGTAGCTGAGGTATGTCTTTTACCTTGCACTCACTCAGCTCTGTTGCTTTCGTGCACTTGGGACTGTCCTCCTGCTGGCAATAAGCCCTGCTAGCTTAGAGCCACCATCACCTGTTCACAGCTGCGGCCATTCGGAGTCATGTGCACTCCCTGGGAAAGGAGAGAAAATGCAGCTTAGCAGGGATAAGTGATGATGACATGCTACAGGTGACAGGCTCAGCACTTTTGCAAACCTTCTGCTTGCCAAAGGCACCAGAAAACATTTGAAACTATTGAATACTGCAGCCAATAAGAAGATGCAGTAATTTATTGATGTTTCCAGCTTGCCTTTATTCCTTTCATCTATCTTTGTGCCTGCCCTGGAAGGCTGAAATAATGAATGTTGCTGTTTTTTTAATGAAGTTAGGTAATCTGTTCACCTTTTGCTAGGAGGGCCTGAGCTCTTTTTATAGGGTCCTGACAGTAGCGGAGGTCACAAAGGCACCATCCTTTGCTTTTCCTGGGTGTTTCCGTCCTGTGGGAGGGAGTGGTGCTGGACATGGGTGGGCTGACCGGCCTTCCAGTGCTCTTGCTGCAGGAGATGTTCATTGCTGTGGTGCTCTCAGTCTCTGTTACATGTGCTGCAGAAGTCCCTGCCTGTCCTAGAAAACCCAGCAGCTCCCAGATGCCCACCATCTGCAGGAATTGGACTTTTTGGCTCTGAAATATTGAAGATGTTCAGGCTCTGCGTGTCTTTTCTTCTTTATCACAAGGCTTTGGGCTCAGATCTCGTTGTCTTTGCAGTTAGGGTCTTGCAGTCTTGTGCTTCCAGCATATGCCATTTCACACAGCTCCTGAACCTGATAAAATGATTCTGCATAATCCCATTGGCAGCTTGTTAAGCCATCAGCACATCCCATCACTATGGAGAGAGCCAGTGTCCACTGGAGGAGAGAGTGCTAAAGGAGAAATCAATTTCCCATATAGCACCATCCCCGATGATGCTGAGTGGTCTCCTGCCTGATCGATTCCCACTGTGAACTCGTCCCTGGCAGGAGCTGCCAGGGCATGGAAGCTTGCTGCTATTTGTGCTGGTTTTCCTCCTTTGGAGCAGATGCTGCTGTGCCACTTGCCGCGTGTGGGCCATCTGCTCTCTGTTAACACTCTGGTGTTTGCTCCCCAGGCTGTGGACTGTCCTGCTTGGGCTATGCCTGGTTCATTTTCTTAAAAACATTGAAATGAATTATCCTTGTCATGCCAGTAAATCAGGAGGTCCTCAGTGGAAAGAAGGAGCATGAGCTTGGTGTGCCTGGGATCCCCATCCTTCCAAATTTCCCGGCAGAGGTTGAGTGTCTGCCTCCCTGGGTAATGTCCATAACCCTGGATCTTTGACTGGCATTGTTTTTTCTTTCATGAAGCATTTACATTATCTGAATTTGAATTATTTTGCTACTAATATTACAATGGTAAGCACAGACAAAAGGAGTCATCAGCCATCCTCAAATTCCAAAGCACTTTTTTGCTTATTTGCAGATTAGCTAAAAATAGTCCTCAGAAATCAGTAACTATTTTCAGTGTTTCTTGTGAACTTGCAAATACTAATGCCGGCTGTGGCCTGGTCCCAAGAGTGCCAGGAACAGGAATGTCTCCACTGCTCTAGACAGAGTGAATGGGGAGTCTCCCTCGAGTTTATTGTGAAGGCAGCTGTCTGCAAGAAGCAGACAAGGCAGACTACTGAAAATGTAACTTTTCAAATGTGTTCAAATGAGGTCTACTGATTATTTCATTGCAGAGAATGGGAGACATTTAAACTACTTTCAGGAGAAGTCTTAGTCTGGATCTGAGTGCTGCCTCATGAATCGAGGTCAGCTGGCGTTAGCTGTGCAAATGTTCCAAGCCTCTTGAGCTTAGGAAAGAATTCAGAAGGCTTTGAAGTGCTCTTGATCTTCAGAAGGACATCTGCAGCTAATGGTCTGTGCGAGCACGCCAAGAACTGTGAAGTTATACCACTGCTGTCTTGAGCCTGCTCAGTCCCACTGGGTTTCCAGGACCCTTTCATACAAGTTCAGAGACAAGCAAGTTGTAAAAAATGCACTCTCGTGCCAGCAGCCGATAATCTAGTGCTGGTTAAGTCAGGTGTAAAATGTCATACTGGGTCTTTAACGATGGTGTTTGATGGTGTGAAGTATGGCACACGGTGTTTCAAGGGTTTCAATGAAAAGGTGAGTGGGCAGAAACTCCAAGATCTTCGCTGTACAACTCAAGGTTTATTTTGTAACTGTATCTAAATAGAAAAATATCTGATTATTAGATATGCAAAGTAGCAGAATAGTTGGCCAAATCATTTTAATTCCAAACCTAACAAGCACAAAAAAAACCTTTGCTGTGAATTCAGGATTGATACTGGTTTTTAGGAACAGCTTTTTCATCTGTCTCCCTTCTCTCATTAGCTGATGGTGCCAGGAAGTTCTGTGCTAATGAATGGCTACAAAGTTCTCTGCAAGTCCTTCAGATGAAATACCCACAGGAGCACAGCGGAGGGTGCAGTCACCTCTTGAAGGATGCTGTGTGCTGCCAGCCAGGACCTGAAGGCTTTGCTGTGCTGGATTCAGCTCAGATACGGAGCTGTGATCATCTGCTGGGAATGGGGGAAGGTTTTGCCTTCAGTGCTGGAAGCTGCGGGTCTAGCACCTAATGGAACCACACTGACGTCCTGGACACAGTGCCTGGGACACGGATGCATCCACAGGGCACAAACACCATCACAGCAGTGGTACGGGAGGAGAAGCCTCTGATCTGACACAACTCACCCTCCAACTCCCTGTCTGCAGTGTGCGTCTGCTGCTGAATCTGGCGCTGGAGCTGATCAGTCCCCCTGGCCTCCCTCATCCCCGCAGCCGGCAGCTGCCTGTTCTCAGGCAGGACTCAGCTGCAATCCCCTCTCGCTCCGAAGCCCAGAAGTGAAGCAGAAGGTATGAAAGCCAAGCTGGGGTTTGTCTCACTCTGGACCTTTTGCTCTGCCCTGGAGGTGGTGGAATCCATGCCCAGCTCTGTCTGAGGCAGGAGCAGATGCCTTTGTGCCAGCCTCAGCAGGTCTCCTGAGCAGGCTGGGAGGTGTCTTTGTGTGGCAGCCCCGTCAAGGCTGTGGCAGTTGTGTTCCTGTCTCATTGGGTTGCTCTGGTGAGATGCCACAGCATGGTGGGACATGCTGGGTGCCAAGGACAGGGATATGCTGTGACAGAGATGTGTTCTCAATTCCCCCAAATTCCAAAATGGTGCTTTATTAACTAACAAGAGCAATAAAAATGCACAGAGTCACTGTGCTGAGCGTCACATGGCCATGACAGAAAGACAAATTGGACAACTAATAGGTTATGTGCACGGCAAGTTTAGGTGCCGAGCTGACAGTGTGACACAGCAGAGTTGGAGCAGACAGATTACTGGTGGCTCCCGAGAGGCCCCGTTGTCAGTGTGTCTGACAGTGGGACAGCAGCTGTTCCCCCGTACTGAATGGGAATGACAGGGGGTTTCACTGCCTCGGGTGGTGATGATGAGCTCTCACCTGCTCCAGCCACTCCTGGAAATGGCAAAGCTTCCTAGTGACATTTCCAAAGAGCTGCTTCTGGGTCAGAGGTGTGGCAGGTGTCCCTGTGCTGGGTAGGAGGGGGCTTCTGCTGCATCCCAGGCATGGGCTTGCCACCAGAACAGGTGGGTGAGCCCAGATAGCTCTAGCTTTGCCACGGTTCTCTGGGTCCAGGACAGGAGAAGTCAGCTGGGTGTCCTCACAGCAGAGGTCCCATGGCAGTGGCAGAGCCCACAGGTGGATCCTGCTCTGTGCCGGAGGGGCACCGTGGCCTGTCTTTGACTCATCGCTGCTTGAGCGCCATGGGAATGCTCTCACAGGGGACTAGCACCAGGGAGCCAGGTCCTCCCAGAGCCAGAACAAACCTTTGAACCATCTTTGTTCCCCCACACAGAGCTCCCTGACTTCCTTGGATATCACTCAACACATGTGAGTGAGCACGATCTCTGTTCACAGCACAGTCAGAATGGAAGTGGAGTCTGCAGAGTGTGACCAAGAGTGATCTGGCTTGGTGGGAGAGCTCAGAGAAATCTCTAGACTCTTAAATTTTTGTCAAATGGTCACTGGAGGGTTAATGTAATTTTGATTTTAATTACATTGCTGGAGGGCACACTTACGCAAGGGAAAAGACATAATTACCAAGAAATTTTATTAAGATATTATTTAATTTTATTGATGTGTCACAACCAAAGGCACAGGAATGTTCAAATCAATATATACTTACATCAATGTTTAATCTACTTTCAGCATTTTTGCCTGTTCTATTTATGCAGTTACTAGTTGATAAATTAAATTCCACGAAATATGCGGAACATTAATGAATTTCCAGCAAATTCATGCCTTGTGTATTTGTTTCAGTGGGAAACCAGAACACGAACAAGCTTTCATCTTCTTTCAGCAAAATTTTATGACCCCTCTGCCTTGCCACTCACCATTACCAGGTCACATGTGATCCTTTTTTTCCCTCTAGCACCTTCTCCAGAGCAGGATCCAGACCTTGCAGGTCAGGATGTCCAGCCTGGAGGGCAGACTCAAGTGAGGCAGGGTGTCAGCCCCGGAGCAGAGCAGGGTTATGCTGTGCAGTGCAGGTGCTCTGGGCCTTCTCCCAGCAGTGCTTTGTAGTAACAGCTCTGGGTTTTCTGTGGAGCACCTGGGGCTGCTCACTGCTAAGGGCAGAGAGGCATTTACGGGATGCGAGCGTGCAACTGCACTTGTCACTCATTCCAGGAGGCAAAATCTGCTTAGATCTGATAGGAAAACCCCAGCCAGTCTAGGGGGCTGTTGCACAGGACCAGCTCCTGAGTGTCCCATGGTGTTGTCCCCACAACAAGAGTGACAGCAGCACGAAGCCAGGCAGCCTGGCAGTCACAGAGGAGCAGGACGGGGTTCAGAAGGAAAACAGAGCTCCTGGAGACCTCATGGACCAGGCTCAAAGGCGGAATCCTGCTTGCTGTGCTCTGATGCTGAGGCTGATGCAGCACAAGGTTACTTTCAGATACAGACAAAATCAAGTTCAAGATAGATTGCAGAGCAGTGAACCATATTTTCACCCACATTTGCAGCTGGGGGAAGAGTAAATGTAACCTGAATGGTCAGAGATACATAGTCAGAGAGAAATGGATGTCTTCATCCCCATAAGGTTTCTGATCTTTTTCTCTAGCTTTTTTTTCCCTTTTTCTGTTTGGGAAGTCTGCTGTGCCTTCTCCAGGCCTAAGGAGCAGGTTATGGATGGCCAGCCCAAAGATGGGCCTCGCCACGTGCTGGTTTCCTCTCCTTGCGTGGGCAATTGCCTTTTCACCTTTCCACTCTTCAGGCTCCTGGCTTTCCCAGGGCTGCACTGCTCCTGTGCATGGCACCTTGCACAGTGCACTCTTTGCACATCTCCACTCACTGCCATTTGCATCCAGCTGCCTGTGGCTGAGAAATCTGTGATGGAATCTCTGATCCAGACAGCTGCTGAACTACCCTGACTTCAGACAATTTGTCACTGGTGGAAGGATTGATGTTGGGAAGCACTTTTTGAGATGCCTTTTATCTTCCCACATTCATGGTGCTGCAGCACAGTTCCTCAGTTGTCTTCATCTATCAGCTGCCCCAAGTTCATATATTTTCTCCTGGTTCAGCTTCTTCCAAGTCATGCAGGTGCCACTTTCAGTGAGTGGTTTTGCCTTCCCTCTGTACAGGTAGGTGGGTGTGTGCTCCTGGAGCAGATTTTCATTAATGTCTCCCAAATACTGCCTCGACTGGTCAGTTTTGCAGGAATTCTGGCATGGCCCTTCCCTGCTTCCCTGCAGAATTGAGCCATCTTTTTTCCCAGACAGTAGCTGCCATCTGCACCAGAAGGTTAATTTGTTCCTCTTCCCTATAACTGCATTTATCACATGGAAGTGGTTGTTGTGGAAAATATTGATCAAACACTGGCTTTTCCCTGGCTGGACTGAAACAGAGCATTTCAACTACTCAGTTGCTCAGGATTTCGTGTTGTGTGCAGCAGCTCTGGAGAGTGTTTGCGTGGGTGTGAGTGCGTACGTGTGTTTTGTGGTGGGGCAGTGCGCACCGGCTGCTGCTGTCTCTGTTTCCCCCCCCAGCACTCCCAGCAGTGGCTTTTCTGGAGCTGGGTGTGTGGCTGATGCCTTGCACAGTGCAGGTTTCCTCCCGCACGCAGCCCCAGCTGAAGGCCGGTGGCAGCAGAGGGGGACCCCGCTGCGTGGCCAGGAGGAGGGAGGGAGGGAGGCTTGGCTGGGCACAGATGTGTGTGGAGAGGGAGTGCAGTCCCTGTCTGGGAGCAGGGAGCGGGGGGTCTGTAATTTGGCGGTCCATACCCACAGAGAGTATGTGCTGCCACGCAGAGCCGGGCATTCACACGGATGTTTGGACGTGACCTGGTCAGCGGGAATGCCCTGCCTTAGTCTGATTGAGAGCTGAACTCAGCCCTTGGCACCTGCCTGGTGCCTGTGGCAGTCCTGGCCATTGGAGACTCTCCCAGCTCCCTCACACTGCCCCAGCACCGCCACAAACGCCTGTCCCAGCCTGAGCTCCAGTGCTTGTCTCTCTGTTAAAGAACAATACAATAACAACAGCTCCTGGCAGCAGCTGCACAAATCTGGGTTGTTTTGACAGCACCTTGTTTCAGCCCTGTGCTCTGGAAGTCTTGTGGGAACGTTTCCTGCAGCAGCTCGTGGTGGCAGAGCTGTGGCACAGGAGAATGTACGAGTCACCCTGTGAACGATCACGATGGGTTTAGTGCTAAGACCTGACCCTGGTCCCCACTGGGTGCTTTTCAGGCACTTATTTACCAAGGAAATAAGGGCTGGGGAGCACAGCCCTTGGGCACCTTCAATGGTGTGGCAGTGGTCCCAGCCCCGTGCTGGCCATGGCATGTCCGTGCAGTGGGCTGTATCCCGGTGGGGATGGCACTGGGCTCCTTGTCCCCAACCAGTCACAAGGAACCAAGAGCATTCAACAAGGGCTGGGGCCGTGGCAGAAGTAACCAGGGGCATCCAGGAGCACTAAGCTTGTCTGCTGGGCTCTCCATCTGTGCCCTGGTGTGCAGAGCAGCTGAGCAGACACCAGGAGAGTCAGGAGCAGGTTTTTTTAGGAAGGCTGAGCCCAGTGTGGAACTCTGAGCTGGCATAGTGGGGACAGGCAAGGAACCACCCTGGCTCTGAGAGTCGCAGGTGCAGGGAGCCCATGTGCTGTACAGTGGGGCCAAAGCAGGAGCGCAAGGAGAGCAACTGCCTAGATCCTGGCACATGCCCGGGACACTGCCAGCTGGATGTTCGCCTCTGCCTGGAGCAGGGTCGGCCCTTTTGGCTGCTATCTGCCCCTTAAAAACGAGCAGAGAAGCCACCAGAGGAGTTCTGCTAGGGAGAGAAAGCCACTTGGCTTCAGACGCCGCCTGTTAGCAGGAGCAGAGGATGGGCGGTGCATCCACGTGCGGCAGCGAACGGCAGCTCCGGGGAGGCGATGCTGTGACCGCTGTGCTCGGGGCTCTCCACGCCAGCCGGGAGCTGACGCCGGCAGCCCCAGGCAACTCGAACCTGCTCTTTTTCTGCAAAATCTGGCACACTGTCCAAAACAGATTCACTAGAAGAGCTGTACTCTGCCCAGTATATGAAAATTTAATTAGGCAGTAAATGCTTCCTCCTTCCAAGCCCTGAGGCTGAAGAAATCCAGAATGTCTTTGGGTTTCTTAATGGGAAAGTTGTCCCCTCCAATAGGCTGTAAATGGTGTTAGTGACACTGGGCAAAGCCTGCCTTCTGCATTACATTTGTGCACTTGCTGACCTGCCGGTGCATCCCTGCATCCCCCCGAATGCTCCCGGGGGTGTGGGAGGGACTGACTGGGTGAGGCGGAGGGAGGCTGCTGAGCCTGACCCCTCTCATGGGTCACTGGGAGACTCTGCAGGTGATGCAGAGGAGCTCACAGCAGTGCCAGGTCCAGGGGCTTTTATCCCAGCTCCTCTTTGTAGGGTCTGTGAAGGCTCAGAGTCAGGATGAGGGCAGCAAACCCCTTCTCCCCATGGTGGCACCCCTCCTTGCTGGCACTGTGCCACTCTGCCCTGAGCTCGTGCTGTGACACCCCTGGATGAATGTTACTATTAATGTTTGCCATTACTTCACTCTCTGCACTGTGCAGGAGCTCATGGCTTCAGCAGACACAGATTTTCTGTCCTGGCCAGTGTGTACCCTCTCCACACTGAATTAGATACAGTCCCTTCCTCAGAAAGCTCAAACTCTAAAATAAATTATAATGCAAAATAAGGGGCTCCTGTGCTGTGGAGAACCGAGTTCTGATGGAATCATGACCTCTGTGAGTGTCACAGCCTGGCTCTGCTGGAGTCAGGGCTGTGGCTGCCCTGTTCCACAGCTTGAACAGAAAACTTCACCACTGAGCAACCTCTGAGAGCCCAGCTCTGCTGTTGAGCCTCCTCACCTGGAGAGCTGTTTGTACGTTCTGAGTATTGATTCTGAAAATTCAGCTTGTCCTTGTACTTTAAAGAAAGCAAGAGATTTTTAAGCACTGAGAAAACTCCCAGTTCTTTAAAACCTGTTCAGCTTAAACAGTATGAAAAAAATGAAGCATTTTTTACATGTCTTGTAAAAGACATTTCCTCACCTTTGGGTGAGGAAAAGGGGGAATTGTGCAACAGCTTTCCACAGGAACTCAAATGATGCATGTATTGCAGGAAACTCATTAAAACACATTTCCAGTATCAAAGGACCATTCCTAATCCACGGTGACCTGCTGCTTCAAACAGCAGCTCCAGCCTCCCAGCTGGTACGTTCACTTCTGGGACAGCTGCTGCCCGCTTCCATGTTTGCTCTCCTGCCCCTCCCTAGGGCAGCACGTCACCCACATCATTCACATCTCCATCTGGAATGCAGGAAATACCTCGGGAACCGCCACTGAGCAAAAGGCAAATCATGAGCGACGAGGAAGCTGCCGCCGTGAGCTGCAGGGGCCCCACGGGCTGCACGTGTGTCCCTGGTGCCGCGGCACCGCTGTACGGCTGTCACCCTCTGCATGGGACACGCCTGCTGCTGCTGCTGAGACCTGGCTGTGTGTCTGCCCACGCCACTGGCACAAGTCCGAGATGGGAGCCAGCACATGCCAGATCGACAGCTGGAAAACTGGCAGTATTTTTTTCTTTCATTGCAATGCAGAAAATAATTTCACCTTGGGGTCTGTGGCAGCTCAGGAAGTTCTGCAGCAAGCAGAGGCAAATACTGCTCTTCGCTCTGGCACAGGCAGGAGTGGTGTGAAGCAGCCGCACTCCCTGGACAATGGCACCTGCTCAGAAACCTTTGTCCTTCTTCAAATCTGGTGCCCCTGAAAAGCATCTGGAAAAGCCTGTGATTTATCTCCTTGGCTCGGACTAGTCCCAGGCTCTTGAGGCCATGCAAGTTGCTGCTGGGATCTCACTCCTCCCATCTGTTCCCAAAACTTCAAAAAGAGCCTCTCTGAGCTTTTACTCACAATGTTTGAGACACTTGTCACTTTATGAAATGTCTCCATTATTTTAAAATGAGGGGTTTGAGAGAAACTGTTGTTATTTATAGATTTCTGTCTGCTATCAAAGCACTTATCACTGTCATACCCCAGAGCCTCCAGTAAATGCCTGTTGATGGCCACTCTGGAGATGCAGCTGGACAGGGCGGGCCATCAGCTGTGCCCCCACCATGGGGCTGCAGCCCCCAGCAGGGTGGGTACGTATCACCCTTGGTTGGGAGCTGCTCACTGGGAGACAGTGGCGCAGCCAGCAGTGCCTCCACAGGGGCGAATTCTCCCAGACTTCTCCGTCACGGTGGTGGTGGTCACCTTTGGGACCGCTGCTGTGACGTGGGCCAGGACACCCGAGCAGAGCATTGCAGTGGGTGCAGCGCGGGTGCCACAGCTGGGGGTGCTGCGTACTGGGTGGGTGGCTGCTGGCTGTGCCGGTGGGGACCCGTGTGCCTCCCTCCTCACCCGGTGCTCAGAGCCGAGCCCAGTCACCAGCAGGACACCAGGGACACTGTAGGTGTAACCTGGAGCTGAGCTGGAGCCAGGGGTGGTGCAAGGTGCTGTGCATGGGCAGTTTTTCACTCAGGGAGAATCAATTCTCCTCATGAAACAGCCTGTTAGTCACTCACAGCTCTCTGAAATCCAGTGCTGGGAGGGTGGCTCAGGGGGTCTGCACAGCTGCTGGGCCCCTTTGGAGCAGCAGCCTTTGCCTGCCTCTCACAACCACCTCTTCCTGGGGAATCCATCTGCCCATCTCAGCCCCATAAGAAGTGTTAACACACGGGGAGCAATAAACATCCACTGGCTATTATTTTCCATTTGCATGGTCAGCTCGAACAGACAGCAGCTCGCAGCAGGGTTTGATATGCTTATATTGATTTTTCTTATAGATTAGAGTGATTCAAGCAGTTATAAGGTTAATTTCAGATGATTAACTTCACCATATTGTAATATTTGATTTAGATTGGCTTTCAAACACTTTCCAGCTATTGATTTTCAATATCACACTTCTAGCACTGCAGCCAAATGTCATTTAAATAAAAGGTTGACAGAGTAGAAAATATCCACATCAGTCCTGAAAATTCTGCCACATCCAGCCTGGATCAGCCCTGGCCTTCCAGGGAGAGGAGTGGGATGCAGGGTAGCGCACACACCTCCAAACCAGGCCTTGGCCAAATTAGTGCTGGGCTGACGCAGCCCCTGGGTAAGGGTGGCTCTGGCCCGGCAGGGTCTGGCCAGCCATGGTCCCCCCCTTCACTGCTGTGGGGCCTGTCCAGCATGAGCCACTGCTGCCCAGCACAGTCACTGCCGTGTCCCCGTCACACTGCTGTTGGCAGGGTTGCTGCTGTTTTGTTTGTGACATTAAAATTCCTTGATAAAAATCAACCATGAAATTGTTGGATATCAGAAGTTTGACCTGCCAATTCCTCCTCGTGGCTTCAGATAATCCCCCCATCCTGGAGGAGGTGCAAGAGTTGTAAGATGGATAACAGGTTTTATTTACATCAGCTGAAAGCAGCTGGGGATTTGGAGACTGTAGGAAAATTACATGTATGTGATTTCATAGGAAGATTCCTCCTAAAATACACAGATGGGATGTGAAATCTTTCCTTTTCAAGGAATCCTCACTCCTCAGAATATGCCAGCCCAAGGGAAGGTCAGTGTTTATGATTCTGATAAAGGCACTGGAGATGTGGAATGTGAGCAGGAAGAACTTGTGTCCAGCACCCCCCTTTGGCAGAGCACATGCAGGGAGCTGTTTGCTTTTTTAATGGCCTGTAAGTTTCCTTCTCTCTCTCCCACTTTTATTTTCAGGGGCTATTTTCTTCCTCTCATTTTGGTGATGTGCTGAATACAGATGAGACTTAGAATACACAGAGCTATTAGACTGACACACACCCATTTTGTAGGTTTGGAAAAAAAGTAAACCCCTGCTCAAGTTAGCTTGGCACAGTTAGAAAATGATGTGAGCGCCTGGCTGGCAACAGTCCTCTTACTGCCCAGAACCGCAGGGCCACTCATGAGTGGCCTGTACACGGACGTGTCTGCGCAGGGGTCGGTGTCCCCGCCAGCCTGGTGGGTGCTGGAGTCCAGGGCTGTGCCCTGTGGCTCCTCTTGCCCCTGCTCCTGGGAACCTTCTGGAACCTGCCTTGTCTGGAGCGCCCGAGTCCCACAATTTATGTTCAGGCCATTGCTCTCTGTGCCTGCACCTCCTGAGGGGAAGGGATATTGCTTCCCATAAATTTCAGGGATTCTTTACAGAGTGCCTGGCTGGCCACAGTGGTTCAGGCAGAGCTGATCAAATACTTATTTGTCAGATGAATTGTCTGATTAATTTTGTAATTTCAAATGATTTATTTATAAGTCATCTGCAATAACTAATATTTATATTGCTTCCTGACCAGCAATGGTTTGCCCTTTCTGATGATAAATCCCCATACACCTGCAGCAGCTGATGCTGATGGTCTAAACTTGGGAACAGTAATCCAAGCAAGTAAGGAGTGCTCTGTAATCCCCTCGCAGGCTGCAGAACATGTGTATTATCTTCAGCTCTTTCCCACAATTCTTCCACATACACTTTTTGACAAAAGGAGACTGTACAGACCCCACGAAGGTCAAAGCTATTAAAAATCTTTTCAGTGAGCAGTGCTGCATATCTCCAAACACTCGCAGCTCTCCAGGGAAAGTCTGAACTTGCATTTTTCACCTCTAGCTCTTCTAGTCCTGTCCAGCACCCACTGAAAGAAATCTGTGTGGAAAATCACCTCCTGAAGCCCCTGGGTTTGTCAAACCAAGCAGATGAAGCTGCCGTTCGCTTGTCCCTGTTGAACCCAGGGAGATAAACGCATCTGTTCAAGTAATTCATGTGACTGGAAAAATACAAGATGTGAGATGCAAGGCATTTTAAAATACAAAGGAACATTTGTTCAATAGTTTTCAGGTATCTGTTGAATCTGTATCGCTCAAGAAAAACATGTGGCTTAAATAGAGCTCGCAGTCTGTGCTCCAAGACCACACGTCTTGGCAGGATTTTGTTGCTCACTGTCTTTACCTGCTTTCACCTCACTGAGAGATGCCTCAGAAGCTCCCTCCAGGAACTTCTGGATTTGAATGATGTAAATAGTTGTGTCATCTGCCAGGCTGAGTTGTCTGCCTGCCATCCCACTTGGATGCTAAAGGAAAGCAGTTCCTATACAGCCCAGGATAGCTCCCTGCTAATCGCCTTTGTCCTGCAGACGTCCATGATTTAAATCTGCTCCCTGTCCCTGCTCCTGGGCCCCAGCTATGAGAGTCTGTAGGTTCTGAACAACCTGCTGTGTATGGCCAATGATGTCACCCTCACACTGGCGAGGTTTCTGAGAGATGATGTGAAGATGACATTGCCTGCAGCCTCTCAGTCTGTACCAATTAAACAGAGAAATTAAAAAATGTCTGAGTCTATTAAAAAGAGAAATTAAACAATGTGATAAACAGGAGACAATGGAGACAAAGCTGGCACATCTGAGGAAGGACACCCAGAACAGCAGCCACGTGCACGGCAGCTGTGTCAGTGCAGCGGTGCCTCCCCCGGGTCTCTGCCATCACCGCACTGCGGAGTGGGACCTCTCTCGTGGGGGGCTGGCACCCGAGACTGCTCAGAGCCCACTGCTTAGGAGATACCTCCTCCTTGGTCTGGCCTCTCCTCCTGGCACCTTCTCTCCTGTGCCAGCCCCAGAGTCCAGCAAATCCCTTTCCTCTGGGCACTGGGGCAGGTGTTTTCTGGCCTCAGGGGCTGGGTGCTCGGTGAGGAGTGTGGGGACTTCAAAGGACTCACAGAGCCGGCTCCAGATGGGCAGCATCCCTCGAACTCAGCCTAGTGCATCATCTCAGCCTGGAGCTCAGAGATGAGACAGACCAACCCTGCAGTCAGAGCTGCTCTGTGTAGTCACAAACATGGCATCCAGCTTTACATGTGCCAGGAGCGAATTCTTAATTCCTCCAGGGAGCTCATAGGTTTGGGCGAGCTACAGTGTTGCTCTCTGAAAGACAGCAATCTGCAGGATTCCTCACTGCTGCCCTCAGTGTGCTGGCAGAGGGGAGAGGCTGTCTACAGGCAGAACAAGTCCCTCCTGGAGGATAGGAAGGTGCAGCCGGAATCTGTATTCCCAGTAACTTTACCAAAAATTATACATCAACACCATAAATACAGCCATGCTTGGCTCAGTCAGCGTGGAGCAGCTCGCAGAGCTGGCAGGAGAGAATGGTGCTGTGGGTCAGCCCTTGTCACCTTAGGAAATGTCACTGGCACACCGAGACCTTGGGCATTGTCACACAGTCACTTGCACAACCTGCCTGCATGGCTCAGCCCCACAGTGCTGTGGCTCCTGGTGGGCAGGAGATGGTTGCAGGCAGCCACCCCCTAGGGTCCTCAGCAGAGGATGTGCCAGCAGCTGGGCTCCTGTTCCTGCCTCCCCTCGGGCTCCTGGACCTGCTGGAAGGGCCTTTGGGTCCCAGAGCCACACAGTCAGTGGGACTGCCCAGCTCAGTGCAGCACAGCCCCTGGTGTGGATGGTGTAGGGTGTAACAGGCACAGAGAGATGTCCCGTACCCTTGGAGAGGAGAAGTCAATGGACAGTCCATCACAGCTCCCCTCTGCCCAGGCTGGAAGCAATCCAGCTTTCACGGGGTTTTTCCTACAGTCAGTTGAGTGACTTTTCTTTTCCAGAGCTGTTAAGCAACTAAGCCAGACTCTGTCTTTGCTGTATCTAATTGGCACTTTCAGCTGTAAGTAAGGTGATCTACAAATCATTTTGATCTCTGTTCAGTTCTTTGATCTCACTGTTGTTCTCAGGTGCATATAGTGACAGCACAATTAATTAATTGCAGGCTGGTAATTGTGCAGCTGCAGCATGCTCTAGTTCATGCTTAGAGTTTTACTAGTTGAGTTGCCAGGGTTTGTCGTCAATTCTGGCAAACAAGAGTAATCTGAAATAGCATTCGTTGACCTTTTCAGTGTAGGTAAGTCCACAGGCAGAGTGCACATGCTGGGGAGGAGCCCCAGCCTCCTACATGGGAGGCACTTAGCACCAGGAGCTGACAGGCGTGAGGTGCCCAGCTGCAGATTGGCAGCTCCTCAGGCTGTTGGATTATTTATTGGTGAATGCTGTGTGATGCTCTCTACATCCAGCCTGCAGACAGAGGAGAGAGCTGGAAAGCACTTTGGGGAATAATCCAGAGACCTTTGCTAGTATTAACTCTTCTGTATCTTTCAGTCTGAAAAGGAATTAATTAAACTTGTGCTGCAGGGTTTTGATCCATCCCTGCTGCAGGAAAAGGTGAGTCCCAGCAACAGAGCAGGATGTTCTGTACTGGATGCTCTGCTCTGGAATGTCTGGCAGGAAAGTAAAGCAGATGCATCCAATCAAATGTGGTTTGTTTGTGCTGCTCCCTTGGCTTATGCTTTCCACTCCAAGGAGGTGATGTCGCTATCCTGCCTCGGTGCCACAGGGCTGGCGACCTGGCACTCTGGGCAGGGATCAGTGCAGTACCTGTGGGCGAGGTGGGTGGCCTTGTGGGAAAAGGCAGGAGAAGCCATTTCCTAATGCTGGTGAGTGAAGGACCTGTGAGGGGAAGCCCCAGTCCTCTGGGCTGGGCACACACCTTTTGGAGCCAGCCTTGCTGCCATGCATGCTCTGGCAGGGCTCGTTCAGCTTGCACAGGCTTGTGCTCCACAGGCCGTCAAACCTCTGCCAGGAGAGCCAGTGGACAAAAGAGCCTCGTCTGTGTATTCTGCTCCTTTAGAACAAGGCAAATATTTCAGTATCTGTTGAAGAATATTTGCATTTTTATGGATAAATTCAAGAAAAAAGGCACCACACAATCCCAATTTGCATCCCTTATTTCCATAGAAACTACAGGAGCCTTGATTGCTTTCATGTGCTTTTGATGAAAATTGAGTGGGGTATCTTTATCCTGCCATAAGGTGTGAAGAAAAATTGGCATTCAAAATAATATCTAATGGTTCAAAGGATACTTTTGCAAAACAACTTCCTGTGATTTATTAAATAACTTGGTGTTTTTCAAATAATTGGAAAAAAACTTTCTAGAAAACTTGTTGCAAGCGTTCACTAAACTGCTGCAGATTAACATCAGTGGTGTGGAATGAGGGCTGTGTATGGGGATGTGGCTGTGGCTGCTGAAATCGAGGGCATTCAGCTCCTAATCAAAGTTCAGACCCTAGCAGGGAGTAATAAGGAATTTGGGTATTGTAACTTATGCGAGCCTTTGTAAACTTTAGGGGAAAAAAAAAAAGTTAGTAAACAGCATGCCAGCAGGAGAGACTGGGGATCAGGACGAGCCTCGGCACGGGGCTCTGTGGGCAGGATGTGGTCCACTCTGCCTGCCCACCCGGGCCCAGGGGCTGGCAGGAGCAGGGGCTCAGTGCGGTGACCGTGTCCTGCCAGGGAGCCCCTGGGCACGCTTCAGTGCCGACGGTGCCCATCTCAGCGAGGTGAGCGGCTGTCTCCTGGAGCAGCGGGGCGTGCTGTGCCTGAGCTGCTCAGCCTGACACGAGGCCATTTATATTTGATGGTGTTTGGATGAATTATGCACATAGCCACTAAGAGAAATTTAATGATGGGTTTAGTCTTATTTTTTATAGATTTCAGCCTTTGAATTAAGCACCAGTTCGCTCTGAGTGCTACAGGCGATAAAAGGGAATATTCCAGTCCCTGTGTCCATCACAACTGCTCTGCCAAGCAGAGTTAACAAGTAAACAGTAATCACCTGCAATTATTGCCCATTACGTGCTCTCTTCACCTGAGATCACACTACAGAGCCTGAGTGTGGCATTGCAGGAGGAGTCGGGTGGCAAAGAGCTGTCAGGATGAAATAACAGCAGAGACCTGTCAAACGCTGGCTCCGTGAAAGACCTAAATCCTCTCTTGATGGCCCCTCCGTGCAGCGTGGAAGAGCTATTGCTGTGTAATTATAAATTGTCTGTAGGGCTTATCTCAGGTTCAGGGTTGACATTACAATAATAGGGTGGGCGAGCTTTATTTAAGGGATAACGTGTGGTGTACACACGGCAGTAAAGGAGTGTGGTGGGTGATTAACACCAGCACAGAGCCTGCGTGGTCCCTGCTGCGTGGTCAGAGGAGAAGGACCTTGTGCAGCCCTGGGCTCTGCTGGGAGGGCCGGGGAGTTGCACGCTGGTGAGCAGGGTGCCATCAGGAGAGGTCAGAGGACGGCCTCGTGTCGCCCAGCTCTGCAGGTACCAGTGCCACGCCGCCAGGAGTAGCCTGCCTGGACACTTTATCACCAGCAGAGAGGGAAGGGCAGGTTTTTGGTGGTTTACCGACCTACTTGAGATGCTTACTTCAGGATGAACTGAATTATTCTCGAAATTGCCTTTTCTCTCCTTTTGCTGTAAAAAAAAAAAGCAGAAGGTGATGAGCTCAGATGTGGATGTGTAAGTCAGGAGGGCTGGATCCCGTTGGAAATACCACATTCACTCTGCCCAATATTTTCCTGGTGTGCTTCTCTGGCTGTACTTTATTTTAAGGATGAATTTTTTAAGGATGGATCTCCCACAGAGTTTCCATGCAAGTAGACATTAGAAAGGGAAGATGTAGAGAACAAGCTTTCCACATGTATGTTCAAGGTAATGTTTTGTTTTCTTGAGCCAGCTTTGCCCTGAAGGCTGGTGGTCCCGAGCAGTAATTGCCCCCTGCCAGCCTTGCCTTCTCCTGTCTCTCTGCTCCCTCCTGCAGCGAAGGGCAGCAGTGGTGGAGATGGCTGGGTTGCTGAGAGCCCAGCCAGATGTGGGGGGGTTGGTGCAGCAGCTCAGCTGCTTGAGAACGCAGTGGGGCTGTCTGGCTGCAGCCCTGTGTGCAGCCCTGGCTCCAAAGCCGAGAGCAGGTTGGCTTTGGAGTCAACACGTGAATGTGGCTTTTTGTATTGGGGTAAAAATAAAGAAAAAAGCCCCATGTGGATCCACAGTCTCTCTGAAGTTCAAACATGCCTACAGTTTCCGTGGGAGCTCAGCACCTGAGGCAGCCCTGACTGTTGTTACAGCTGACTGTGCTGGGAGGGCAGCTCGTCCCCAGGGCTGGTTTGGGCAGCAGCCCCTTCCATCTCTATAGGAACTGTTGGGCTGCAGTAAATTACAGGGATCCATTGCTATTTATAGAGGAAAGGCAGCGTCCCTGCTCTCAAGTGCCGTGGCCTGAGGGTGCAGGCAGGTACTGCAGGGTGAGATTCCTCAGGAGGATGGAGCCTGGAAACTGCCCCAGAAGCTGGGCTGGTGTAAGAAGGCACTGTGCCCGTTTCTGAAATCTCTGACCCCATCTCAGTCGGTGAGATTGGTGGAGCTGGTGCCACTCGGGGGAGTTAGTAGTGGTATTAACCAGAGGAAATACTATAGAGTAAGTATTAGCCTTGTATTATGTAGAATTTTAAAGCGCTTCATTAATTTACAATTCCACTTTTTATTAAATTAATTTGCATTTTAATGAAAAAAAATAAGTGGAGCCAGCTCTCATTTTGAAGTGGCGATAACATGCCACCTGTATGAGAACGAGTGTGCCCGAGTGAGCTGAGGTGGCTTGGCATTCCCCAGCTCCCAGCGCTGTGAGGGACTGTCCCCATGCAATGTCCCCTCCCTTCCCTGTGTCCTCGAGCAGCCTGCATGCTCAGCCTGGCTCCGTGTGTGGGGGCTGCAGCTCGGGCTGGGGCTGCCACTAAGCGTGGGGGAAAAGCTCCCGGAAAAGGCAGGAGCAGGATGCAGTGATCCCACCTCGCAGCAGGAAATGCCTCTTGCTGTGGCCAACGTGCCACCTTGCCCTTCTTGACAGGGCCAGCATGTGTCCCTGCTGCCAGGCTCTTTCTTCCCCAAAAAACAGGGCCTGTGACAGCAAAATGCAACCAGGACAGACAAGCCCCAGCACCCTCCCCTCTCGGCATGCAGGGCAAATGGAAGAGTTCAGCTAAAGGTTAAAAAAAGTCACAATTCCCATTGCCGGGCACCCTTTGGGGTGTGCAGCTTGTGTTCCCTGCTGATGCCAATGGCCCTGACAGATGCCCACAATGCTCAGCATCTGTTCCTGATCTGGGATTGTTGCTCTTCAGGGAGACCAGCCTCATGGCCCTCCTTTGAACTGGCAGGTATCAGTTCTGGAGTGAAGCAAGGCACATTTGTATAAAGTAAATAGCAGAAATCATTCTGAAATCACTGGTGCCAAGCAGCTTTATTTAAAGTGGGACAAAGGTGGTATGTTTTTCTGCAGGGTTGTTTTGTTGGGGCTTTTTGGGGCTTTTTTGTTGGTTGGTCGGTTTTTTGTTGTCGTTATTTGGTTTGTTGGGGTGTTTTTGTAGTTTGGGACCTTTTTGTTACTGTTCCTTGTCTAGAAGTTTTTTATGTTTTGGGGGGTTTTATACTTCTTCTGGGTTTTTTGTTTGTTTCAGGTTTTATTTGGAGAGGATTTCAGGTGTGGTTACAGCTAGGCAAAGTAAAAAAAAATTTAAAAATTCACTAGCCTCTGTGCCCTCTGGCTCTAGGATCAATAGGTAACATCTCTGGTGCCTCCACAGCCTCCTAAACTCTTTACTGGGAAGCAAGCATTTCTCTTCAGGGCTTTGTATTATTATTATTTAATAATTGTTTTTAAAATAATATTTTTATTATTATTACTGTTGTTATTAATAATATTACCATTTCAGTTGACTGCAAATGAGATTCTCTTCACCAAATTGTCTTCACTTCCAGCCTCTCTTACCATCTGCTGCTGACTTTGTGGCAGCAATCCCACACAGTCCTTTGGCTTTTTTGAGACAGGTTAATCTAATAAGTCTTTTAATTTTTAACCTTTTTTTTTTTTTTCCAATAGCATCATGTGTCTGCTAAGGGAACTTTGGCTGTGTTCCCTCCCAGCTTAGTGTCACAATGGTGCCGGGAGCTGTGAACCTCCAGAGTAGCTCTCCTGGTCTGTGCAGCAGAGATGATGGGAGTTTCTGGGCTCCAGGAGCACAGCCCTGTAGTTCTTGCCCCTTAGAAGAGGAGCACCAGGGCATTGTGTGCATGTAGGCTTTTCTTAGAAAGGAAAATTAAGCAATAAACATCCACAGAAATAAGACATTTAAACATTCCAAGTAATTGATACCAGAAAAAAATATGATAGGATGAAATCTATTCTGCAATAAACTGTCCATTAGTTGGGCCATCAGCATAACCCTAATCTAAAGTTATGAGGATCCATTACAGATATAATCAAATACAATTTTCTATATTCCATGAATCAAAAGCACCATATGTATTAAGAGCCTAGTTTGTCTTTTTGTTCCTGCCTTCTCCTAGAACAGTGTATATCTGATTTTTTTGTGTTATATTGCTCTGATGTCTGCTAAGGGCACCATGCCCTAGAAATTCACATTAAATAACTGAGAGCGAGTACTAGAAATGAAAAAAGTGAAATACTATCTAGACAGCTGGAAGTAAAAATATGAAAAGTGTTGCACTTACAGAAGGAAAAAAAGCCTATTTTTATGACTTGAATAGACAGCCTGGTAAAAAGAGAAATTTCTCACCCAAGATCAGACATACAGCTGGGCTGCAGCAGGCAGCCTGGGATGCTGGAACCGCCGCGTGCTGGGCGCGGTACCGACGGCGGCTCCGGAGAGCATCGGGATGTGGCTGCAGGGCCGGGTGTGCGAAGGCCCAGTGTTCCCAGACTTGCTGGGGGAAGGGTCACTTCAGCCCAGGACGTGTTTCGGCTTCATAAACACATCTGCATCGGGCTTTTAATGGAGACCCTGCAGACAGGGTGAGCCTGTGGCCAGATATGTCTGCAGCTGTGAACTCTCCCACTCTTAGGGCTGTTCCTTTCATCCTCAGTGGCCCGACTTCCAACTTGTCCTTCTTTCCCTTTGTTTTGTTCATTTTTCCGTTTCTCACCATTGACCAGCATACCCCTCACCAACAGCCCCTACCCAGGTCCCTGCCTGCCTGTCCTTGCTCTGCTCAGCTGGGGATGTCCGAGCAGGTCTGCTCCTGTCCAGCTCACGGACATACCCTAGGTCTGATGGAAGTCTCTAGGAACCAGTGGCCAGCAGACACTTTAGCAGGAGAGCCTGAAGGGAGCTGTCACGGTTTGTAAGGGTTGATGCTTCCTGCCAAGAGTTCCCCCCATCTCTGAGCACAGTTTTCCAGAAAGGTGTGTGTGACCTGCCTGTGGCCCAGCACAGGGGCTCCAATATGTCGGTGGGAGCCTGGAGCCGTCTCCTGTCCTTGCCACCTCATCAATTCTCCAGCTGTTCCCTGGTCCCATCTGAAAAAAATATAAACCTCTTCTGTCTCCCAGGACCAGCCCCCTGGTTTATCTGTGTTCTTTTCCATAGGTGTCTGCCCATAGAAAGGGATGCTTTAATTTATTCATGACACATGACTTTCTTGTTGCTTTCTCCAGTCTTACATACGTACCTCCATGGCTGACCTGCACTGCTGGGCTTTGAAACTTCCTGCTGGGAAGACTCTCTTCCAGAAGAGCACTTGGACACTGTGGCACTGCTGGTGCTCTGGATCCACTGCGTACCTTGGCTCCATTGGCTGGACAGGCTCCGGGGGTATGTTTGGGGTCTCTTGGTTCTTGCCCTCTGTACTGTTTCACCTTGTGCCATGGGCGGCTGTGAACTCCCAAGGGTGAGCATCCCTGCATGGGCTTGCCCTGCTCAGGGAACCCATCTGAGGCTGGAGAGAGGGTTTGCTGAGCGAAGCTGAAGCAGCGGTGGGTTTTTTGTGCCAGCGTGGGGGTCAGCTGTCAGGGCATGTTGCAGGCTTGCTGCTAAATTCTAGGGCGAGAAGCAAAAGATTGTAAAAGGATAATATTCTGTTGGTAATTTGGACAAAATTAGTGGCTGTGTAATCATCCTAAATTAATCAGTGGATGTGAGATGAGTGTCCTGCCATGGGGGCTAGGAAGTGCAAGCCTGCTGAGAGCACTGAGTGGGAGAGGGGTAACAGCTGAGTGGGATGCTGCCACAGCCAAGATGAGAGAAGGAGTGAAACCTGATTTTGGATTTCTTTGCGAAGAGCTGGGGATCAGCCAGCTAACGAGGCAGCGAGTTCTGAGGGCAGAGGAAGAGCTTGGGACATGGTTAGTGCTCATTAGCAGCCAGAGACGTGAGAGAGCTCAGCTCCCCGGTGCTTTGGGCTGGCCAAGCCTTTGACTGTCCCTGGAAGGAGGGCTCGCACGCTGCTCCCGGTGGCACAGCTCCCAGCAGCCGCGCCCGCTCCTCAGCCAGAACAGCCGCTCTCAAAGCTGCGCATGCTGAAGGCTTGAGAAATTAATTTTGCCTGTCAGAGATTCAAATGTACGTGTGTGAACTGTGGTTCAGTAAGGTATGAACCCACCTGGCTGCGCTCCAGCTCTGGGAGCGCCGCTCACCGCAGGGGAGGGGAGGCCAGCAAGTACCTGCCAGTGTAAGCTGGTATTGTCTTCCACATAAAACATGCCCTTAATTAATAGCTAGCATGAACCTAAGCCACTATCTCTGTTATCAATTTGTGGATGTGGTTGGATTGTCTGTCTCCCAGGACAGTAATATCCCTTCATCTTACTGCAAATTGCTCACAGCATCCTTCTATTACACAGGCTTAATGCTTGAAAAATAGAGATTTAATACTCTACCATATCAGACTAAGTGAGGTCAAAGCAATTCATATTCACGATCCCACAAAGCTCCCTGCTGGTGTTCCTGTGAGGAATGGGATGTGGAGGATGCAAACCAGTGGGGTCCTGCCCAGGCTCACAGCCGTCCCGCACCAACAGGGACCAGGACAGCCACCCACGGTGGAAGTGTTGGCTCATCCTTGGGAGGAGAGCGGGTGCACTGTGTGCCCGGGCGTGGTGGGTGGGGGCCTGAGGGGTCCCTGCCAGGCTGTGCCAGCCTCCGGCCCCATGTTGCTGCCACCCTTTCCTGCATTCCCTGTTTTGAGGGGTTTTGCTAGAGCAGAACGGGGCAGCCCGTGTGTTTTGTGTGTGTGATTGGATCAGAAACTGCTTCGGGGGTTTCCAGGGTACTGGAGGTTCCCTGATGTGTTTTTAATGAGCTGGCTGAGCGTAACTTGTGTGCAAGTTTCCTCCGAACTGCTGGTTGTCACCGTGGCTCTGGGCAGAAAGCCTGGGAGTAGCACACCCTGTGTTCACGTGTTTATTTTTGTCCTGAAAGGTATATATTTTGAGAAAAAAGGAGGAGCAGACCTGTGCATTTGCCAGCAAGACCCTGAATGGGGAGCACAGCTATCCCTGCCCCAGCCCCAGAGCAGCATGTCCTGTTGGGAAGCATCAGTGCTGCCATGCTGGAACAGGCTGCACGGACAGCAGCACTGCCACTGAAAACACCGCTTCTCACAAGAAAGGATTGTTCCCAAGTCTGAGGAATTCAGAGAATGAAACCGCTGGACTAAAATTACGTGGTGCAGCTCTCAGTGATGGCTGTTCAAACGCGCTAATTACAGCAGGAGAGGTGGCTGTGGAGCCGCTGTGGTTCCCTGCTGGGACCGCCTCCTGGTGACCGGCGGGCGTGCAGCGGGGCTGGAACCTCCGCAGAGAATGACTGGGGAAGGGAACTGCCGGGCCCGCTGTCCCCCGAGGCACGGTGACACGCTGATGAGTGCTGACGGGTGGCTAATTGCTCAGGGCAGGCTGACATAATGGAGCAGTTCTGAGAGCACCTCAGCTGCGGAGGTCAGCAGTGACGCAGAAGGCTTAATTTTTCATAGCGTGCTCCTTGTATCCTACAACTCCTCCTGTAATGGACTAGCAAATTACCACACTATTTAAAAGGCAGCAATTTATAACATTTTGATAACTGCATGCTCCTGAGGGTATGTCATCTGTGCCTGCAGAAAGAACAAGTGAGAATGCTGCCATCCCTGCAGCATGGGCATGAGCACGTGGGAGCACGCACACACAGACCCCTGCCATCCCAGCACCTCCCCTCCAGCGCGGGTCAGAGACTTATCAGGCCTCCTGGAAAAGACTCTGCCTCTCAGACATGGGCTGTCTCTGTCCCATTCCTGCTCATTTCAACATGTTTCTGGTTTAGGGGCCCTGGTGATGTCCCAGTGCCCACCCAGTTTCACTGTTCCCCAGTGTGGGTACCCGGACTCCCTGTGTGTGTTGCTCTGGGTGCACCTGGCTGTTTCCATGTCTGTCTCCTGGCCTCTCACAAGGGAATTACTTCAGTCCCCAAGGGATGTCCAAGTGGTTGCTCCCACAGAGGAACTGCAATCATGAGAAAGGGGCAGGGCTCATGGAACTGTACTGACCTGATTTACAAAGCCCCAAGGTCAGCAGACAATTCTTTTAATGATCTCTTCTTACCTCTTTGGTGGGAATGCACCTTGGGGTTCCATCCCAGGTGCAGCTGCCCTCGTGTCTGTGCACTCTCTGCAGACACACCCAGGCCACCACACACATCTGGGTGTCCCATTCACTGTGTTTCAGATACATGCTGCCCTGCTGCTGCTTGTATCGCTTTTGCTGCATGCAAGGAATCTGCCTTCATTTCTCACCGAGGAGTCTGAAGAATTGAGTGCCCAAAGAATTTGCATGGAAACATACATCCCTCTCAAGGAACTAAACTCTCACCCCTGGGTCATGGCAGCAGGTCAGCTCTTCCTGCACAAATCGGGCCCTCTGCAATTTCCTCACAAAAGCTTCTACTTTCCACAGAACTGTGAGGTGCCATGTCCTGGGAGGAAGGGAACACAAGATCCAAGTGCTGGTGTGGAGCCTGGGCACTGGTGCATCCCCTTATCACACCGCAGGAGTGAATGGAGCACGGGACAATGCAGGAGCAGGGAGCCACAGAGCTGTGTTTGGGTGGACAATTTGCAGTGAATGTGCCCATGGGTCTGGCAGCAGAGTGTTCCTGCATTAGCACCACAGCAGCAGGTGTTATTAACTGTCTGCTTTCCCTCTGGAGTGGTGTAACTGCTCCATGCAGCAGAGATGCGTCCAATTAATCGGATGGATAAAAGTGGTTAATGCACCTTGGAGAAGCGTAATTTAATTGGAAATGATTATTATGTGCTGCTTCTATGTAAAGAGTGTGAGAATCAGCACTAATGGCTCTGTATGAACATGACTTTTAATTGCTCTGTGGTTCTGTGATTTAAGCTTCTTTCTGATTATGCTTTTGTTTCCCAGAGACCTTCGGTGGGATGCAATAACGCACTGGGGTCCAATGAGGTACACTGCCGTGAGTCAAGGCTGTCGCTCCTCTTTGTGGTGACTCGTGGTGGAGCTTGAGTCCACGTTTTGCCTTTGAAACCCACAGGGCTCGGCTCCTGGGAGCGGCATTCCCGGCTGGCGGTGTGAGCCCGCAGCTGCCCCGGGCGGAGAGGCAAAGGCTGTTCCGTGTCGTGTGCTGTCCCGCTCAGCGTTGTCCCCGCACCGCGTCCCGGCCGTTCCAGCGGGGTCTGCAGGCCGCTCCTTCCCTCGTGGGGCACAGACCACAGGAAGGGCACATACAGCTGTGGCGGCTCCTCGCCGCTCCCACGCGGGATGCGGATGCCGTAGGGTTCCAGCTGGCCCCATCGGCAGCAGGAATGGAGTCCCGGGAAGTTCCCTCCACAGGATGTTCACCCGTGGAGCTGATCAGCAGCAGCTGTAGGAGAGATGGAGAATGGAGCCTGTATAGCCTGCAAAGGAGACAGCAAACCGAGGAACGGAAACTTTCTCCCCCACAAAGCTGTGAAACACCCCCGGTTCACAGACCACTTCTGGTATCTTTTACAGCCCCTCTGGTTTACCAGAGTGGTGCTTATCTAGGTGGGGAAAATGTGGTTTTGCAATGGCATGGAAAATGTCTGTGAGGACATAAGACATCAAACTGCCATCAGTACAAATATATCTGTGCCTTGTTTTCCTGCTTTTCTGGCTTTGGACAAGTGCCACCACAACCAGCAATTTTCCTGTTCTTTTTTAGCTTTGCTTTCACAAGTATCTTAAACCAACTCCCTCCATCCCAGCAGAAACAGAATACGCTGACGGGTATAGAATTTAAAAAAATCAGGATTTTTAATCTGTCAAAGAGAAACAGGGAGAGCCTTGGGCTCCTTCACTGGGCTTGTGCTCACAGACTTGGACACCACTGGCCTGGCTGTGCTCCATGGGCCTTGCCCCTGCCCATTATCCTGGCCCCTCCAGAGGGGGCAGCTGTGGAGAGTGGCCTGGGCATTGCGGTTCCAGTTTTTTCCCACGGCAGAGAGAGAGTCTCCTGGCTACAGGCACATCAATCCACTACTCCCTGGGGACCACCTGCGAACACGGACGGGAGGGAGGGAGGTGGCTGTGGAGCACGCGTCCATCCTGTCCCTGCGGCTGCTGCGGGAGAGGCCGGCGGGCTGGCCAGGGGCACCCGTGGGGGCTCGGGGCTGCTGGTGCCTCTGGCTCTGCCTCTACCGGCAGGCGCCTGGAGCCTTCCCACCGCACTCTCATCAACAGAGATTCCTTTTAAAACCCGTCACAGGAGCCCAGGCAGTAAAGTTGTAACCCTGGGCGCTGCCGGCCCGAGGGGGTGGGAGGAGTCCGGCTCAGAGCTGGGGCAGGACGGGGGGACAGTGGTCCAGGGGGTCCCAGCACACGGGCAGGGCAGCCGTGCTGTGCCTCGGAGTGCACTCGTGAGCGGAGCTGATTTAATAAACAGCAGGAGTGTTTTCCCAGGCCACATGCTGAGCTGTATTCAAAATACATTTGTACGAACATCAATTTTTAATGCAATTTATGCCAAATGTTGTTGCAAAAAGCAGCCGTTAACATGACATTAATTCAATCACTGGAAATACAGTACGTGCTGCTAAATGAAAACATGTTATTAGTCAATTAGATTAACTGGATGTAACACTTCCAAACACGACGTAATATGGTTTCTACATGGTTAATTACGTTGTACAAATTACATGGCAATAAGGCTTAGCACTGGACACATACATGCAATTAATACATAAGCAGAAAAACCAGCTTGTGAGTCACATTTGAACTCTGTAAAAATTATTTGAAATATAAATATCTTGCAAGCTTGAAATAAAGAGGCAGAATTATGCTGATACTGTAATGGGCACAGGGTAATTTCTAAAAGAGCCAGGAAGGCCTTTGTGAGGAGATCACAGATGTTCATGGTTGCTTTCACAACGAGTTTTAATTTGCTTTGAAAAGACCATTTTAATTTTAAACAGAAACACTCCTGGCCCTGGTGGAGTCCCTCTATGTGCAGGAATCTGTCAGTGCCCACGCAAGCCTCCTCCTTTGTTTGTGTTTTAGGAAGCATTTGCGCCCACTCACGGGGAACGGTGCCAGCCCCCGGCGCCAGGAGCGGGCACTGTGCCTGGCAGCCCCTGGCATGCCACAGGCGCCTCTCCACAGCGTGTGTCCCGCCACATACAGCACTGGGGCCAGGCGGGGAGCCCCGCAGCTCTGCCACCTCTGGGGGGCCCCCACTGGGGGGTCATGAATGGGCAACCCCAGAGAGTTCTGGAAAGAGGAGGCTGCTCCTGGGAAGCACTCGGTTCTGTGCCAGAGGGCAGCTCTAGGCCAAGATGGACATCCAAGGCAGCGGCCCCACACTGTTCCCACTCTGCAGGACTCAGCTGCATACCCAGACGTGGCTGTCTATGGGCCCCCAGCCCCAAGGGCACCTCTCTGGGACGTGGGGCAGTGGCTCCTCCTCCCTGGGGACCCTCGGGACCCTGCGCTGCAGAAGCACTGGACAGCTCATCACTCTGCCCACCAGGCAAAAACAGGCGGGTGGTAGAGCTCCAGAAATGCAGGTTTTTTTATACCTATTGCTGCAATAATTATCACAGTTCTCGGAAGTGTGACCTTTTCCCCTCAGTTACTCCACCAGTAATCCTAACAGCATTCCAGTAGGGCTTGGAGGGTGGGGGAGCACAGAATGCCCCGCACTGGTGCCTCCATGGCACCAAAACAGTTCGGAGGGTGGAACTAGGGGTGTGCATGAGGGGGAGAGGGAGATGTGCCAGTGGTTGACACCCCGGTGTCCTGTGGCTCCACTGATGGGGGTGGGTGCTGCACTGGCAGCTGCAGCCTCAGCTCCCGGGGGCCCACCCCTGCCCAGGGACAGGGGCTGATGCGGACAGTCTGCCGGTGCTGGGCTGAGGTTTAATTTGACATACCCAGGGGCATGGTCCGGCAGCCACTGGTGCAGTGGAGTATGGCTGATTGGTTTCACAGGGAGCGCGGAGCGATCGGAGCAGCCACTGTACGGCTGGCACAGACACACACCAGCGCGCTGCTGCAGCCACTGACAAAGCAGTCATAAAGCTCTTGGAGATATTCCTGTCTCATCTGTCTCGAGAAAATCAGAGCAAAGCTGGAAACATCAGAGGAGGCAAAATGCAAAAGCAATAAAAATCTCCTGACTCCCACTGAAGGCAGAATGTGGTCTGACGACCACTGGCAGCAGAAGGATTTCACATGATCGGGGACTGCTTACATGAGGAATTGTTCATTATTTAGTGGCTGCTTAAGGGGCTGGGGAAACAAAAATCAAAGCTCCTGCTGTTCTCTGCTTGATGAAAGTGCTGCAGCTGCCCCACTGCAGTCACATTTACTTCCAGCCTCACCTGCACCAGGAGCTGGAGAGGTGTCTGGCTGCTTGCTCAGAAATGAAAGCGCTGAGAATCAATCATTTGTTTACATTGTAGGACTTGTTGAAAATCAATTGGCTCCACATGCTGCAGATCTGATTGCATTTTGTTAGCGGTCACAGGGAATGGTTTTCCCTTGACATGTCTGTATTCGTGGTTTCTCCAATGCATCAGTTGTACCAAGCTTTTAGGATAATTGAGACTGAGCAACAATCCCCTTTATAAATATTAACTCTGATATGCTTGGGAAACTCTGCCTCTCCTGGATGAATTTTTAACTAGCTTTTTAATCTATTGTTCCTTGTTAGAACAGCAGGAGCACTCCTTGGTGCCTGTTCCTGTCTCCCCGGCTCCAAGAGAGTGGCATCCCTGCCGAACCTCGCTCCCAGGGCAGGGACCCAAAGCCCCTGGTCCGGGCCAGGGACCCAGAGTGCCGGGTCCCAGTGCAGGGCCTGCTCCTGCCCTGCCCATGGGGGCAACCCTACAGAGCAGGGACACAGGGCTGAGAGCAGCCATACAGGGACTGAGGAGGAGTTTGGTTTCTCCCAAAGGGACTGGTACACAGGGATGAGTTTCCATGTGGATCCTTGAAAGTTTCCTTAGGTGACGCCTGGGACAAGCAGAGCCCAGCAACAGGGCAATCTCTTGGAGCAGATGCCTGTCCCTGTGCCCACCCATTGCAAGCAGCCCAAGTGATGCAGCCTCAGCACGCAGGGACAGGCACCCTCAGAACAACTGTGGAGACAGCTCTGTCTGAGCCATGGGAACTGCAGGGGGGGGACCCCCAGCCAGACCCAGGCCACTGTACCTGGGGGGCCCAGGACACGCTGATGGAGGGATGTCCCCTGGGAGGACACGCTGGGCTCGAGGAGCTGGGAAGGCTGTGGAATGGGCTCCCCTTTCTAGCAGGGGCTGCCAGGCCCCTCTGAGCCCTCCTTTCTATTGGCGTTTGGTTCTGCAGAACAGACGGTCACAGTCCAACAGCTCTGGCCTGGCTCAGCTGAGCTGTTTCGTTTCCCCCACAATCAGATGTTGCCTTCTTTAATATTATCTGAACATCTGTCAAACTGTGGATCTTTTTGTGAAACCTCTGTACAGGAAGAGACAAAAGGCAGCAGGGATGCTGTTGAAATGAAAGCCCTACTTTACATTTCAAATGCTTTAACAGATTTTTCTTTTCTTTCTTTTTTTCTTGGATTTTTAATAAAAGCTTTTAAAAGGCCTTTTTTTCCTTATGGTGATTGCTTGCCAAAGGACATGTCAGTGGGGATGTGAGGAAGCTGTTGCACTCAGAGGTTGCACAAGTCACTGCCCCAACTAGGCTTGGTGTTCCAGGCTGGTGCGTGCCTGTTCCAGTGAAGCGGCTGCTGATCTTCCATGGGGCCGGGTGGATGGATTGCCTGGAGAACCCAGGCATGTGCTGCCAGCATTTGCCTAATAGGCACTTCAGAAATGTGCCCTGGGAGCTGAGCTTGCCTCCTGAGCAGCTGCTGTTTCTCTCCAGTAAGAAGGTAAAGCCTAGCACATTCCCAAGTGCAGGAGGTTTCTTTTGGGGTCCAGAGGCTGCATGCTGCCACTGTGGCTGGAAGACCTCAGGGGGAACTCCAGAACTTCATGATAGGAGCAGCATCAGGTGAAATAACTATTCTTGGGCACCCACTCAGGCAGTACTTTCGGGTTTCTAAGCAGTCTGTATCATGCTGTGGCTATTACTAAAATGCCTCTGTGGTCAGTAGCAGTGCAGCTTGCTCTGAAGAGTGCACAGAGATTTAAGTCCAAGAAACCCATTTAGTGTTGCAGGCCAGGCTGGGGACAGTAGCATTTATCCCATGTGGAGCCAGACCCTGACACAGCTCTGCCCCACGAGAGCTGGCCAAAGCAGGCAGATGGCCAAGGGTACTTGCACCGCGTCCCATTGCTGCCTTCTGCCCCCCAGTGCTGTGGTGCCTTGCCCCTGTGGCTGCTCCACAGCCACCCCTGGCACACTGCAGGCTGGAAACAGTTCTGGCTGCCTGGGGTGCTCGTGGCCCCTCCGCCCTCACTCTGGCTGGTGGCAATGCAAGGCACCTCCTTTGCAAGGAGGAAAATTAAATTCCTGATACCGGGATGACTGCTAGCTGTTGGGAGCCATTCCTCAGCCGGCACTGGCCCGGCAGCCGGGGGAGCCACCGGCTGGCTGTCGTGCCAGCCAGCTGTACCCATATTTCAGTGCTTGGGGAGGGCGGGTTATTTCCTGGCTGCTTGGCATGGTTGCAGATTTTAGTGGAAAAGCTAAACCAAACAGACTGTGGAGTGTCACACTGTGTTAGTTCTGTGCAGAGAAGAGTTGTCAAACCCGCAAACAAGACACGGGAGAAGCCTGGAGTTGACACCGGCGCTGGTGCCTGTGCGAGCGGCCGCTGAGGCAGGGGCTGGGACACCTTCCTCGCTGCCAAACTCAGTGTCAAAGTCTGGAGCTCGAACCAAGGCTGATGGAAGTGGATTTATTTAAATTGCCAGGATAAATTAACTTTTAAAGTCACAGGGAAAAAATCTGTGCCGCGAATAAGGGCCATGAATATTCAGGCACATGCACTCATTGAATTAGTTTGTTGCAAACATATTTGGAGGCAGCTGTTCATTTAATAATCAGGGATAATCACAGAAATAGGCGACCGGTTACTCCATCTAAATTGCATGGTTAAAATTATAATTTTATAACTCTATCTCAGCAATTAGATTTAATAGCTATGAAAATCCAGCAAAACCCAGTTGAGGGAAAGCTGTTACTCCTTTAGTGCAGAAAAGCCAAGGTCAGGCTAGGGTTGCCCTCTGCCCACACCGCAGAGTCGCTGGGGCTGGGGCTGTTTCCAATGCTGCCCAAAGTGCAGAGCCCGGACTTCTGGGCTAAACACTCCGATGCCAACACTGAACCAGGCGGGGGTTAATTTTCTTGGCATTTCCTGTCTTCATTACAATATTTGTCCCAAGAACAGATTAATTCCTCTCATTCTTTCTGCCTTTCCAGCCTTTTGTCACGGGAATGCATTTCACAGGACTGTAATGTGTGATACTTGCTCTGAGTTATGGCTCTGCCATACGCTGTAAAAGTTTGACTCTCTCAGTATTGTACATTTTGATTCTACCCCTGCAGGCTATAAACAACCCAAATTACCTCTTTCTTTAGCTTCCAAGAGGACTAATCCCCTGTCTAGTGCTTTATCAGTCAGTTGAGAAAGAGTGAGACCAACTTGCCAATCCAAACAGAATATATTGGAAAAACCATATCTCCACAACACGGCCCCTTGCCATAACTCACCAACCAGCTCAGCCAGTGAAACCTGGTGCCGCAGCCACCCCTGGCTCTGTAATGGGCCAGCAGCAGATGCACCACCCACCCATCCCCCCATCATCCCTCCTGCCCCATCAGCTTCTCCTGCAGCCCCGTAGGAGCAGGAAGGGCTGGAATGGCGAGGGGTGGTAGGCTGCTGGCTGGGACCCTTTTTAACAGCCTAAACCCTGTGCTGGTGATGAGCTCAGTGTTGCCAGCAGCTCTTGCTGTCCCTCCACCACTGGCTGGGGTCCAGCCTGCTGTGGGCTGAAGGAGAGTGGGCTGGAGTGGGCAGGGGGCTGCACTGGGGACACACTGTCTGTGGGGCGGGGGATCTCCCTGAGCTGCTCCCTTTTGCCACTCTCCTGGTCAGGCCTCGCTGGGTGGGTTCTCCTGCACACCCTCCTTTGATGCCTTCAGGCACTCTTCTCTGCTGGGTGTGGCTGCTAGGGACAGGCAGGACACGGCCTCTGCCTGGGGAGGGTCTCTGCCTGGAAAAGGAAGCCAGAATTCAGGACAGCCACTGCGGGAAGAGACATCCTGGTCCCTAAGGATGCCCTCTTGCCTGCAACAGGCAGCTCACTGGCTTAGCTGGAACTCCACTCCTCTCCGGCACCAGGCCAGTGTGGGTGCTCCAAGGTTTAACACTTTATTAGAAAATGAGAGGTTAGAGCATGTTCCAGAGGAGAAGGAAATTTATTGTTGCCCTGGCCCTGCAGCGAAGCAAAACTCAAATAACCCAGGTGCGGGGAGGACGATAAATCCCTGCTGGCAATCACACTGCTAAAAGGATGGTGACAGCCACAGCAAAGTTTGGCCAGTTAATATTTCTCATATCTGAGTGAGAAAAATAGCAGTATTTAAAATTATATCTCTGCTGAATTACACAAGGAAAAAGCCCAGAAAGCTGTAAGGCCTTCTAAACACCTTGCTGCAGGAAGTGCTGGTTTGCAGAGGGCTCCTGGGAGCAGCAGAGGGTCCCAGGGGTCTCCTCCCCACTGTCTTTCTCTGCTGAAGGATCCCTCTGGATAGGGGACTCTGCCCAACCAGCCCTGGTGCCACACCCTGCCCTGAGCCAGGCAAGGGCGTCCCAGTTTGTGAAGGGGAGAGCAAGACGAGGAGAGGGAGAGGGTAAGGAGTGAGGCTCCAGCAGGCATCAGGTGGTTAAAGCACTTGAGGGGTGCGAGAAGTGGGGTCCCACCAGTGTGCCTGGGACAGCGACTGCTTGGGTCAGTGACCTCGGGCAGCCACCGCAGCCAGCTCAGCGCGGGACAGGCACGGAGCGAGGTCGTGTCTCTGCTGGGGCTTCTGCAGAGGGATGGGGAGGGTGCTCATCACCCTAAGAGCTCCAATTCCTTTTCCCATTTAAAGACTTAATTATGAGTAACTTCCGCTCCTTAATTTTTATTTCCAGGTGGTCACTGTTGTGAAGCCAGACTTGTCCACTGAGTAAAGGCACTTGGCTGGGAGTCCCGGGAACAGCAGGGAACATGAAGCAAAGGAAGCATTTCAGCTCAATGGGTGCTATAAATTTTCAATGTGTTTTTGTTTTATGCTCCAGGTGAAGGCTACAGAAGCCATCAATCCTCTTCCTGGCTGATCCTGAGCTTCTGGTGCGCAGGCAGGCTGGGCAGCATCTGCCTGGGACACCCCTGATGGGGTGAAGGCGAGGGAGTCTCCTGGACCATTTTGGTTTGCCTTTAAAAATTATTTTCCATGAACAGAAAATACAAGCCACCGAGGCATATTTGGATCTTCCTGATCTGACGCCTGAAATACCTCGCTGTCAGCCCACAGAGCGCTCCAGCACAGGAGCCAGCGTGATGCCAGCGAGGCTCCCCCCGGCACAGCTGCCCTCTCCTCCCGCCGCCACGTGATTCATGAGCTTTCACATCTCTGCCATCAGCCTGTTAATCCAGCACCTTGCTCCAGCCACACCACGGGGGAGGATTTATGGTTCTTACAGATCAATTTCATTATCCCAGGAGGAAAATCAGCATCTTGTTATGGATAAAATGACAATAAATGAAACGACCATTAATTTACGATCTTGCCACACAGTGGCACTCAAACAGATTCCCATTAATGGCTTGTTATTATCACCTCCCATACTGAGCTAATAACAGTTCCTGGGAAAAGCTGTACTGAGCACTGGGAAGGGGCTGCTGCTGGATGTGAGGGATCCCAGCCCTGTCCCACAGTGGTAGGGCAGCCCCAGCCCCACTGCCCTGTCCTGCCAGGCCAAGGAGGGAGGCAGCAGCCAACCCTGGCATTCTGGAGGGAAATGCTGGTACTGTCCATCCCCGTGGGATCTGGGATTTCAGAGCCTTTTGCAAAGCCACAAAGCAAGGCTGGGCTGGCGGCATCCTCTGCAGACAAGAGACTGGGGTACATCTCTACAGAGACATGCTGGGCGTTGAGGACCCTCATCCCATGCTCCTCTCCATCCCCTTGCACTGAGGATGGTCCCAGGAGCATCACCTGCTGGCAGTGGAGCTCTGCTAGGCAGCAGTTCAGTTTCTGATGCAGGTTGATCCCGCTGATGACAAATGACTTTGTGGGCTGTTGCGGACCAAGGCCAGTGGGATCCTTGCCTGGCTGAAGGCTGTGGGGTCCTCACTATCCCCGGGGCCGTGGCCCTGTGTCAGGTAGCAGGAGCAAGCTGCAATTCAACTGTGCTGGTGGAGATCGATAGATGGGAGCGATGGAGGGTGCCAGGCAAAGAGGGGAGGAGCTGCCAGCTGGGAAAGAACTGCCTGGGGAGTGGGGTAAAAACCTGACTTTTCTATTTGCTTGCAGCTCAAAAAGCCCAGAAACATTGGCTTGACATTAAATGACTTTTCAAAAACTTCTACAAAGCAGAGAGTACCATAAAACACAGAACAAAGGGCAGCCTTTCTGTGTGGGGAAGTGCTTAATTTGGTCCAAAATGAAGAACTTAACATCCTTACTGAATTTGTTCTTTCTAAGAACATTAAAGGCATCAGGTGGAAAAGCACCAAAACTTCTCCTTAAAACACTATCCTTTTGAAAGCCAAATAAATTGACAAACCCAACTCACTGCCAGCAAGTTTGCTTCTTTGCCACAAAATGTTTCATTTCAGTGACTGCTCCTGGCAGCTCTCCCACGCCCGCACGGTGCCCGACCTGAGCGCTTGCCGGGACCGCGCCGTCCTGAGCCCGGCTGCGATGCCGTGCTCGCCTGGGCGGGGTGAGCACCCCCCTGTGCTGCCCAGCACCCCGCAAGCTGCCCCAGCTCCGGGGGGCACGGCAGCCCCGCGCTGGCAGGGCTCGGTGCCCGCAGCGAGGGCGGGCGGCAGCGGGGCTCAGCCACGTGCGCCGGGCAGAACCCGTGTGTCGTGTGCGTTTTGCTAAACACATTTTTTGCATGACAAGTAAACATGCCAGGAGCTGATCTCCATAAACGCAGTTTTACAGTGGTACAACAGTACAAATAAATACTCCAGCATATCTCCCAGTGTCACTTTTATTCACAGTTAAGTGACCTGTTATTACTGACCCCTCTGCCACAGAGGCCTAATTGAGAGGAGGCCACAGAGCAAGCAGGGCTGGTGTGAGAGTGCATCATGCTAAATAATTCATAACGAGCACTGTGGTTGTTGCGGTGATATATGTAAATAGGAGCTCCACAGTTTGTAACTTCCAGTCTGGGTTGTTTTATGAATTTTAAAAGGAGAAGGTCTTCGTTCTCTGGTGCAGAACTGAGTGGAGTTTCTGTTCCCTGAAGTCCCGTCCCCGGGAGCCAGCTTCACAGGGCTGGCTGAGGCAGGAACAGTCTGCTCATGGCCTTTTCCTGCATTAGCACTTCTTAAATCTGTTTGCTCCCGTGTTTTACCTGTGGTTTTATGACAGTCCCTGCAGGACCAGCTGAAGATCCAGAGGATGGAAGCTGGCACCCCGGGGTGGGAACGCAGCATCAGCATGTAACAGCACCGGCAGAGCATCCTTCCTACACATCATCCAGCTGCAGGGACCTCAGCCCCAAAACCCCAGCTCTGAGTTTCTCATCAGCTCAGGGAGATGCCTCTGCTGCAGGAGGGAGCCCGTTTGCCACCTGGACAAAGCCACCAGCAGATCCCAGGCTCTTGCTCTGCAGCCCAGGGCCGAAGTTTGTGAGGCAGAGCTGAGCTCCCTGGGGAGAGTCTGGGCTCATGCCACGCTGAGCCCCATGCACTTGTTACAGCTCACATGAGGAAAGTGTTTACCTTTTATTCCACCTTTTAATTCAACATCATATTTCCTCTGTTTTATGAGAGTGGGATAAGAGGAACTCCCAGACCGTCTCTTGAAGACCATTTATTATTTATTCATTCTGTTTCTACCTTGTTTTTCTGTCTCTCCTTATTTGAGAATTGTTTTAGTCCTTGATATTATTCCTGTCCCTCTCTAGTTCTTACCTATTCCTACAATACCCTCCAGAGACAGGGTAATCACTCTGAGAAAATTGACTTACATTCAATGGCAAAAAGCTTCATTAAAACCCAGGTAAGGCTCCCAAAGGTACCTTCTGTTCCTCAGAAATATTCAGCAAAGCTCATCCTTCCAACCACACGTGCTGAGGAGTTTCAGTGCTGCCCAGGCAGGGCTGTACGTGGGCTCCTCTGTGCTCTCGCACAGCACACGGGTGAGGGGGAGCTCGGCACTCCAGGGCTGCTTGGGGAACTCTCCCTCCTTCCCTCCCTCCCTCCCTCGCACGGGTTTTGCTTCCCCAGAGTTCAGGGTGCTGCCTACAAGCCTGGCACCTTTCCTCTGGGCACCTCTGGGATCCCTTGGGACCCTCCAGCTGCCTTCCAGACCATCTGGAGGGGCACGTAGCAATCCCACGTTCTCCCAGAAAAGCTCTGCTGACCCGGGCACACCTGCTGAGGCACACCTTGTAGTCCTGCACGTGGGGCTCACCCTGCCCCGCCCTGTCACCTGCTCCTGTCCCAGTGAGACACACAGCCCTGGACCAACCCACCCCCAGGAGATGGGGCAGCTTCTCAGAGGATGTGAGGGGTGGTCAGGCCACCCTCCTTTCTTTGTGGCTTTGCATTTGTGGTGCCCATGTGTGCCCCGTTAGGTGGCTGCTACCCCGTGGCACTTCCTGAGGTGCTGCTCTGCTCCTGCACGCCTAAACGGTGTCAGTGGCACGTTTTGTAAATCACTGCTTGCCCTGCCCGCCCTTCCCAGCCCATCGCGTGTTTGTGAGAGAGACACGGATGCTGCCCTGCCGCAGCCTGGTCTGGTGCCTCCCCTGGGAGCTCCTGCAGGCACAGGGCCTGTCCCAGCCCGGGGACAATGCCCTCCTGCTGGGGGGGGGAAGGAAGGGAAAGCGGGGGCAAGGAACTTCCCTTCTGCTTTAGCTTTTCTTAATGGCACGTGAAGGTTTTCCTGGACTTCAGGTAATACCAAACCAGGTCTCTGTGTCCTCTGCGAGCACAGCGTGGAGTTGTGGGGACGGTGGCTTAGATACAGCAGAAGTCTTAGAACTGTCATTAACGGGATGACAAAGGAGCAGGGGTGCCCCAGCCAGGGGCTGCAGCTTTGGCCCATCTGATGGGAGCAGCTGGGAGCTGCGAGGGGCTGCTGGGCTCAGCTGATGAAGGGGGCGGTGAAGGGGCAGCCCCCATCCCTGAAGGGGCTGCTCCCGGCCAGTGCTGGGCACCCACTCGCCAGGGCGAGCGCTGCCAGCGGGTGCTCAGAGGGAGCAGCGCCCTGCAAGGGCTGCTGGCCGCTTCTGGGGACACAAAACAAAGCCAAAGCTGGCGGCGTGGGCTTTGCAGCTAAGGCATGCCACACCTTGACAGGGGATCCTTCAGGAAGAATAAATGACGCTTGTGTAGTATTGTCTGGGAACGGTGAGGCTGGAAAACTTGCCTAAAAATAACTTAGAAAGTCAATCTCTCCTCCTCCTGCAGCAGAGGAGTAATTACTGCTTTGTAAAGCTTTTAATTTTTTTAACGTTGCATATAAATACTGCTGCTTCAGAGTTCAGAGGCAGGGATTTTAAATCTAATCCACATTTAACAAGGCTATTAAAGAAAATGTTTAAGCTGCCAGAATTTAACTGATTAAAATATTTAATAAATCTTACCCAAAAAAAGGGGGGGAAAAAGGAAAAAAAAGCAGCAAGGAGCCAAGATCACATGGCTTTTATATGTGCACTACTGAGAGTGCTTTAATGGGAAATGGAAACCCAAAAGATTGCAATAATCCTGCCAAAAAGACCCAAATGTATTATAAAAATGCTTAAAGCTCCATTTGAGTTTTTCTAATTAACTTGGTAATGACACTGGCATTCTCACTCTATCAGGCTCCTGGAAGATCAGATGCCTCTCGATTGCTGGAGCAACCTGAGAGTGATGGGAAAAGCAAGGGGCTTCTCTCCTCCCCAGGGAACCAGGGCATTGCTTGTAAGGCTCCCCTGCCTGGGTGGGGGACTCAGGGGTCTGTCTTGGCTCTTCTCTCCCCCAGGATGGTGGAAGGGTGTCAGTTTGCTGGCACAGAGGAGCAGCCCGGTGGGATGCAGTTTGCTGCCCAGCCAAATGTGCCCTGGGAGTTTCATGCCAGCCCTCCTGAGCCCAGTCCCTGCACAGGACTGTGGGTCCTCTCTGCCTCCTGCTCTGCAGCACACCACGTTAGGGATGTTTTTTAGTTTTGAGATGAATCTCTCTTAAATCCTCTGGTAGAAGGTGGGGAAATAGAAGTGTTTGGATCCTTGTAGGTGGTGCCTGTTTCTGCAGGCACAGGAGGAGGAAGAGACACGTACGTAGCCGGAGGGATACTGGTGTGAACTGGGAGCAAGTGCAGTTGAGCTTTGGGATCAGGCTTTACTGGAGCCATCTGGGCCAAGGGTGTGGTCAGCATGATGTCTGCAGCATCCCCTGTGGCCTGAGGTGTGGAGGGCGGGAGAGGGCCCTTGCTGGAGCCCTTGCTGCAGCAAGCCAGCTCCTTGCCTTGTGCTGAGGCTGCTCTGGAAAGGGGGGAGGCATCCTAGCAAATTAGCAGAGATCCACATTTTGAGGCTGTATTTTTTGTTGGCTGACTCAGAGAAATGCCCCCAAGCCGAGGTGTGTATTCTGCAGGAGATGGTCACTGTGGAATTCTAAGGTCAAGGCAGAGCCATATAATTTCACGGTTGAAGGCTCTGGCAGACACCTGGTGATGAGGTGTTCAGTGTTGTAGGGGAAATGACACAGGAGCGCGGAATGCATTTGAGCAGAGGCTCAGCCCCAAACACCGAGTGTGTGTCCTGAGCTCTGGTAATGGTGGAGCTGGACCTGCTGCTCCTCCAGGCATCCCATCTGGAGAAACGCTCAGGTGGCTTGCAGCTCTCTGGGCCCTGGCTGGCGCGTGTGGGGTGCTCGCCTCTCCTGACACCGACACCCACGGGTTCTGCTCTTGCTCCCAGCCTGGGCACAAAAGAGCAGACCTGAAGCAGCGCTCAGTCTCCAAATGCCCACCAGAACTGACCCGAGATTGTGATTTTGTCTGAGAGCTCCTGGCTCAGCACAGACAGCTATCGCTTTCCTCCCGTCTGCACAGGCACCTGCATTTCCAGTTGCTTCCTCTGCTTCTCCTGGAGACAGCAGGAACCTTGCATCCAAAGTTGTGGTTTTCCTCCTTGCCAGCAGTCAGAGCGCAGCTGGAGCGGGGCTGTGGAGGTGCAGGGCTGCACGCAGGGCGCTGAGACCGGGTGTCCTCGCTGTGGAGGCGGCAGCAGCGCAGCGCTTGGGTACTCAGTGAATTCCGTAGGGTGCCTGTGCAAGGGGATGGATGCACCTGTAACAGATGCAGGGCATGCCCAGTGTGTGGCCACAGCTCCCTGTACAAGTCTGCAGCGACAAGCGTTCAAACACATTCTCATGCTGTACAAATTGTCTAACACTTGAAGCTGTCAGACATGAATCCTTTAGTCAGGTATATTTTGAAGATATAATCTCCACAACCCAGCAGTGCTGCCTGCAGCCTGACAGTGGTGACAGCCACTCCCTGGGACTCTGCTGTGCCATCACTCCATACCTGCTCCCCCTCCTCGGGGCTCCCTGCAGCCACAGCCCAGTGCTGTGCCTAGTGATGGGGTTTGATTTCTCTATGTTCTCACCCAGCCCAGTGAAATTTTATTTTCTTAGCCACATCTCTTGGCAGTGTTAATCTGCATTATTAAAAATAAGAGTTACTACTACTTAAAGTTTTCATTCTGAAGCTTTTTCTCAGGCTGTAGATCTGTTTCCTTGCCATGTTTCAGCATTTCAACTCTACAGCATGGTGTGCCTGGCTCAGGTCTGCTGGCAGGAGACTGCAAGGCCATGCACTCACATCTGAGGCAGATTTGGTCCTAATCCAACTCTCCTTGCTCGGCTCTTGCTTCCCTGAAGAGCAGCTGTGGTGCTCCTGCTGGCTCAGCTGCTGCAGTCAGGGGCTGGTGGCTGGGCACTGGGTGTTCAGATTAGGAGGTTCCTTTGCAGCATCTCTGCACGTGTTTGAAAGGCGCCCTGGAAGGGAGTCCAGGAAAGGGGCTCTGGGCCTGCAGGACGTGCTGCTGTGGGCTCGGGGGCAGATGAGCAGGGCTGGTACTTAAAGCCGTGGAGGACGTGCAGTCTTCTGATGAGCACCTGCTGTCCCTGGCCTGGGCAATGTACAGCAGCTCTGACAGCAAGGGGCTGACTTGGCAATCATCAAGGTGTTTACCTAATGCAGCAGTTCCACAGCTTCAGTGGAATTCATAAAATCTGCCTCAGCAGATTCCCTGAATCATCCTCACAGGAAGCGGAACCCCCTTGGAGACCAGGAGCCCTTCCCCTCACGGTAGTAATTGTGTTTCCAGAGCACCTCTCCTGCCACACTGCCCGGGGCCTGGCTGAGGTGGTGGCGAAGGTAAAAGGTTGGGGAGCATCCTGCACTCCTGCCAAGCCCCCAGCACTGCCGAGCCCAGCAGGTCATGGCAGGAAAAGCCCAGGGTTTTTTTTGCTGGGGGTCAGCATGTGATGGTGTTCCCTTCCCGGGCATATGCTGTCACTGCCTCTGCTGTCACTGCTGGGGGTTAAACACTCAGCAGAAGCACCACGTGGCTCCCGGACAAGGGTTTGACTTGTGTTGAAACACAAGGAAAGCCCAAAGGAGGAAAGTTTGGTGGGCAAATGGGGCAAAAAGGGATGCGGGGGATTTTGCATTTTAAAACACAAACTGTTTGAAACTGAATTCTGGTACCTGTCTGTGGAAATGGCTGTGGGAGCTGTTTTCTTGGTCTGAATTTTGCCTTGAATAATATCAAACAAACAGTGCAAGAAGTTGGAAAAAAGCATTTTCTAAAAAGCAGCATTTTTCAGCCATGCTGTCCCCCCCGGTGCCACCTCCTGTGCAGGGTGGCCACGGCCCATGGCTGGCAGGGGCTCTGCTCCCTGTGCAGGGAGCGGGGGGCTGGATTCAGGTCCCAGTCTCTGTCCCTGGGGCACAGCCGTGTCTCAGTGGGGCGGCTTCTCCTCTGGGCTGAGCCCCCGAGTGCCCTGCGGCTGGGGAGCGGGTGCTCCCCTCGGTGTGACCAGCCCCCAGGCCTGGCAGGGATCTGCTGCCACCTGCACCTCATCCCTGGCATTCCCTGCCTCAGCATTACCTCCCTAGGGGTTTCACACCTCCCTGGCATGTGATAAGAGGTTTCACTATCAAACAGGGATAGATACTCTGAAAAACAAGATACTGATGCAAGCGTTGATCCACTTTATTGGCTTCTTCACGTACTAGCAGCTGTGGCTCCCTTCCTGCTGCTTGTACTCTGAATGGATTTTTATTGCTTAATTCTCTGTAAGTGAAGTGCTAGCAAATTGTAAAATCCTATTGCTTAACATGTAGCATTAAGTATTGAACTAGCAAAAGAATCAATTACAGGTTTGGTCACTGATTAGCTTGACTTTTTATGGAATTTAACGTCAAGTCTCATTATAATTCTGCTCTTTAATTCGGGAAATAAAGCACATGTGGGGAGCTAATAGCTTAGAGCAGCTCTGCTCCAGCTCTCCTGCTGGGGGGATGCTCAGTGCTGTGCTGCAGGGAGGTTTCATCCGCTCCCCACCTCTCCACCAGGGCGGGGCCAGTCCTGAGGTTCTATCAGGGGCCCCAAGTCCCGCAGAAGATACAACTGAGCCCGAATCTGTTTCTCTGCCCTCCTTTCCTCACCCGTGGCAGTTCCAGGGGCTCCTGGCAGGCTGGGGACAGGTGGCCCTGATGCATCTTTATGCGTCTCCTTTCCACTCGCTCCCCTTGCCATTCCCGGCAGGCTGGTGGGCTGCTGAGCTAACACTGGCCTTGAGGAGGGGCCTCATGGCCCACCCCCCGCTATGGGCAGCACCCCAGCACAGGCAACAGCTGCTTGCTGTGCTTTGCAAGCAGACTTGGACTACGTCCTTACTGCCAAGCCCTGTGTGCAAATAATGGACATTTGGCATCTGAAATGCTGACAAGCCCTCTGAGCCTCCTGTCTGGGAGGGAAGCAGGATGGGAAGCTGGGAGCTGCAGGTGGTTTGCAGGAGCCTTTAGCCAAGGGCCATATGGTAGAGGACTCTGGCCTCATTTGGGTCACTGGGTCCATCCAGAAGCTTAAAAAACTGTCTGGCTTCTGGTAAAACATCAGTGTAATGACCACCCAGGGCAAGTGAACTATGAGGAGGTATCTGAGCCCAAGTTAAACACCAGCAGAAAGTGTTAAATCAATTGTGATCGGTGTCTGGTCTCTCCTGAAACACCTCCAGGGGAGGGCGGCGCAGGGGAAGCCGTGCTGTTCCCGGGGGATGAGATGTCAGTGCGGTGCGGGCTGAGCCGTGCCGGGTGCGGGGGCAGCCAGCGCTCCCCTCCCTCCGTCTCCCGCGGCAGAGGGAAGGTGGGGAGAGCTCGTGTGGAGCCGCTTCCCTCCCGCTTCTCCTTTCCGGCTCCCAGCCGTGTGTCCTGGCTCCCGTGGCACTGCCAGGCTGAGTAAAAGCCCCTGGAAAGGGCTGTGGGCTGCGGCAGGCGGCGGAGGCTTTGCACTATCCCGGGGCTCCCCAGGGGCTCCTGGTGGTCCTGTGGGGCTAAGCCCTCCCTGCTCTGGTGCTGGGGGCTCCGGTCCTCCGCAGCCTCCTGGCTCCCCTCACCAGTGGCTGCCTTTGCTGATGGACAACTGCAATTGGATTTCCAAATTACACCGTCTCAGATTAGATTCAATATCCCTTTTCTCAGGCCAGACAACTCCTTAATTCCTTTTCTTTCGATTGCGTGGGGACCCTCCGTGCAGCTCAGACCCTTCGGCAGAAAATCTTTGCTGCGCCGAGGCTGTCGTGTGCTGTTGCAATAAACTGGAGCCACGGAGCTCCAGCATGAATAGCGGGAGAACAACAAGTTTCCCCTTCCAGCACGGAGATTTCTGGAGGCTCCTTCTTGTCTGGCTGAGCTTATCCTCCTTCCATGAGCAGCTCTGCTGGCATACTAATTTATAGCGTGCTTGAGCAGTCCCCCTGCATCCTGAGCGAGGAGGGTTTGGGAAATTAAAGTTTGTAGAAAATGCATCAAAAGCTGATGTCCTCAAGCAAGACAGCTGTTTTTCCAGCCACCAAAAGGGAGGCTGTGCCTTACTGCAGCAGCTGGGGGCCAGTGGGGGGAGAGGAGGACAGGCTGGGGCAGAGGACGTGGTGCTGGTGTCCTGGAGAGGAACAGGAGGCTGGGTGGGTGCCCGGGGTCTGCAGGCACTGGGAGCACAGTGCTGCCCAGCAGCCCTGTTCCATCTGGCCTGCGCTGGGCTGGGCACGTTCCCGGTGCTGGAAATAATAAATAACAATAATGATTATGGAAGCGCTATGCATGTGCCCCATGGGCTCCGCAAAAAAACCTTCTACATCAAAATCCAACTGCAACGTTTTCCCCCTCGTCTAATTCACAATATACGCCCATAAAAACAATAATTTATTTGTACAAGGGCAATTCCCGAGGTATTTAGCGAAGATTGGTAGCTGCTGACTGTATCCTATCCTAGCAGAGTAGACCCAGTGGGATTCCTGGGACTTTGTGCAAGTGCAGAAGTGTCTTGGGGGTGTATATTAAAAAATCATTAAATGACATTATATTGTCTACTTGGGATTAAGCTCTGGGCTAGGTCTGGTCCCACCCCCAGTCATGTCTCCTCACTCACTCGTGATGTCCCTGGGCTCTGAGCCTGGCTCAGCTCCTGTTGTTCAGGGCAGAAGCTGAAAGCAAATGCTGCTCCCCATCTCCAGGTTTGACTTTCATATCATGGCTCTTCAATGCCCTGAAATCTGTGTGGTGTTTAAAATTCAGCTATGTTTGTCAGAATTCAATTACCCCTGAAGATTACACAAAGATTATCAAAGTTGTAAACAGCAGAATATGCTCAGAGATCAATGAAGCGCAACAAAGACCATATTTAACGGGAGAAATAAAAGTAGGAGCATGCTGGCAAACCCTGACAGTAGAGCATAATGTCGCATCATCACACTGAAGGTTGGGAAGTAATTGAAATCTATGTTAAAGCACAATATATCCCTGTGCAGATTTGCAGGCACAGAACCCAATTCCAGTTCTAATATCCGAGCAATTCATTTGGTTTAAGCAGACCCAGGCTCGGGGGGTTCTCAATAGCTGCCAGTGCAGAGCACTCTGCCCCGCTGCCCCCCTGCTGTGCCCCCTCTCCGGGCAGCCTGCAGGCAGCAGGAGCCCTTCACTGAGGGAATGGGAGGATTAGGGGTCAGGATGATTGTCCTTAATACAAATGAACCACCTTGTTCATTTTTGTTTGGGTGGGTTTGGTAGGAAGCTGTTTTCAGCTCTGTGGCTGTGCCCGTGGGCAGCGCTGTGGTCAGTGGTCAGTGGTCAGTGGTCAGTGACTGCCTCTGCTTGCAGGCATGGCTGATGCTGGTGCCAGTGGAGTGCCCTGCTCCGGGTAGTGCCCTGTCCTGGGGGCCATGCCCTGCCCTGGGGTGGTGCTCTGCCCTGGCAGAGGAGCTGTTGAGACGGCCAAGAAGCAGCAGGAGTGACTAAGGGTGCTGGGTCCCTGCCTGCCCTGTCCCGGAGCGTGGCTGTCCCTGCTGTACAGGAGGTGTCTGTTTGTCCCATGGGACGCTGTGCCCGTGGGACTGGGTGGGATTTCTTCCCCATAAACACCCTTCCTGGTGCCCCAGTGCCTGCAGAGCCCTGGCAGATCCCCTCTGGGCAGCTGCAGCTCCAGCGTGTTTGTGGTTTCCATTGTCATTCTGGAGGCAGCAGCCAGCTGATTTTTCTTCTCTGTAATATATTGCCACTATAATACCAAGTCTAGCAGAACAATGAACTCTAGAGGATGGAGATACCTTCCTCCTGTTTTGCAAACTAAACATAATTTTTATTTGTGCTCAGGTTTCAGGATGGTGCAGGGAGAGCAAGGAGGGGGAGAGAGTGCTGGGCAGGAAGAACTCCGTCCCCAGTCCTGCCCTGGCACTCAGTGCTCCCACGGTCCCTGTGGCCCCCTCAGCATTGAGATGCAAGGGAGGAAGTCTCCTTTTGTCAAGTACAGTGAGGTTTCGGAAGAAACCCTTAAACCCAGATTAATTACTGCTATCTCGCCCCACTGGGGCTGGTCCACCTGCAGCAGCCAAAATGGGCTGAAATTCTCATTCCCTTTCTGCCTTCCTTTCTCTCTCTCTCTTTTTTTTTCCTATTTACTTCTGGTTTAATCTGCATATTATCATCAGTGCAAAGACCTCTGAAATAACATCTGACAAATGACGCCTATTAAAAAAACCCTCTGCACTGTCCTCTTTCACCGCCTTCCAATTTGGACTAGCACTATAACTATGCATCAATAGACAAGCAATATTATGTTAAGAACATGATAAAATACCAGCAGCTTCATAATGGCAGCAGCCAAATGGTAATTTCTGCTTCAGAAATTGGTCATTTATTTTGCTGGTCTGTTCTTACGTTCAAATTAGATGAAGTTTAATATACTGTAAAATTGAATGTATTCTATCCTTTTCAACAAATATGGCATGTATGAAATGATTTATGGGTCTTACAAACCTTAAAATGTTAAATAATCTCCTTTTTCCTGTGCCTTAACTCAGTGATGCCAAATAGTTTAACTACAGAGAAGCAAAACTTTATTAGCTCCTATCCTGATCATCACTTTATTTGGCTGCATTTACAGAGATAGGAACAGTATTTAACATATTAGACCAAGTTTAGAAGCAGCCGTATTAATTGGTACATTAATTTTACCCTATTAACTGTAATTGGTAGGAAAGCGATTCTTCCCAATAAATGTTGTACTTTGTGTTTTAAATGTTTAATAAAGTCATGATGCCTAAATGAGGGTGCTCCTCTCGGCTTGCGGGTCAGCCCCGCTGGGCTCCCCGTGCCTGGAGCCTTGTGGGACGGCCCCACAGCACCCAGGGGCACCAGCCCACGGCTTCGCCTTTGCCAGCTCCCTCCCTGCCTCTGGCTCTGTCCCCGGTGCCCCTGGCATAGCCTTCACATCGGTCAGCCGTGTCCGAACCCAACCGTGTCCCCTCTGTGCCTGCCCCGTGAGTGCCAGCACCGGTGCCAGGAGCCGGAGGATGTCGCGGGTGGCATCCCTTGGTCTGCCGCCCGCGGGTCGCTCCAGGTGCACACCCCTGGCACGCTGAGGGTGCTGAGGCTGTGGCGGTCCCGGGCCAAGCCGGCTGGAAGGGCTGGTGTCTGCTCTGCCCCTGCTCCGACTCGGAGCTGGCAGCACGGTGTCCCTCCATCCCCACGGGGCCAAAACCCACCGGGCTGTGACCCTTACACCAGTGCGTGAGCTGCTCTTCTTGGGAGATGCAGAGCCAGGGTCAGCATTCTGGGTGGTTTTGCTGAAGATTACTGACAGCGTGCAAGCCGCGCCTTGATTTGAAAATAGGGATTTTAATCTGTTCGATTCAAGTTTTTTTTGTGTCTGGCAGCAGTAGCTTGGGGTATACTCGGCTCCCCACAAGGCTGGTGAGAGCAGCTGCTCTAAGCAGGGGGAGGTAGGTTCGGTGGGGGCTGCCCTGCCCCCAGGGTGTCTCCCTTCCCCACGCTGATCACACATTAAACCCTCTCCGAAGGTCTGGCCCCAGGTCCTGGGAAATCCCGTGGTGGACTGCCTTGGCTGTGGGGCGGGGTGATGGGTGGCAGACAATCAGCCAAGAAGCAGAACAGGGGTGACTTCCTCCTGGCTTGCAGTTATTTAAAACAAATTGACTCCTTGCCCTTCGCCTTTCCTCTGTCTCCCGATCAGCAGCTTGTCCCTGAGGATAAGCCTCAGAGCAGCACAATCTCCTGCAGTCCCCTGGAGCTGCAGCCCTCCGCACCAGGATAAGTGAGAAGCCTTTCACTCTGTTTATTTGCTCTATATAATTTTTTCTGCTCTTGCTGACCCTTCTGGGAAGCGTTCCACCCTTCAGGCTCTCTGCTGGGTGCCAGAATTACGGAGCTTAGGCTATATTTGCATTTCATATCCTAGTTAAACCAACACCGTCAAGGTCAGGACACTCTGCTGAGTTGGAGGAGGCTATAAGACGGCAGTCCCTGCCCAGCAGAGGGGCAGTGCGAAGCCCAGCCCCTGCTCCGGGGAGCGCCCGTGCCCCTCCCAGCTCCCTCCTGGCCAAGGGAAGGGGCTTCTGCTGCGGGCTCTGCCCGCCGGTCCCGCACGGGAGGGGCCGAGGAGGGGCTGCTTCCCTGGGCAGATTATTCCATGTCTATGTGTCCTCATCGTGAAAAATTTTCCTCTTGTGTCCAGACGGACCCATGCCGGGAGAAACTGGTGCCTATTTCCCCTCGGTTTTCCGTGTGACTCCTTGTACAAAGGTGTCCTTTTGGTTATGCCCCACTCGAGGGGCACAGCCTTGCTACCCCCAGTGCAGGGATACTGATGTGCATCTCCATGTATGCCTATGTCCTACAAACAGGCTGGAACAGGCAGCAGCTGCAGAGAGCTCATAGCTGTGCTATAATGATTTTTACATCCGTGAACATTGTCTGTTTTTCCTTTCATTAAGGAACATTTCTTATGAAAAAGTAGCTGGATTTCTGATGTGAAAAAACAATTCTGCTCAAGACTGAGAGCTGTTTAGAATAAACGCCAGACACTGTGTGATGGAGACATTGCATGGAGACTTAATGCTGGTCACATCCCTTCTCTGCCAGTAAGTCAAGGATGTGTCTTTGCTATTGTATTTGGTGACTCATCTTTCAAATAATCATCTCTGGAAGAATTCCGTGCCAAGATGAAAAAATGCCTGGGTCCCAGAAGCATGTGTGTGTCTTTCCGTGAGCACAGCCCAGGAGGGAGCTGTGGGGCAGCTCTGCTCATCCTCCTCACAGGGGCCAGGGTGGTGGGACACAGGCTGGCACAGTCCCCTTGCTGGGGCAGCACGTGCCCTGGGCAGAGGACAGGAGGGGAAGGCGAGAGTTTTGGCAGGAGGTAGCACTACCTCATGCAGGTCCCATTTACTGTGGTTTGGCTGGAGAACACGGTCAGTCAGGCACCCTTCGGCCACTGTCAGACCCAGGGCATGGGGCAGCCGCAGCACTCTGCCCCACACCTGCCCATGCCCACCTGCCTCAGGGCCGGAGCCCCAGGCACCTGAGCTTCTCACCAGCACCTGGAGGTTTTCCTCACCCTCGGAGAAGAATATGCAGATTAGGTGAGTAAGTGAAGTGCTGTATGCTAATGCATTCAACAGAGCCACTGTTCCATAACATCCAACCTACACACAGAGGATGTGCTGGAAGTGGCTTCCCTGGAAAACATTTCCTTGCTGCTTAACAAAAAGTTACATGAACTCATTAAATATAAAACAAGATGGTGAATAGCAGAGAAACTGCAGGTGCTGTGTGGACTGAGTCCGAGCAGCTGTGCCTACGGAGAGAGCCATATTCCTTGGTGGCATCGGGAAGGCTCCAGCAGCAGGCATGCTCCTGGTGATGGTGAAATGTGGCAACAGCATTTTATTGGTAGCCCATGGTGTCAGTGGCCCCAAGCCTGGCCTGACCAGGCTGTCAGGCCACGAGCACCATCTCCAACCAGGCTGCACCACACCAGACCAGCAGCCACACGGCCGGTGCCGTCAGCGATCTCTCTCCACAGGGAACCTCCCGAAGAAGGTGCAGGCCAGCTTGCTCGCTCCACGGTGCGGGAGGAAGAGTCTCCTCCGGCGCAGGGCTTGGGGCACCATGGTCGCCCGTCTGTTGCAGAGCTGGTGTGTGCAGCACCCTCAGGAGTGCCTGACTGGGGCGTGCGTGGTCAGGGCTGCATCTCACGCTGCTGTGAGCTCTTGTTTTCTGTGTTTAAAATAATAAGTGGATGCTGCAGTTTTGACAGGACCAAGAGCTGACTGGCTGGTCTGAGAGCTCTGCTGCTGCAACGAGAGCAAAACAGATGGAAAAGCCAGTGGCACATGCCATTCTCTCTGAGTTACGTGGAAAGACATTTTCCATATTAGAACGGGGTTAAAACTCACAGTTCTCAGGGCACTAGAAGATTTCTAACATATGTCTCTGGAAGCACTGCCTTGGGTTTGTTTGGTTTTTTCCTTTCTGAGAGTAATTCTTAAACCGTAAATCTTACAAATCAACTTTTCCACACAAGTTGTCATATCTGGAAGGAAATCACCAGACTTAAGATTTTATTATTAAATCTTGCTGGGAGAAAATGTTAGTTAAACTGTTTTTCTGTATTACAGAGATGCAAAGATGGCCCTGGACCAAATGGATGAGCCAAGTGCTTGCTGCTGTGCCTGCTCTCCAGCTTGGGAGCTGCAGCTCTCCGGGAGCTGTGAAGCCCCTCTCAGCAGGACTCTCCTCTGCTGTGAACTCTGGCAGATTGTGTGAACTGGAAAATGGTCCGATTGCAGCCTCTTTGCACAGTCACTAATGAAGTGTCGGGGCAGCCTGGTCCCATGTCAGGCGGGGCCGTGCTGGTGCCAGTGTTTAGGACTAAGAAATGGCACAATTGGTTCGGGGTCTTTTCAGACAAAGCAAACTTCTGAGCAGTAAGCCTTTGCTAGGCAGTAAATATCTGCTGGAAAAACAGGTCAGCCCACAGGGTAGTCAAAACCATCAGTGTTTGGGCAAAGCACCATAAATCACTTGCCCTGCTCCAAGGAGATTATCTGCTGTGAGCAGCTCGTGTCATTGGCCAGGTCTGGAGTCTTGTTGCTCCCGCAGCACCCACTGCACCTCCGAAACCATGGGACAGCGGGGAGCAGACAGTCATAGTGTTGAGAAATTAGATTAAATTAGCATGAATTAACTGTGATGAGACACTTCTTTACAGGTAAATTTGGAACACTGAGGAAATGAAGCACTTCTCCATCCTCTACCACAGCACTGGACAGGGAGAGGTTTCTGATGCAGGCACAGCATCCAGCCCTCCAGCTTCACATGTCATGTGGATGTAAAGATTCTCTGGGAAAAGCTGACTTTGTCAAAGGACTTGCTCTCAGCTGCTTATTCTGCTCAGAAAAGAATCCTTCAAGAGGCGAGTGAGGTAACCCCCATGGCCTGCCTATTCCTCACTCTTTTCATTAACTGCAATTTATCCTGCAGTAGCTTTCTTAGATCAAGGCAAAACCCTGCCATTAGCTTTCCCCTGTTGAACTATGGCTGAAACCCAGCCCGGTCTGCCTGCTCATCACTGCTGGGTGCTGCAGAGGGTCCCCTGGGAGAGGGATGGGTGTCAGTCCCTGGGGCAGGACACTTGAGCACCTGCTGACCTGCCAGGGCAGTGACCGCAGTGGCTGGGAGAGCACGGCTCAGCTGGCATCCGACAGGATGATGCTGCTGCCCTGGCAGTGCTGCCAGGAGCACTTATGGCTTCCCAGCTTCCTCTGTTCCTGGGAAGTGTCTCCCTCTGCCACTGCCAGCCTTCGTTTTGTCTCTGCTAGCGAGGGGCTTCAGGCCTGATGGCTCTGCCATACCTGCTGCTCAGGTCCCTAGCTGCAGCACCAGCCCTTGCCACACGCTGGCCCCACAGCCTCTCCACAAGAGCTTTGAAGGATGCTTACACTATTAATGGGGTATATTTATAACTGTTTATCTCTGTCAGTTGGGTGGAAAATTGCCAGATGTACTGTTTGCCTTCCTTACACAGACATCTCCTGCATCATCTGGATGAGTGCGCTGAGCAGTGTCACTGCCAGGGAAAACCTCGCTGCTCCTTTGGGGCGTGGGTGTTTGTGGGATCTGCCCTGGCGACTACGGAGAGCAACACCCTGGAGGCAGCTCTCTGTAGGAGACAGGTCTCTGTCCCACACTGCTCTGGATTTAGCCTTGTGGGAGGTAAAAGGAGCAGTGGAGCTGGGAGCTCCTCACTGAGGTCCGAGCAGCCAGGGCTGCCACGGTCAGGCACTGCAGTCGTGGAGAGCAGCGCCCTGCCCCTCGGACGGCTCTCACTCCTGGAGCTGACACCGCGTGGCACCCCCGTGCTTTGGAGGCATCAGGAAAACCCCCAGACGGCCCTTTGCTGCTGTGAGGGGTGCTCAAGAGCAGCGAGGGCACCCCTGCTGGGGATGCCCCACAAACAAGAGAGGTGGCTCAGAGCCAGCAAATATCCTTTCCAACAGAGAACAAGGCAGAAAGATAAGAACGGCTTAAAAAGAAAGAAATTGCCTCCAAATAAAATGTTTTTCCTCTTTTCCCATGATACAGTGAAATTTCTTCATGGGCAGATAGTCAGAGTAGAGTCCATTACACTCCACACTTTTTGCCTTGAAACATAAATAGCTGCATCTCATATAAGTGTCTGTTATGAGGAAAAGCATGTGCCTAGAAAAGTTAGACATTAAACCATTATTTCATGCAGAAAGATATGCTAAAGGGAGAGGATTACTTACTATATTAATTCTGTCTTTCAGCTACCCGTACGTCTCTCTGCACATAATGACCAGTCACAAACGAGGTCTGTAAAACCCAGTTCCCTCCATTCCCATTTCCTTGGAGACTGTGCACCCACCCTCTGGGCTCTGTGGGGGCAGTGGGACAGCAGAGGTGAGAGCAGAAATCTCTTCATCTGTAGGTACATCTGTCAGCCTCTGTCCTTGCACGGGGTACGTATGGGCAAGTGCTGATATCTGGTATTAGTCCTTAAACTGCAACTAAAAATTTCAAAATATCCCTGTTGGTGGCATAAAGTAATAGTGATGTGACCCTCAAATATTTCTTCCTGTACTGGGAGTTAGAAGAGCATCTTAAAAGGCACCAAAAATTTTCTAATCATATCTTTTTCCCAGCAAGTGACTGATAGAGGGAGAGTTTCTGAGGTTAGCAAAACCGAAAAACCCCAAGCACAGGACCCCAGGAAACCTGGGATGTGAAAGATGGTTGAGCTGTTTCTGTGCTGTTCCTGTTGGTACAGCTTGCCAATGCCACAGCACTGCAGGAGCAGGGTCATGGGCACTGGCACCGTGCCAGGGAGGCAGTGGCGAGGTCAGGGTTATTCCTGCTGACCGAGCTGCAACAGGTCACTGCAGGGTCGCAACCTGCCCAGCTAAATAATCCCCACGCTGCCATCCTCCTGGGCTCGGGTGTAAAGACAAACCCCTGGTCTCACAGGGTGAAAGCTGGCAGCAGAGCTCTCACCTGACATCCTGGGTCCGGTGTTTGCTGACGCTGGTGCAGAATGCTCCAAGCTGCCTGCAGGAATGGGAACAGGAGCAAGCAGCAGGGCCTGATATCACCATCTGGGGACATTGGGACACTGGTGGCCTTGGCAGTGCTGGGGGAATGGTTGGACTTAATGGTCTTGGAGACCTTTTCCAACCTAAACAATTCCATGATTCGATGATGCTGTGTAGTAAGTCATCCTTATTCAAAGGGCTCTGTTTGAAATCTGGCATCAGCAATACAGAACATGTTGCATCTTTGCTGGTACCTCTTCAATCTGGTTTGCAAGACATCCTGGAGGACGTGACCTTGGAGGCAGGCAGCATATCGAACCTGCATAATCTGAGCACGTCTGCACCAGTGGCAGCCTGTTGGGTACCGGGCAGTTAATAAATAATGAGGATGTCAAAGATGACAGCAGGAAAGTGGGAGCAGGTAGCAGCTCCGCAGCCAGCTCTCTGACAGCCGCTTGGCAACCTCCAATTACGAGGCGTGTGCCGGCGTCCATCCCGGCGCAGTGTCCGGCACCGGGGAGCCGCGATGCGGCACCGCCCGGCCGGGCAGCTCCCGAGGGCACGGGCAGCGGGCATTTTGAAGAGCAGTGTGTGTGTGTGAGGGGGCAAATCCCATAACGCAGCGGGAGGCACCCGGCTGCAGCAGCCGAGAGACGCAGGGCAGCAGCTGCCGCAGGAGCCGCGCTCGCCGGTCTGTGATGGGGTGTGCCAAGGGGGTTAGCCCTGCTCGGAGCAGCCATGGGGGCGTTGCAAGAGGCAGCTGGATCAGCTGAATATGAGAGCTGCTTCCCCGGGGCTTGCGGGAGAGGAGCACACCTCCCCGGTGCCGTACCGAGAGACACGCAGCTCCGCAGGACATCAGCTCCTCCTGCTCACAGGTGTCTCCTTCAAGGGTTGAATTACATCACACCACAACTCAAAGATTAGGGACCTGAGGTGTAATTGATCTTCTGATGGCTTTTTAAATACCTGGTGAGAGGGGGCTGCTTTCCAAACAGCAGAATCTACACCAAAATGATCTTGATTTGAATAAGTATTCCATCCTTGTTTGGTAAATACACCCAGTGTTAATGGTGCTTAATGGTGCCTGTAATTGGTGTCTAAAGTTATTTAAAAGTAAATTTACTAGAAAATAATTAGCAATTTTATAGTTCACTACTTCCTAATTTTGTCGATAAAAGTTTTTCTGTGGTTTTTATCAGATGACACAATAGGACCATGCTGTGAAATAACCTTTTTTCAAACAAGCAGGAAATTGTGCACACAAAATAAGATAAAAGAATTTTCCTCCTAATTTCTTTGCCTGGCAGCCAGCCCTCTCTCAGCCCTCTCTTTTTATTAGCCACTGATTTATCCTTAATCAGCAGCAAGCGAAATCTCCCAGGCATTGTTCAGGGATTTGTTCTTTGTGACCTTGGGATGTGCACCCCAAACTGAGAGGTCAGTGAGGAAAGCTCTCCCTCACACCAGGACCTGCAGGCTGGCCCAGGTGGTCCTGGTCCTTGTTCTGGTCCTGGCCGCAGCATGTGCCTTCCCCAGCCCTTTTGGCTGTGGGGGCCATGGCCTGTGGGGCAAGGCACAGCAGCCAGCTGGGCTGGCAGGTGGCAGGTCATGGCCAGCGTTGTCTTCTTGTGGCTCCCGCTCACGGGGTGTTGGTGCTGCTGGGGGGGGGGCCAAGAGAAATGGAGCCGAGAAGTGCAGCTGCTACAATGATTTATTGTTTAGTGCTGTGGGTTCCAGGGTTCAGTTCAGGACAGTCACATCGTTCAGGTACAGAGACACTGACGGACAGAGCCGCATTTGGGAGGCAGTGACAGCACAGCAAGTAAGGTTCAGAACAGACCAACTCTCCATTTCCAGTCTCTGAACCAGAAAGTACCAGCTTTTCCAGAATAATGAATCACTCAGTCTGTGTAAAAAATTAAATATAATTTATGCTTTGCTAATTGAAACCAAATACAAAATTCAATTTCCTGTGTATTCTAATGCTGACATTTGAATAATTTTTTTAAAAAAGTGTTATTAACCTGACTCTCATTTGGCAGGCCACTTTCTGGCCAGATAGAAAATAATCCCCCCGTCCAGCCCCAGCTGCAGTGGGGCATCCACGGGGTGCATTTCCAAAGAAGAAAACAAAATAACATCACCCATGCCCCCAGCCCATCCCAGGGTGACTGGCGTGTCCCTGCTCCCTTCCAGCACTGCAGTGCTGGCACCACCACAGTTGCAGCTGGGGAGAGGGCTGGGGGACTGGAGGGTCCTGTCCCACCATGCTGAAGTGGTTGGTGTCCATGGAGCAGGCACTCAGGGCAGAGGAGCAGGGTCTCCTCTCCCAGTGGGCACCCATCAGCTCCTGCCAAGATGGAGATGGCATCTGGTATAAAAAATAAACCTCTGAATATATGGCAGAAATAACGGAAGTGAGTGTGGGGGGCAGGCGGGAGGGGCACAGCGGGCTCACCCAGGAACCACCATCCCCCAGAGCCAGAGCTGCCAGTCCCAACACCTCCGCTCAGCACCAGCAGGGCCAGCCCGACACCACACTGGGCGTGCAGCACTCTGGAGACAGGCAGAGATTCCTAGATATCCCTCTGGTGAGGGGGACACTGGGCCTGGAGCCCCTGGTCCTCCATCAAGCATCTTGCACCAAATCCAAATTATGCAACAACAGGTTTCATTTAGGGCCTGTTCTGGTATTTTAATAATCTGTGAAACACTGTAAGATTATTCTTATTATATACTTCCAATTTTCCTGTAGTAATCTGGGAGTTTGTGGGTTTGCAAAAACTGTGCTATGTCAGGAGCTGTTTTTAAATCTGACCAGGCTGATGGGAACTGACGTGACATCAGCAGGGACCTCGCAGTGCCCCTCCAGCATGGGCCATGTAGTAAATGGTCCAAATGGCTTCAGCTCTTCTCATCCAATCCAAGGCACCGGCACCATTTCACGGCACAATGAGCCACAGGACAGGCCCTGGAACCCTGAGCAGGGTCAGCTTGTCACCCAGTGGATGCACCGGCGATTCCATCTGGGTAGCTGGAGCTGCAGGGAGTTCTTTCACCTTAATCAGAACCGAGTCCTGGTCCTTCCACAGCAATCCCATTCTGCACCTCTGCTGGGGACCTGCCCAATGGGAGGGGGCTCTCATGTGGCTACACCCCAAGCTGGAGGTAGTCTCAGCCCTCATCAGACCAAAGAGAGCTGCCAGCAGTATCCGAGTGCCCTCAGAAATCACCGCGTGAGGGACCATTTCAGCAGCTCTGCATTTCACCTTTGTTCCTCTCTGCCTGGTTTCCTGCAGCAGCGGTGGTAGAACTGTGCAGTTGTGTGACAGCGCTGTCCTGTTCTCTGCTGGGCCCAGCAAACAGCTCTCATGACACTGGGGGATCGAGTGGGGATATAGGTTTATTCTACAGCTTCTAGCAGGATTTGCAGATTCAGGTGACTTGGCCATTTGCACTAGAAAGCACAGTTTTGTGCGCTGAGCAGTGCTTGCCCTGGGAATTAATTGCTCTTTTGTAATTCTCTCTGAAGTAAGATGAAGGGGGCTTCCCTGTTCTGCGACCCCAGCTGTCCACAGCAAGCAGCAGGGATTGCATTTTCAAGGTGCAAATGAATGGCAGTGCCAGGGGTCCTGACTGTCAGACCCTGTGCCGGGGCTGTCCCTGGGCCTCCACCCTGCAGCCCCCTCGGTCCCCACTGGCAACACCTGGCTCCAAACCACGGAGCCGGGCACGGCACAGCCTGGCCAGGAGGTGCTGTGAGGACATGCGTGGCACCGCGCTGTGCCTTGGCAGCCTGGCTGGGCAGTGGGAGCCTGGGAATGTTCTTTCAGCTTCCAGGAGGGTGGGGACCCGGGGACCCAGTTCTGATCTCACTGAGCATCTCAGCAAAGAAGGAACAACTCTCTTCCAACAGTGGAGGCGCACCCATCAGTCGGAGGAGAATTCAGGCCAGGTGTCTGTGGCACTTGGTAAATTCTAGTTTTAGTGCAACAAGTAATTGAAACGTCTGGTGCAAATGAAGTTCCTGTACATAGTTCCTTTGCAGCATAACTGGCTTTATTCCTTCCACGCACAAAGACCAGTGTGCATGTGACTGCACATGGCCTGAATTTACCAGACCTGATGCTGCTGTTTGGGCAAAACTAAAGTGCAGGGCAGGAGAAATCAAATCTATGGGTTTGTCCCAGTGCTGGGTTTTGGGAGCCACCCTCTCGCCCAGCTTGCCGCGGCAGGAGGTCTGGTCCTGCCTGCCTGGCTGCAAGGGGGACACCAGCAGCAAAACGTCGACACAAAGCGCCCCATCACCCTGAGGAGCCCTGCTCCCTCTGCCTCCTCCTCCTCCTCCCACCTGCCCCTGACCCCCAGCGTCGTGGCGGGGAGAACCCGAGTGCAGCCCGAGGTGACAGGCCACTGCAGTTCCAGAACTGGACATGTGGGGCGACTTCTGCTGCAGCCCTGACAACACAAGAGCCTGTTACACACGGGGCTGAGCCTCTGGCCCCAAGAGAGTTTTGGGTCTCAAATGATGATTCACATCCCAAAAACAAAGAAGAATTTTTCCTGATTTTGTGGTTCTACTTATCGCTTTCTTCCTGCTCCCACTGGAAATCTTGGCCTGTCATTTGGTAAAACATGACATTGAAGGGTTTGTAAAACTTCCGCAGTCTGTGGATGACGTCTGGGTCTATTTTGGGGTGAGTTCGACCTTTGGACTTGCCCAAACACCGGGGAGCACTGCTGTCCTCTGGCTTCTTTAGACAGGGAAACCCCTTTGTTTTATTAAAATAAAAATGCTTCTCTGTCACAATCCTCTTGAGGCCTAAGAAGTCCTGGACCTTGGCCATTTCCCCAGCTGGGTCAGTGATGAGCCTCTCACCACTGACAAACAGGATCTGGGAGAGGGGGAAGTACTGGAGCCAGTTTTCCAAGTGCAGGGCATAAATCCCAATGCGGATTGCACTCCAGGAGGCATCAATCAGCCCCAGAGTCCGGTTCTTGAAGGCCAGCACCTCAAAGGTGGGGATCTCTGGCTTCTTGGAGAGAGTCTGTGTGTAGTCCGAGATGGCGCGGGTGACCGGGTTCCGCACCACCACGATCAGCTTCGTGTCCTTGGCCATGGAGTGAATGCGCCTGGGGGCCTCATTGGTCACAAAGTAGCTGGGGGTCTTCTCCATGGTGATCTGGCCATCCAGCGTCTTGGGCATCACGTTCCTGTGCACAAGCAGAGGAGGTGGTTAGCGAGGGGCCAGGTAGGGGTGGGCACCTTGTGCAGGTGTTGGTGGGACATGCAGGAGGAGGGACGCTGTCACTCCTGTGTGACCCCCAGACCTAAGTCTTTCTGGCTTTGTTTCTTCTCAGCCCCTGTCCGTGGTGGGCACCTAAAATGTAAAGTCAGCCTTGGTGACACATTATGCAGACAATTTGCCATAGGCGTACGTAGACCAAAGCTAATTGACACTAAACCTGCACAATACCTGCCTGTTCAGAAGCCATCTGCTCCCATTTGCTCAATTAAGCCTATTCACTCCAGAGCCGTGTACGGAGCGGAGCAGTTCGGATTACACAGGACCTTTTTGTTATGATGACATGCTTTTAAATGTCTCAGCTAATAAAACTTAATACAGAATAAGATCCCTTGCTTCTAGTACAATAATTAAATTTATTTACTATCTTGTGTGTGAGAAAGAATGACTTTTCTTTTATCTCTAATTCACATGCTCTGTCAATAATTAATTGCTGCTGGGTTTTGAGCTTCCTGTGCAAGCACTTTTATTAGCCAAAAGGAATTTGCCTACTGGATAAATTAGCATGTAGCAAGATTTTCCTGGATAGCATATTACCATATTGTGAAATGAAACTGCAGTGAGATAGCAGTTATGTCTAAGAAAATGAAGAGGTAAATTCTTGTCCCAGTGCCACCAGTTAGGGATTATCATAGCCAGCCAGAGGGTTTTAAGTGATCAGAGAATCACAGAATAAGCTGAGTTGGAAGGGACCCACAAGATGTCCCCTGCAAGAGCGTCCCAGCCTCGCTCACACCTGTTGTGCTGCCAGGTGGCCCTGGGGCTGGAGGCTGTGCCACAGCCAGGGACCCGCCTGCTGCCCGCGCCCACCCGCACCACGGCCCTGGCTGTGGGCAGCCCCAGCCCTGCCACAGTGCCGAGGAGGAGGAATGGGGTGGCTGCTCCGGGGAAGCACTCACAGCACCGGGCAGGTCTCCTGTGTCAGACGTGGAGGGTGGCGATGCCCATGGTCTTGCAGGATTATCCCTTTGTATTGCAACTATTTTTAGTACAAACATATGGTGAGGAAATAACGTGAATAGGCTGGAAACGGCTCTGTCAGAGCACCTTGGGCAGCGACAGCCACAGTAATGCTGACGTCAAACTGCTGGGCCCCAGGAAGAACCATTTCAGGAATCACAGAGCTGAAGCCTGGAGCAGAAGCAGCTGATAGGCACAGCCCGCTAGCTGTGCCTGTCAGTGTCACCTCCTGTTTGTGACTGCTAAAGGCATCAACTGGCTTTAACGCCCCTGTAATTTGTGTATTCACTGCTGGTGCCATCCGGCCCACCAGGCTTGTTCTGCTGAGGTGCTTTTTGGGGTGGTGAGAGGCCTCCTGCCAAGGCAAGAGTGAGGGTGGGTTGGTGCCCACACAGGGCTGCCAGTGTCCTCAGCATTTTGGGTGAAGAGGCTGGCAGTTCCTGTGGCTACCCCTCTCCTGCTGCAGAACCTTTCCTGTTGAACAGACTCTGTCTGAGTACCAGCAATGCAGCCTGCAGGGCTGCAGGACTCCAGCTCCCTGTCCAAGGGTGGCCAGGCTCTATAGGGAAGCCCATCCCTCTGCCTTCCTGAAGGCAAAGGCACCTGCAATGCCATCTTCTGCCCAGAGCACTCTGGTGCTTCAGTCATGCCTTGCATCAGCCACTTGAGTAGCAGTGACATGAAGGGAGCAAGGAGTAGTCAGAACGATGCATCTCGAGGTATTTTTTCCTTTAAGAAAATCCTGAACAAATTAAGAGGGATAGGAACATTTGGGGGCTGCAGATGCTGCAGAATTACAGACCAGGTTCCCTGGGGAATCCAGCACCCGGATTTAACAGCCCTGTAGGAAGGAAGCAGCTTTTATGGCTACGCACATCACAGCAAGCCCCACAGTATGATCAGAGATGAGCCCCTGGGTGCCCACTGCTGTACTGCGGCGGGGGCGGGCTGCCACCAGCAGCGCTGCTCCGTGCCCACTCCCACAGCCCGTGGCTATCAGCTGGCAGTGGAGGACGAGGAGCAACTCACCCGCAGCAAGGACAAGAGCCGTGATGCTGTCCGTTCCCCACAGCAGCACCAGATGCCCCAGGGCATTTCGTTTGGTTTGTATAAAATAAACACAGTGGGGGCTTATAAAAGAAGCATGAACAAACACGTTAATTACAACTGCCCCTTCAGATGGTGTTACCACAATAAACAGGAGCCAAGAAATTGCAGAGCTAATAATCTGGAAGTGTTGCCACATTTAAGGACTGTGTTTAACTCCGTGCACATTAAAGACTAATGGATGGATGGGCTGGCCCTGAGGAGAGAAAATGGGGAAGCAGTGATCAAGGCAAAGCGGAGGAGAAGCAGATTCAGCTTTTGCTGTACAGTTTTAAGGATAAAACTGGAAGCCACAGTGTGTCCTCGAGACACCCTGGCCCTGCAGAGCCCGGAATGACGGTGGCTCTGGGATGTACACACAGAAAGGCTTTACCCCAAACTCTGCTGTGTTTCAGAGTCCCTCCCTGTGTGCTGCCCTACCAGGGCAGGCGCTGAGCTACATTGTGCAGGTGAAGGAGGCTTGAGCTTGCAGCCCTAGGGCCAGGTGCCCTGCGTGCAGCCGGTGGCACGCGATAACTGCTGCCAAACAGAGAGTGGCACACGGCACTGCTGGCTCCTGCTGCTGGGAATAACAAGGGTGTTAAAGCTGGAGCAACCGAGCCTCTGGCACGGCAGGAATGCTCCTCAGAGCAGTTAACCTTCACAGAGCTGCTGCCATGTGCTCTGCCCTAATTGCGTGTGTGCCGACGGAATTCTAACCAGCTCTGTGTGTGCAGGCAGAGCTCCACTCCGCATCACTCTCCTGCAGTGGCTGATGCAGAGCAGTTTGCAGCGTGGGGCTTTGCTCCTGGAGGGAGCACGTAGGCTTTGGAACACACTTTGGCTTTCCTTGCAGTGTTTGTGTCCCTTTTGAGCCCAGGCTGGTTGCTGAAGAGGCACGGCCATGCAGTGACTGCACCTGATGTGCCTCCACAGGGCAGTGCAGGAGGTGAAGTGTTGGAATGGGACATGTCTACTCTGCCACTGGTGTCTCCCCACCCACACCTCTTCTCTCTCCATCACTGCTCACCTGAAACAGGGGAGCAATGACAACAAGCCACTGGCAGGAGCTCCACTGACACGGGCATGAACAAACCCTCTGCTCCCTTATGGGATGGGCGTCATCCCCTTGTGCTTGTTGGTGCAGCATCACTACACTGTGCAATGCCAAAACTAAAGTGGGCTTGGACCCAGGAACTACCTTGTCCTCCAAGCAGATGATCCAGTATATATTACTGAGTACTTGCTTGGGCTTTTGATATTTCTCTCCTTTCCTGTTCATTCCCCAGTGCTGTGCCCAGAGGCTGAGGAGGGCCAGACTGCTCTGTGCACCCCCGGCACCCCTGAGCTGCACGGGGGTTTGCTGCTGTCACTCCTTCAGGTTTCTGCTCCGTGCATGGAAGGCCCCCAGCCACTGTGGGCGGCAGGCAGGACAGCTGGCTCCCGCCCACCCTGGCTTGGAGCAGAGGCCAGCTCTAAGCCCTCATTGGGAAAATGTGCTGTAGTAATTGTTCTGAACTGCCGGCTTCAAACAAGCTCTTTATTTTCAAAGGATACATTTTATAAATTTGCGAATTTGCATGTTGCCAAAATCCCCTTGTGGTTTATTTAAATCCAGATTATCTTGTTTATTCCTTCAGTCACAGCTGTCATTTATCTCTGTGTAGGCAGCTTTTTCACGATGTTGCAGGTTTCCTGCAATCCCACTCAAAAGGAGTCTTTGTTAACTGTATTTTCATGTTCTCAACAAGAGAAAAAAGTTCATAGCAACTCCCAGGGCTTGGGGAATCGCAGAGGAGGACACGGATTTGCACGGCTGCCATGGAAAGAGGAAATGGCCAGGTGCTGCAAGTGTCACCTGCCCACAGAGCTCCTCTCTGCTGCTCCTCGGGGTGGAGCAAACAGCTGCTTTTGTCTTCTGAAAAGACAAACATGAATCCTTTTTCTTTTTATTATTAACACATTCCAGTATAATTGCTTGAGCTGTCAGCTGTGACCTGCCAGTAATTCAGCAGGCGTGGGACTTTCAAGGGGAGAGCGGCATTGCAACTGAGCCCGCAGTACGCATTAAAAGCAGAACCCATTTGCTATAAGCCCCCGAGTCAAATCTCTTGTTGAATTTGTTCAAACATAAATTTACAGCTGCATTTACATAGGTTTAATGTTTTATAATCTTTTCGGTCTGTGAATCTATATTCAAGAGTGAGTGCATTAGCTCAGAAATATTGTGCTTAACGCTGAAAATAATTTTAATCTCTCCAAAGTCCAATCCTTTGCACATCACTAAACCTCAGAAGCCAATCCCTTCTAATAAGAGACACAAAACTTGCATCTGTCGCTGCCTAATAGATTCACATTGCTCTAATTCAAACGGCTCACATATGTCTGTTAAAAAACACTAAACGCAAATTATAAAGCCCTTTCAGAAAAGTGGGTGCCAGTTCAGACTGGGGGCCAAAGGAACAAGAACCATCCCCAGGAGACTCACTGGAAGAGTTTAATGGCTAGGAATCTGGTGGCTGGGAGAAGGGTTTAACCACCCCTCTCTGTGACTTGTGTTCTGCTTTTGCAGGGCTTATAACTCCAAAGTAGTGGCTGTCTGTACCGTTGGTTTCCCTCTCCAAGACAAGGACCTTTCCCTCTTCCCAGAGTTTCCAAAGCCATTCACTGTCCATGCACTGTCCATGCAGAACACGCAGATGAGGGGCAGTCTGGGATTGCAAGGACACCTCCTTGCTCCGTGCCAGCCTGAGTTTCTCCCCAGTGTCCCCCAGGCTGTGCAGGATGTGTGAGCCCAGGATGCTATAGCTGGAGCGGAGGCAGCCCCCGATCCCACTGCAACCAGGGAATAAGAAGCAGCTGGGGCTTGGGAGTGTCTCAGTGCCCCTCAGCAGGGCCAGCCACTCTCCCAGGGCTGCCTGGAGCCGTCCATCCATCTGTCCGCAGCGTCGGCCGGCTGGATCGCGGTCCCGGGTTGCCATACCAACGCAGGTGCTAACGCGTGTTGACTAACTGAGAGCTGATCTGATCAAAGAATGGCAGCTTGGAGTTGCCATGGCAACCGAGATGCCAAACTGGAAATGGTGTCAATAGCAAAGGTATCCGAGAGGCGGCAACTGCGCGCAGGGGGCAGTGCCTGGCAGGGCTGTGGGCAGCCCAGCGGGTACCCACCTGCACAGGCTGCCCATGGCTCCTGCTCCTGGGCTGGTGGGACGGCTCAGGGCACCCCACGGCACTCGGCTGCATCTCAGGTGCCACCCCCAGGACCTCCATTTCATGGGGCACAGCTCCCCTGCTCCCTCCTCCCCTGTCCTCATCTGCTGTCCTGGCAGCCGTGTCGAGGGGCCGGTGCTGCTCATTGCAGCAGTCCTCAAAGGACTTGGGTCCGCAGCCCAGGGGCTCAGGGCACCTGCCTGGGGGGAGGATGCCACTCAGGAGCACCATTCGAGCCACACTCCCAGACACTGAGGAAAATGCCTTTGGAGCACAATCTATTTCTAATGTGATTTTTCATAATATCGCCTAGTCTAGAGTCCAACAATCACAATGAAAGGGTTTCTGTGTCTCCACAAAATGCAAAATCTTTAACGGCTCATTGGCATGTGCTTAAGTTGGCCTGGATAAGAAGTTACTCCTGAGAACCTGCTATTGATTCTGTCAAGGATTCAAAGGTTTTATAGGCATCGCTCAAGATCTCTTTAGCACTTGTACCTTCTTAATGGCTCTCATCACCGATAGAACTGGAAACATCCCCCAGCACCCTGGGAAGCAGCTGTCTCTGTGCCAGGAGTCAGAGCCACGCTGCTGTCCAGGAGCGTGGCTGCCCTCCAGACGGCCGGGCAAGCCTCCTGGGCACCCTGAGGGGACAGCCCTTCCGTGGCTCCTCCAGGGTCTTTTAGGAGGTGGGGCAGATACTGGGGCTAGAGAAAGGGCAGGGGGGGTGGGGGGAAATTGCACTCAGGAAGTCTCCTCTCCTCCTACCACTATGCAACAAAATCAGTGGGCAGGTGGCTGAGTAGCAGACAAAAATATAAATATGCTCTGATTTCACTGGGACCATCTGGCTCAGGCATGATAGGTGGGTAGGAATGCTATAATCATGGAGCAGAGTACTAAGCTGATCCATTAAAGTCTTTTAGCAGAAGCAACCATGGAACCTGTATTAATCCAGCAATGCTTTGTGAACAGACATCACAAGGTTAGATCCATTCAGCTGCAATTAAAACCAACCCTCACTGATCAGGCTAGCTGGGAGAGCTGCTGCAGCACTGTGTTCCCCAAGGCTCTCATGAGTATAGACTGTTGATACTTGCACAATGTAATCTGAAATTACGATCCTAATGCTAAATCTTGCTTTCTTCTGTTCTTTCCTCAAGTGGATCTCCTCTGGGACATGGCTGCTGCCTTGTGCCAAAATCCCTTGCCTGTCTGAGTGCACAGCTCTCACACAAATTGGATAGGCTCAGGTTAGCGCTGTGGGGTGCCTGATGGGGAAGTGCACGATGTGCTTCCTGATGGGGACTGCCCTTCCCCACTGCCCTCCTCACCAGCAGCTGCGGGATGTTCAGGGGCATGCTGGCTCCTGCACTTGGGGAGCTCCTGGCAAGGCCGGGAGCACTCGGCACATCTGTGTCAGCTCACACCGCCTCAGGTGTCACAAACAGCCCTCGGCACCACTTGGCTTTGGCTGTGCAAAGGAACCCCAGCTCTGTGGATGGAGATGTGTATTCAGAGTGACATTGTTTGACCAGGGATAAATTTGGCCCAATCTCTCCAATTTTAGTGCAAGATTTACTGCTGGTCAGCAGTCAGCCATGAAACAGGTTGTGAAAAAGGCTGGAAATGCATATTTCTAACCCCTCTGCTGTCAAAATTATTTTGACTAAGTCTCACTACCCTTCTCTACAGAAGCACCATGATCCTATTCACTGGGAATCTCTTAGTGTTGTCTACCAGATTTAATTACTATATTAGTCACAGTTACAGCAAAGCAGCCCCAGTCTGAGCCTCTCACACAGCACTGGAATGAGGACTCATGGGCAGGCAGGGGTGAGTCCTGCCTCCTCTTACTGAGGATGTTCAAGTCAAGGTAGTCTGCTCCCAGTCCAGATTTCCCTTCAACACAGGAGTTCAAGTCCCCTTGGTGCTAGTTCACTCACTTTCCACTGTTTTTTGCTTGCCCCATGCCAGTCCTCAGCTACAGGGCAGAGCTACATGAAATGCTGATGCACATGCAATCTCTGCTTGCAGGACAGAAACCCTCTCTGAAACGTGCAATCCAGTGCCCCTTGTTGGCAGCAGTCATCGCACACCTTCCCTTCCCACCCCCTTGGGGTTCCCAACACGCAGCAGGACGAGCCCCCAGCACCAGCCGTGTTCCTCCTGCCCCGAGCAGAGCAACTGGAGCCTGCACAGACACCCGTGCAGGAGTGCTCCCACCCAGCTCAGCCTTGACGGTTGCTAAGTGATGCCTGTGGAAGCTTCAGGACTGTCAATAATAGATGCTGTTGGTATTGCAGGCTGCGGTTCCTGGAACAGCCAGTTGGATGTGGGAAAGCTACAGCTGCTGGGGAGAGCTGTGTGCACAGCATGCAGCTGACACCTAACACTGATCAGACTCAACTGGGTGCTTCAAACCACTCCAGTTTCCCAAAGACAGGACGGGCCCTTCCCAAAGAAGGCCAGGAAAATGATATGTTCAAATATAGTGGTTTGGAGCTGCAAATCCTGAGGAGTTCTTTTTCATCTTCTGGAAAATTTAATTCTACCAGGAAAAACACCCTGGCAATAATGGCTGCCTAAGTGAAAGCACCACGGCTGTATCATACTAAAAGCTTTTCAGGGAAAAGAGTAAATAAATTCCATTCTTCAGATGTATCTGGATGTTATCCTAACGCAGTGCCAGAGTAATAGGTAAGCCATCAACAGCTAAAAGGCTGGGAATTGTTATGGAGGAGCGATACTGCCAAATAGGCTGAAAACAGCAGTAATCGTTCACACCCTGAGCTGAGCTCCAGCACCGCTGGCAGCCGGGGATGGGAGAGGGACTCCTGCCCTCCTGCCAGAGGGACCAGCATAAAAAGGCTGGACACAAAACCATCCATCAAGGCTGCCACAGGAGCGCCAGGCTGGTCAGAGATGGTGGCCAGGAGCATGACCCTCTGTGCCTTCACACCTGCAATTACCTGTTCCTTTTCTAGTTGTCAGTGAGATGGAGCCACACAAGCCATCGGTGCTGCGGGCAGCGCAGCTGAAGGGGCAGGTGGGGAGGTGACGGGCTCTCAGCAGTTGCTGGAGGTAGCAAAGCCAGTTCCAAAGCCCTCCACAGAGACACTGAGTGGCGAGATCTTCCCCACTGCACCAGCCTCGCGGCTATCCAAAGCACAATATCCCACTGTTTAATCTAGTGTTTGCACCCAGCCTCTGGAGCCCAGCAGACACCTTGGGCAGAGCCCCAGTGCTCCCCTCGCTCTTGCAGGCAGCAATGCACAGCACTGCCCCAGCCCCTTCTCTGCCTCCTCCCCGTGCAAGTGGGAACCACCTCAGTCCCAGCATCAGACAAGTGGAGGCCAAGGCATCTCCCAAAGCAACTGCCAAGGACTACACAGGTCCAAGACTCCTCCATTCCCACCCCAGAGCTGCTCCTCTGCCCCTGGAGGGAGCAATGCCAGCCAGGCTGCGGCTGAGGGCACAGCTATTTGTTATTTGCTTCTGTTGATTATTTTGGGGTTTAAGTTCATTTATTATGTATGCAAGAATGGTAATACACTGGCATCTGAATGTCTTTTAGGCATACAATATCCTTATTATTCAAAGTGGTTTTTCCTCCATAATTGAATGGTTTACCTTATTATTACACTATGTTAATGACCCAGCATTTCCATTTTTCTATAGGATGCTTAATTGTAAGCAAAGTGCAATCAGAATCAGAGATGCCATCTGTAATTGACAGCATCATAATAACAGCCAGAATTGCAGGAACGAAGTACCAAAATAAATAACAGTGGGGAGAAAGCTGCTCTGAAAACCCCCAGGAAGCTGCTCTGGGCTGGGACAGAGCCCGCCCACACAGGATCCTCTCCCCAAACTCTGACAGTTTGGGCATTAACAGAGATAGAGTGCTATTGATATCAGTTTGTACATTTAATCAGTTTTTTTGCAGTTTTCAGCGAGATGTGAACTATATCCCTGTCCAAGGCATTTGGTTCAAATCAGCTGAGACAGAGAATAATCAAGATTTATGATTCTCATTCTGACTCGGATCACACAGTCAGTGCAAACGGTACAACAGAGCTTCCTCCCTGAGCCCCAGTGACATCCCTCTGCTTGCCCTCACACAGTGATTTAATGTCCATCCCAGGGACTGTCACGATGCTGCTGCAGCTCCAGATAATGGTGACTCTGGGTTCCCTCCATTATCCCTGGTGGTGGCACTGGAGGGGCACCACAACCCAGTTTGGGGTTGGTTGGCAGAAATCAGTAAAACAGCACTTTGCAAAATAAAAGGGAATTAATCTTGTTGTGCCTCCCAGCACAGCCTAGAGCAGCCCGGAGCAGGAGCAGCCTGTGGCATGTGTGACCTCTCTTACCCGGAGCATCCCTGCTGGGGAAGCACTCCGTGGGTGTGATCCACAGGTGAATCACACCTACCCCTGCAAGGGTCAGGGGCCCAGGAGCAAAGTGAGCACTGGGACTGCACAGGGAAGGGCCAGGGATGGCTCAGGAGGCAGCTCCCAGCAGCAGCAAGGGCCGTCAGCACATCCTGCAGGCAGTTCCATTTCCAGGGGCTCATCACCAGCCCAGGGAGCCAGAGCTCTCCAAGAGCTCAGCTGGGAAGTGAATGTTTAGATAAAAATTAAATGATCCAAAACCAACTCGAATAAAACCAGCCAGGTGATGGGAACAGAGCAATGGTGAGGCTATTTTCAAGCCATTTTGAAGGCAGCCATGCTGTGTGTTGCTGGCTGGCCAGAGTGTGCTGTTGCTGGCTCCTGGGATGCTCTGGTGGGCTCCTGCCCAGACATCTGCTCCCATCAGTGCAAGATGGATGTGAGCCCAGGCCAGGCAGTCCAGCCACAACTGCGGAGGAGGGTCCTGGCACATCCACATGCTACATCCACACTGCCTGGCAAACCTGGGAGTTCCCCTCTCTGGGCAGCACAGCCCCAGCATCTCAGCCCATAAACCCCGTGCCACGCGTGCGGTTCACGGAAAGAGAGCGCTGCGATCCTGGTGCCGGAGAGCTCAGCAGTGGATCCATCCAGGAACGGGGTGATGGGAGCTCCATCTTGACGGAGGGCTGGGACAAGGAGCGTAGGCTCTTCTTGCCTCCTGCACGGCTCGTAGCGAAGGCAGGCGCACGCCAGCCACCGAGGGCTGCGTGGCTGGTACTGGCAGCGCTGAAGCAATGCTGCCCGTACAGGAGCCCTGCCATGTTCTGTTCCACCAGGGGTTGCTGAGCCACCTTTCCCCACGCACTGTGTGCGGCACCACGCAGGGTTAGCCAGGGCTCTCTGTTAATTCACACATGTAGTGTAACATCCAAGTGAGTGAAAAAACAGCCCGATGCCACTCCAGTCAATAGAGTAAACAATTCCTGGTTTGGATAAACAGAATTACTAGTGTTGAAGAGCTCTGGGCAGCCCTGCACAGTCTGATTAGTGTAAATGCTAAACACAAACCAATTAACACTCTCTAAGTCTGCTTATCTCATGTCACTTAGTGCTAAAATAAAGGCTAACTAAATACACACATTGATTTAGCCATTAAATCTAACATCACTCAAAACAGCTCATTATATCACTAAGAAACAAATAAAGTCACCTGAATTTTCAGAAGCTGCTCTATTATGAGCAGTGACTCAATTGCTCCATCCAGCACTAGGGAGTTACTGCTCATACTGAGAGCAGACTGATACAGCTTCACCCAAAAATCAAACCTGGGCCACAGGCAGAGGTGACAGGTGACATCCCTGAACACCTCAGGCAGTGCTGCTATGGAAGCATCTGGGGCTGGCCTGGTGCTGTGCCACCAGCTTACAGTGCCTGGGTACAGACATCACCATCACTGAGAACACGATTGCTTGGCTGGGGCCAGCCACAAGTCCCAGGCATCCACCAGCTCTGCTAAGGAAGAGGAAAGGCTCACCACAGTCCCAGCAAACCCCACCAGCTGCCAGTGCACTTTTCAAGAGCACAACCAGCACTGACAGAATACCCACCTTAGTCCGCAAAGAAGCAAAGCTACTTTGGGTTTGATTTGGGCTTTATATGCCTCTTCTACTAGAAATTATTGAAAGCTGGTGTGTGGGAAGCTGATGATAGGAATAGCCTATCTGGGGGTATCCTGCCCTAACAAGCACCAGGAACACGCAGGGAAGGATGTGTGGATGTTAGCAGGCAATGTGAGATGTTTACATTCCTAATTACAAGGGCTAATTCTTTGCTTTGGCCAGGTATCCCTTCTGCAGACAAGGTTAATGGGATGTGAGAGGCCACAGCTGCCACAGTATCAAGTGAGGAGGACAGGCAAGAGACAGCAGCATTAATCAGCAAGGAGCCATGCAAAAATGGTTATCTCAAGCTGTTTGGAGGCACAGAGTAAAAATAAATCTCCCTGAGTTTAATATTCTGCCAGTCAGCTCCTTTTTGTAGGTGGAATCTATTAAAAATTATCTTTCTGTTAAAATGCTAAAGTATTTCTGACATTTAACAGCTTGCTTCGAGCAAAAAGGTGCAATAAATACATAGGAGAGCTAATTGGCACCAGAACACCCAACATCCACCCAGCACGAGCAAGCACTGCCGTGTCAGCTCCTGACACCTCTGGCAGACCCCAGCATCCGCCCTGAGTATGGTGCCCCTGCTCCCACGTGCCCTGCTCACCTGGGGGAACTGGGAGGTTCCCACCATCATCCAGCAACTGCAGGTGGAGTGGCTGGAGCCGAGGGTCTGGGGGACAAGTGCTGCAATCTGGTCCTACCAAGTCTCTACTTTGAGGTACTTGGTTGCTGCAAGATGCAGAAGGAGCTGCTTGGCAATGTGGTCTCAATAAAAATTAATGCTTTAACAAGAAGCCAAACAGCTACAGCTAATGTTCTTCTGAATGAGATCTAAATTTTATTCATAAGCATCAGTGTCAGGACTAAAATAACAGTTTTATGGACACTATGAGCGTAAACAGCTCTGCTGATTCAAAAACAGAAACTGCACTTCTGAATGAATCGTGTTCATTTGGAACAAAAGCACTGTTCCAAATACATGCCTCAAATAAAAGAGGAAGCCAGAGAGCGTTCTCCTGGTGAGCCTGCTTCCAAGGAACGCACTGCAGAGGGGAAGGGAGACAAGGAGACAGTCACTGGGAATGTGCTAGGGAAAAGGAGCAGGGCTCACTGAGGGACTGCCTGAGACATGTCTGGAGCTGGGGTGGGATGGTGTTTCCACCTCATCTGCATGTGGAAAAGAATCATAGGTGAGAAAGAAGAGGGCTACACTCCTGCAGAAATCCCTGCTGAGCTCCAGCATTCAGGACTGGATGGCTCTGGCAAATGGTTGAAATGGCCTTTGTTTATTTGGAGTCAATGCCTTGGAAAAGGGGGAGAGCTGTATGGCTAACAAGTAATTAATAAGAGATTTTCAGAAAAATACCTCTTGGAGAGTGGGCTCAGACAGAGCCAGGTAGCCCACAGCGTGGCACGCATGTGTAGGCAGTGCCATGACCACGCTGGCCAGAGAGAGACTCCAGAGCATGGCTGAAATGGGGTTGGAAAACACACTGTATATTCAGTGAGGAGTTTGTTGGAGGGCTGCTAGTAGAGCCTCTGGACAATTTGTTTACTTTACAAGGCCAATTAAGGGTCATGCAAAAGGGAGGCACCAGCTCCAGCATCCCCATTCCCACACCCCTTCTGCAAATGGGAAGGACCAACAGGACTGGGCACTTCCAGTCGGCACTGAAACACCCCAGATATCATGATCCTTGTCCAGCCCTGAGAGCCCAGGCTCCTGGGATGAGGTAAGCCCAGTCCCCTGCACTGGGCAGCCCCCAGTCTCCCAGCAGTCCTGTGAGCTCGGGTTCTGCAGGGCATTTCTCTCTGGGAGAGCCCGGCTTTGCTGCTGCCGCACTTCCCATAACTGGGGCAATATATCTGTGGCCACAAATGAAAGATCAATATTTATTTAACAGACACACTACCCTTTAGAGGCCCTTAATTGTAAATTAATCATCATTAACTGGCAGTAATTGAACACGCTGAAAGCTGTGATCGTAGCTATCCCCCACAGCAGGGCCCTGGTGCAGGCGCCAGCAGAGGGGAGTGGGATGGAGGTGAGAAGTGGGAGAGGGACCCACAGTGGGCCCTGCAGGGGCGCACAGGGACTGCTGCAGCCAGAGGTTTGCTCAGCCCACAGCAACCTAGCAGTGGCGGGACAGAGCTCTGTGGACTGGGGACCCTCACAGAACGAGGGGCGAACCCTGGAGCAGGCAAGTGCCTCTCTCCCTGCAGCAGCCCCGCAGCCCTCAGCAGAACACACACTGGTGCTCTGGCCCCAGTCTCAGCTCCAAGCAGAAAGGCAGTGTGCTCCAGGCCAGACAAACCCTCCCAGTCTGTGTGTCCAGCATGGGGGCCTGAGAAGGGAAATGAGAGGGGTGACAGGCCCATCAAAGAGAAGGAAGACGTGGCTCTGCTCTGCCTGCCCGGGGAAGCACCTGTCCAGCACCCATCAGCACCCACACAGAATTCTGATGCTGTTCATCTGCTCGCTGCATGCTGCCTGCTGGAGGCACAGCTGGTGGCAGACTCTAAGCCCAGGGGATGCCTTCCCTTTGGGAGGGAGAAACTGCAGTTTGTTCCTTTCCAGATTTTACAGGAATACAGACCAGCAGTGCAAGCACCAGCTCTTCCTCCCCGGCTCTCAGACCCAGGGGGTATGAGCCTGCCCCCAGGCTGCTGCCAGAGGGATCCAGGGGCACGCAAGGAGACGCACAGCCGCCCGCACAAGTGTTTTGGAGTGCGCTGCTTCTCACACACCCTTGCACATTGGAGGGCTGTGGAGATACTGGTGTGCTCTCTAGTCTGGGGCTTTGGGCAGCTCTACCCTGTGTTTCTGGTGTCACAGTGATTAAGAAACAAAATCTAACGTTGTCCTTGGTGGGAATACAGGCAAGTGCACAGGCCTCAGTGCCAGCGGGCTGTGTGGGGCGAGCTGGCAGAAGGAAATGCAAATTCTCTTTCTGTAAGGACGACAGTGGCACGAACGCTGACTTTATTAAAATGCAGAATTATTTCAGGGCGCTTTGTTTAGCTTAGAGCCTGGAGGTAATTTATGCACAAGGATGGAGCAGCGAGGGCTGTGCTCGCCTGCCTGGCGTTGCCAGCAGTTCTTGGCTGGTGCTCCTGGTGTGAAGGCTTTCCAGCTCTGGAGGGAAGGTCTGGGAACCCACAGTCTCACTGCTTGTTCTTGCTGAAGAATTTTTCCTGTCCCCACTGCTCCTGTGTACAGCTGCTATGGACGGAGGCTTTAACACAGAGCCTAATTAAGTGCTCGCTGATGAAGTCAGCTGGTCTTCTGTCCAGAGACATTCCCTCTCTGCCCGCCCTCCTGCTGCCCGGAACAGCCTGACTGCACTGGGGCCTGGCGTCTGCTGCACTGAGACACCATCCCTGAGAGCTGGTGAGGGCATCCCCCTGTGCTTCCCCATGGGTCCCTTGGAAACAAGGCAGGACCACTGCCACACTGAAGCCTGGCCAAGGAACCTTTTGAGCTGTGGGCAGTGAGGAAGGGCCCCACTGTCTGCCCCACCATGACTGTGAGCCGCTCGTGTGAACTGTGGCCACCAAACACGTCATCTCTGCTGCTCTGCCCCAGGTACCCTCAGGCTGGGCAGTTCACTGACTTTGCAGTCCATGAATTCTCGTTGGATTTGGAGACTCACAAGGCAATCTGAGCTTCTGCAAACTCTGATCAAAACTTGGGGCTTAGCTGGCACTTCCACAGCTTTGGCCTCTGTATCAAAGGGATGCATGCAGGATCTGGCAGAAGAAATTCCAGAACCTGGCACAGAGATGACAATTAGTTTCTTATGAATAAATACTAGGACTTGAAGGGATGAGTTTCAGAACTCCAGCATGGCTGGAGCTGTCCTGGTCCCATAGACAGTTGTGGGGGTCCTGCAAAGGTATAGGGAGAGCAGGAAGCAGAGCTTTCCCACAAGCAACACAAGGTGGACAGAAGAGAGGTCTCGAGGTCCCTGAACAGCAGCAGCAAGCACAGTTGCTCATCACCACAGTCCTGGGAGAGGGTCCAGCTGCCACCGGTGGCTCGGTTGGAGTTGGCTGAAGGCTCAGACCACTGCGTTTCAGAGGAACAGGTTCGGCCAGGTGCTGGAGTGAAGCAGCACAGCCATGGGGCATGGAGGGATGCCAGGATCTGTCCTAGCAGCAGCTGGGGGCTGCTGCAGCAGCACAGGGTGCAGGGACCGACGCCAGGCACTTCACCTTTGCCGAGCATCACTGCGAAGGCGAACACAGGCTGCTGGAGCTTGTTGAGAGGGAGGTTTATTGAAATGAAACCTTTGCAGCAGGTTACGTGCTCTTGTTTTGAGGAGTTTAAACCATGTCCAAGATCAGGCTAGATTAAATCCTTGACTTCAACTACTGCCCAGGAAGCCTCATCTAGGCAATTCATGTTTTCATCTGCATACTAATGCTGGGCTTTAATCAGGAAGGAAACCTTCCAGCACACTGCTTCAAAGGTAAATGTCTGCAGTGGAAGGCAAACAGGGAGGAAGCCCCTGCCAGCTTCTCTCCCCCTCTCCCGTGCTGCATACACCAGATTTGCTGTATCTCATCTGACAGGACATGGGGGCTCTGCCGCCTAACCCCATGAGCTGCATGGCTGGCATTAGGTTGTGCACTGCTGGGGCTGTGCTTGGGGAATATTACCGTGTTTGACACAAAGTCTGGCTTCACTGAGCCAGGTTTATCACCTGGTAAAACTGCTGTGCCCAGACATCACAGGCAGAGCAGAGGGCCTGCTATTAACAGGGGAAGGAGCTGAGGAATAAATCCGGGACTTCTGCTTTTGTGCAGGTGGAGTGCAGATTTAGGTTGCAGAAGAAGATCTGTGCTGTCTGTGTGACTCCTAAATCCCACCCCGCCCCTCACACATCGATCCCGGCAGCTGGTCACAGCCCGCAGGTTGACAGGGGGAGGGATGGAGTGCTGGGAGCGCGGGGAGACGAGAGCCTGGAGCCAGCCACCCTTCTGGAGGGAGAAACTATTCTTAGGCCGGTATTTGGAGGCAGTTCAGAGGAACCTGCCTTGTCACACTTTTAAATTCCTCTCTCTGCAGTGGCACAGTGACAGAAGCCTTCCCGTATGGTATCGTGGGAGGGAAAGCTTCCGCCCGCCACTGCCTGTGGCGGATGCCAACCGGCGCGCTGGGCACCTGCCATCACGCGGGCTGGCACCCCCGAACTGCACTGGCTGCTCGGGGCAGCCTCAGCCCCCAACCAGGGCAGCACTGGAAGCAGGTTCCGCACACCGTGTGGGTTCTTGGCCACAGAGCACTGACTCATGGCACTCAAACACCCTGTCTCAACCCCCAAGTATCCCACTTCCCTAAACCTCTTCACTTCTCATTTCTCACATGGTGACCTCGCTACACGTGCCACCAATTACTACGCAAAATAATCATGTTAATCCCAAACTCTGTCAGCAAACAGACAATGAAATCTCTGGCACTCACCAGCAGCGGGACCCTGGCACCGGGACCGCGAGCACAACCTGCGGAGAGACTGGGCCAGCGGCACTGGGAGAGCATGGCTGGGAAGGAGCTGAAGAAGCCCCAGGCTACATGGAAGGAAACGGGGCACGGCCTCAGCAGTAAAGGGTTCTGTACCGCGACTCCGTTCCAGCTGACGGTGGCACAACGTGCCACCAGCCTGCCGGCCTGTGCCCTGTCCTGTCCCTGGCACGCCGCATCCCACCGCCACTCTCACACTGCCACTGCAGGGCAGCATCACGCCTGCCCTGGCCCGAGCTCCTGCCTGCCCTGGTTCCCGGCTGCCAGGGAAAACATCGACAGATCTGGGTGCAAAAGCAAGCACTGCATTTCCACAGACTTTCCTACAAGAAATGTTTCTCCTCTGTACTTGAAAGTCTCCTGAAAGTTCCCAGCACACAGGTGTTGCAGGTAAGCAGAGCCGGGGTCACCCCATCCCGCACCAGAGGCGGCCGTGCAGCCCCACTGCGGCACACAGAGGTGTGAGGACATTAATCACCGTTGCTGAGCTCCTTTCCTGCCATTGTGTCACAGCCCTAATTGCGCTTGTTAAGTGGAATGTCTTCCCGGCACTTGCTCGGGGCCACGGCTCGTTCAGATAAGACAGACCCGGATCAATGCTGCTTGACAGGCGATGCACTCCGGTGCACTCCCAGCCCGCCTGTCCTCGGGCTCGCAGCAGCAGATGCTGCACGGCCTGTGCCCCTCAGAGTGCTCCCACCCAACGAGGAGGGCATCTTCCAGGAGCCCAGTGGCCCCGGTGCACTGCGAGGAGGGATGTCTCTGGCATGGGTGTGTGCTGAGGCGCCGACACCGCGTATCTGCACCACTCTCACTGCGCAGCTTCTGCCAGGAGGGCACCAGCCTTCCAGGGAAACCTGTTTGCACTGCCAGGAACAATAACCCTAGTCCTAGCTGCTGCTCCTGTGTGAACCCTTGCCCTCGAGGGGCTCTGCCACACGGGACACTTGGCAGCTCTGCCTTTCATGGTTGTGCTGAGCACAGGACAAAGCTGAAGCACACCCAACACTCTTGGCATCACAGGTAATCCCGTTAGATGTTTCTGTGTTATCTGCCCGGTCACAAACACCTCACTTTAAGGCAGACCCAGCTCTTCTGGCTCCAGCTGGTGATGCTCAGTCTGAATCTATCAGTGCTGTCCACATGCAGGTGCTCGCACTGCATCCCAGCTTCACGGGCTCGAGAGCAGGGAAAGGGCCGAGAGCTGCAGCAAGTCTGGGCACACATGCTGGCTGGGGCCAAGTCACTTTTCCCACTGTCACCTGGGGCTTTTCCAGACTCTCCGTATTTGCTGTGCCTTTCGCAGCTTGAAGGGACAGGCCACGCTTCATTGGAGGCAGCAGGACAACTTTCCTGCCTGAGACAGAGCTCCGGGCAGCACGGTCTCCATCAGCTCTGATCACCTTAAAAGCCTCAGCCCACGTGGATGCGTTTCAGACCAAATGCATCTCTGGCTGAGGAGTGCTTGGGGACCAGCAGTGACGGATGAAGGTGGTAGCTGCCCTGAGCAACCTCAGGCTCGTATGGAGACATCTCCTTCCTGTCAGAGGAGAAAAAAGCTATAATCCACTCTAACTGACACTGTGATTTTCTTATCCATCACAGTGGCAGCTTGTCTATACCTACCCAGGGCCCAGTGCTGCACAGGCAGCAGAGGAGAAGTGGGGCAGCTGCAGTAAAGCAGCTTGAGCGCCTGATGGGCTGGAGCCACAGGACCAGTGGGATGAGACTTGCTGACCAAAGCCAAAGCCAGGTGCCCAGGGAGAGGGTGTGCAGCACTAGCCTCGTGCACTCCCAGGGCAGCTGGAGACCCAGGTGGGTTCTGAGAGTGGAAGAGAAGATTTGGGGAGTTGTCATGGCAACAGCATCACTTACTGTCAGGGTATGCCAGGGAGGCATTGTCTCTGAATCCAAAACCTTCCTTCAAATTAGCTCCAGAGGATACCATACTGCCTTTGGAAACATGTAATATGTTCCTGTAAATCTATAAAGCTTTATTTGTCAGATGGTTGGTGGCTCTTCCCTGCCTGAACAGAATCCTTCAGCGCAGCCCCTGCATGCCAGCCCCTGTGTGCCGCAGAACCTGCTCCACACCGAGACCCTTGGCTGGGCAGCAGCATCCATCCCTGCAGTGGGAGCGCAGCTACTGCGAGGAGCGAACCTTCTGCCTGGGGAGGGTCTGCCCTGCATGGCCCCGTTACTCGTCACGCCTCCTACACATCCCCTCAATATTTACAGACGTAAATCCTCAGCATATCACAAGGAAAGGTTCAGCTTTGCCAGTCAGACTTGTAAACAACCTTGCAGTGGCCCACAACTCTGACACAGACATTTTAATGTGGCACTGTCGTGCGCTCAGCTACGTCTGAGTCAGCAGCTGCCAGGTGAACCTGCTGTTCAAGGGTTGTGGGGTGACCACCAGCCCTGCGGGGTGCGGGGCTGTAGCTCCCGACTCCTCATCCTGCTGGCCAGATCCCCGAAGAACTGGGAGGTTTCAGCCACCTGGGCTTGGGACTCCTGGCCAAGCCTCAGCTCAGGCAATATCAGCAGGAGCAAGTGAGAGAAATTCATGGGGCTCTTGCCCAGCCCGGGCAGAACAAACAGTAACTTTTCAACAGTCAATTAGCTCCCTGTCAATCAGCTTATGCTGAAGTAAGGTTATTATCTTATCGCTTACAGAACTCCCACTCTCCTGGAGAAGGGAAACCTTCCTCCTCCCTGCCTGGCACCAGCAATCCCCACACTGATCACCCAGTGCCTGTGGGGACGGTGGCCAGTGCTGCCGATTCCGCTGCTCTGGCCACTGGCTGCCTGGGCACAGCACCAGCACTGGGACAGGCTGAGCACAGCCTGTGCTGAGCCCCTGGCTTCCACACCCAGCTCCACACTGAGTCTGTGCTCCCTTCTCTCCTGCTTCTCTCCAGATGCTTCTCCAGGCTCTCCCAAGGGCTGCTGGGTCAGGAGAAGGAGGGATGTCCTGGGTGCTCTCAGGTGCCAGCAGGATGCAGCACCTTCTCCCAGTCAGCAGTACCTGGTGAGATCTCCTTTGGTGTTTGGTGAATGCTGCTGTTTCCAGGCTGTTCCCTGCAGCCACGGCCTGGCAGAGCCACCACAGTAACACTCCCAAGTTCAGGAGCTACATCTCCAGAGACAGATGCTCTCCTCATGGTACGCTGCCTTGCCTTGCCTTTGACTGCCGTGTCCGTGGCCAAGCAGCATCTCACAGGTGTGACAGGATAGGAAATCTCCATAAAAAATAAAGCAAAATAAAAAGGTTCCATTGTAATCCTATTAATGCATCTCCACATAGGTCGGTATCTCCTGAAGAACACTTCCCATTAAAGAAATCAATTTAGTATTCGGCTTTCTTCCTGTGGTGCATATTGAAGTGGGATTTGACAATGATGGAAAACAGATTTGTGTTAAATACTGCCAATAATGTCTCATAGCTCAAGGTTACAGCTTCTGGTGAGCGACAGACGCTCGTAATCCAACGCATGGAAAATACTGCACTCCACTATCAATTATCTGGAGTTATTAGGTTTTAAAATAAACTGCACATCCGGACTTCAGGCCACATGTTTATTTTACATTTCCCTTGCAGCTGCTTCAGCCTGTTTGGGGTTTCTGGTCTGTCTGAGGGCTCTGTGCTCAGCTGGCTCCATCTCCAGCTCCAGCCTCAGCCCAGCCTGGAGCCCCGAGTCCCCACAGGGTGCAGTGCCAGCATCCTTGTTGTCCAGGATTTCAGATCTGGATGGAGCTCCAGAGATGCTTACAGCAGACAGGGAATTTCTTGACCCTCTTCGTTTCACAAACTGGGGTTTTCAGATTCACCAGTTTCGTGGGGAATTTCAAACAAGTGTTTTCCTTCCTCAGGTTCCTCAGGAGACCACAGCAAAGCAGTTGCTTTGTGTCCTGAATCCCCACTTTGATGCTTGACAAAAGCTTTTTTCTCTTTGATAAACTGAAATGAAGCCAAACATTAGTGGATCCTTTCCTTCCACTCAAGAAGGCTGGAGAGCCTTGCAGGGGGGTCAGAAGACCTTTTGGAGCCTCTTTTCATTTTGAGGCTGCTGAAGTCTCAGCCGAGGGGAACTGAGCTCCTGCAAGCTGCTCCATGGAGGAGGTGCCTGGGCAGCAGCAGGGAGTCACACTGATCTCCAGGCTCAGGTGCCAGCATTGCCCAGCTGGCACCCTGGGCCGCACAGGGAGTTTGGCTTCAGCAGTGCCACAGGAAAACTTGGATAACTGGGGAATGCACATCGGGCTGGATTTCAGCTCCTGCTTGGGGATGCGCAGCGTTACGTGTCTGCGGAGGAGGAACTGCCACGTGCTGGGGAGCAAAAACAACAGCCAGAGCTGGGGAAACAGAGAGAGAACTGACGGATTCAATGACAGGTAGGGAGTGCCAGATGCACACACACCTGGGCAGTGGGACCAAGGAACCTGGACCCTCCAGGCACTCGCTGTTGGGCATCTTCCCTGTGGGTTTTTCCCTAATTTACAAGTCAGCAAAAAGCCATGCAGAAACCCTGTCCCATTTTCGGATTGCATTGTGGAAGCAACATTCCCTGGGACAAGGAATCTGCAGAAGGAGAAACAAGGGTGAGCAGAAAGCTGGAGCCAGCCCAGGGGATCATCAACTGGGACACAGTCAGACCACAGAAACACTTGCTGGTCCTACAGAACCCAGGGGAGCAGAGAACATTCTACATCCCTTCATTAAGCAATTAGATCTACAGACATTTCTATTAAGTGTCCCTGCATCAATGGCAATGGCCTGCAAATATTCTAGTGGCATAAACAGAGTAATTAATCAGGTGCTGTAATGGCAAGAAATTAACATAAGGAAAACACAGACTGAATATCGGAGAAAGTTTTCTGGAAGCAAACCATGTATCAGGGAATTGCCATCCTAGGGAAAGGGGGAAAACTCCACGGCATGAGATGGATCAGAGATCCCTGGCAAATATCCCAGAGGGAATGGACAAATGCTGGCCAGTGAGATGGGCAGGATGACCCAGTATGTGACTTGCTCTTCCTGACACAAATCATTGAGTGATTCCTAATGATGATTCACTGCTCTGGGTAAAGGTGCCTTCACTCACACAGTCTGCTGCCCTGCCACAGGCTGGGCTTTGCACCAGGGAAGTTTTTTCTTTGCAGCAGGTTATCCTCTTGCAAGCAGAGTTACCATGGAGGCTCTGCTGTCCTGCACCCTGTTGCCTGTACCCTGGGGAGCCAGAGTCCCCTCCTCCCAGGTGTGCTCTGCAATTGTGGCCACAAGAAAAGCTCTCTCTCCAGCTGTGGAAAAGAAATTAATCCAAAGGATTGGGATGTATTCAGCTGCTGCCAGCTGCTCCCTCCAAGCTTCTGGAAGGCCATGCCCTACCTGGCTTTACGTTGGAGGTCGAACACAGCGAAAACACTGGCTGGTTTCACAGCACACACCAGGAACTTGGTGTAGTAACAAGTGTCATGAGTGCGACTTGTGCAGCTGCACGGATGGCAAGGTTACCTGCACCTGCCATAAGGGGAGCAGCCGCTCGTAGGACGCGCCCTCTGAATGCTGACAGATCATTTGCTCTGCACGTCCTGGTGCAAACAGATGTCTCCGTGCAGCAAAGCACCCGAATGCTAAAGCAGCTTGTTCTGGCTCTCCATAAAGATGTCATACTTGTTCCCAGAAGTTAATCTTTAAAGATTTTTAGAGTGATCAATAACCAGTGGATGTGTGCGGAGCAGGCTGGAGCAGCGGCCGGGGACAGCACCAGCGGAACAAGCACCCCTGCTGAGCGCCGTGCCCAGCGGTGGTGACTGTCCCCCACAGCTCGGGACTGGGGGGCACCATGGCTATCAAAGGCTCTGGGGACGGGGATGCTGAGCCCCATGGCACTGGGGGCTCTTGACACTGAGCCCTGGAGCCAGCAGAGGATCTGGGCAGAACTAAACCAGGCCAGCTTCGTGGGGGTTCCCAGGGCACACCAAGCCATGCTGCCACACACGGTGGCTGGGGGCACACGGAGCCCCACCAGCAACGGGGCTCCTGCATGTCTATTCTGAGCCATGGGCTCTGGCTGCGTGCGGGTGGCTGCGAGGAGCAAGAGGAAGTTTAGCTTCAAACTGGCAGGCAGATTAGCAGGAAGAGGAGTGCTCAAAGCCAAGAAACTGGAAAACCATTTGCACTGGGCAAACAGCATGATGCTAGGCTGTGCTGCCGGTGGGGACAGCGCGTGCTGAATGGAATGAGTCTGTTTCTGCAGAGCACAGCGTGCATCCCAGTCCCACAGTGGCTGCTGGAAAACTGGATGTCTGTACACAGGCACAGGTAATGTCTTGTTATCCTCACAGAGCTCCCCCACTCCCTTCCCTGGGCCCCTGGTCCAGCACTGTGCTGGCTCCCAGAGCCAGGATGAGTGTGAGCACCTAGGACTGCTTCAGACATCACTTCTTGGAGCACATGGTGCTCCAAGAAAGGCAGAATAGGAGCGCTTCAGGAAAGCACCCCAGGTCCCAGCAAAACCCCCTTCCCCCATCTGAGAAAAATTTCCATATTCATGAGCCTTATCACTCCCCTCAAGCTGCTGTGTGAATGCAGCAATTCAAAAAGCAGCACCACACAAAGACAGATTTTGAGGCCGTTGGGGAATCAGCAACAGTTTCTCAGACTCCCTTGCTCTGCGCCCGTCCTGTCGGATTTGAGCTGTGTCTCAGCACCGCTGGTGCCCAGGCAGTGGCTCAGTCCCAGTGAGGCCGCCGCAGGTCAGACGTCCCTCCCAGCACTGTCCATCCCATGGCAGCAGCAGGGTCAGTCCTGGCACTGCCCGTGGAGTGGGGTGCTGCTCCCAGCTGCTGGAGGGTGGGAGTGGGCTCTGGTGCGGTGTTGGATTCAGTGGGTGCTGCTGGCTGAGCTGGGAGCTGGGAGCTGAGCTGCCAGATCAATGTCATGGCCAGCTACAAGCCCCTGCCACCAGCCAGCCTGTGGCTGGCTCCTGGGCTGGGATGGCCATGCTCAGGATGGCCATGAAGCCTTTCCTGCTGCTGCTGTCAGCCCTGCCCAGTGTTGTGTTTGGCATTTTATTAAGGAGAGCCATTATCATTTGAAAAAACATTCCAGACTTTGTCAGTGCTTATCCTTGTCTGACTCCACAAAGCTTGTTGAGCTTTTATCTCCTGCAGACTAGATTACAGTAATGCCTCGCTGCTTGCCAGGAGGGCTGATTACCAGCCCTCAGCCCCACAGGCAGCACAGATCGTGCCCACTGGGCCCACCATCAACCCAGCACCTTGCCTGGGGCTGCTCCTGGTGGACCTCTCTCCTGGACAGGTCTGGAAAGCAGAGTGCTCCAGGTTGCCAGCATGACTGAGTGCTCGGCCCAGTCTGTGCTCCTTGTGCCCGCACTGCCCCAGCTGCAAGGGGCTCAGCAGCCAGCACCGCTCTCACCCAGGCTTTGCCCCTGGCAGAGGAGCCCCGGGGGTTCCCTTGCTGCCTTCCCAACAGCCCCAGCAGGATGACTTCTCCAACAGTGTCCTGTCCCTGCTCGCCACTCTCTGCAGGCTGCCATCACACCTGGCTGCGTGGAACCATTTGGCATTCGTGGGGCCCAACATGCTCCCTGCATGGGGTAAAGCTGCCAGAAACCTCCTCCTCCCAGGAAAGGTCCAAAATGCCACTTGTATGTTCAGGCAGTGACCACAGCCTGGAGCAATGCTCCCAGACCATCCCGTGGGACCGAGCCATGGGTGGCAGCAGCAGTGCAGAGGGGAGCAGGGGCGTGGGGCTGCCAATGAGACTGGTACTCCTGGCTCCTCAGCACAGCTGCCACCATCTCCCCTTCCCACCACATGCCAGCTCCTGCTGCTCTCCCTGCACTGTTCTGCTGCAGGCTAAATTAATTATTTCTAATAAACCAATGTTTAAATTACCAACCCAGGCAGGGGCCAGCTGATTTGGGGGCTTCTCACTCTGTTAGCCTTACTGCAGTCAGCACTGGGCCAGGCAAAGCCCTCACCTGCACCCCCACAATCAGCTGGGATGGGGCCCTGCAGCCCCCCTTCCTCTACTGGGTGAGACGTCAGCTGTGTCCCCTGGGCCCGAGGACAGCCAAAGGGACTCACCACATGCCCAGCCACACGTCTCAGCGCTGGGAGAGAAGGAACAAAGACCTCATCTGGTCTGTGCCAATGATGGAGAAGATGTCACAGGCAAAAGGGACATGGGGACAAGCTAGCAGCCCCAGCTCCAAGCTTGCAGCTTCTGTTTTGGGAAAAGAGCAGTGATAATACGCACCAAGGACAACGAGTGAATTTATAGCCAGCGCTGCTTCGTGAGCAGGTGTCTGCAACAGGCAGGTGCAGCCAGCAGGATCTGCAGAGGCAGCTGTAGGGAAGAGGCTGAAGCGCCCAGGTAGGATTTACCCTGCTCCCCTGGGTGTTCCAGCTTTATCCTCCTGAGCCCACGGAGGTGAAGCACAAACCCTTGCAGGCAGCAGGTTCATTCCAGCACGCTGCAGTCAGCATCTGAGCTCTGAGCTCGGCTGGCTCCCCCCACAACTTATCTCAACTCTTCCCAGATGGCTTTTATCTTTAAACTACTGTACAGCAATACAAAAAGACAACAATAATTTAAGATCCTCTTTGACTGCAGGCTAATACCAATTCACTCCGCTTGCCGAGGGATGGCACTTTCCCTTTTTTATATAGCCTCTGTGATTTTTCTAGCGTATGCAGATAATCTCAAGCTCCTCATAAATGCAGCCATAAACTTTCCTCCCTCTGCCCCCTTGGAAGTGCATAAAACCAGCGGGATAACCAGCATCATCCTGGGAGGCCTCTGAGGAGGCAACAGCTAAAACAGGGCTCAGTAGCTGGGCAGATCTCATGGGGAGCTCCCAGAGCTGGCACCATCACTCAGCCCATGCCAGCCCGGGCAGAGAGAAAAGGACAAGCACAGAGCAAGGGAGCTGGATCTCTGCACGTTAAGAGTCTCTCCACATCCACGGTGGCTGCCTGGGAAGGTGTCCCTGGGCAAGGCTCCTGGCCAGGGTGTGCTGGGGAGTGGGACCTCTGGGCACGAAGGGCTCCCAGCCTGAAATCAGCTCCTGGTCCCTCTCAGAGCCTGTCCAGCTCACACTGTGCCGGTTTTGGGCCAAATTCAGGGAAACGTCCAAAAGGAACTTCTCCTCAAAGGAAGGCAGGTTACAGCCACGCCTCTCCCACCAGGTTTGGGAAATAAAAGATTTTCCTTGGAGGAAAGTGAAGGAGAAAATAAAAACTATTTATTTAACAAACAGGAAAAGAACAGTAATAATGCTAAATAATAAAATCTCTCACTGTGAGAGAAAACATGAAAGATTTTAGAGTCCTTCTGTGGGTGTGGTCTCTCTCCTCTTCCTTGGAGCTGGGTCGGCGTAGGCCCCCCTCCGGGCCCAAGGTAGAAATTTTCCCAGTGAGTTCTGGTGTTCTGATGTTCTGAATAAGTCCAGAAGAGAAAAAGGGAAAAGCCGAAGTCCCAGAGGGAAAAAAACCTCTCCGTCTCTCTCCGAAGAAACAGAGCCGAAAAAACTGGCTGAAAAGCAAGAAGTGCTTCCTCTGCTCCACAGCAGCAGCAGCTAATCTGTGTGTCCTTGAAGCACAAACTGTTTTGAAAAGTTTGCTCAGTTTTTTTCTCTGTCTCTTGCACCCAGTTTTAAAGGCATAGAAAGGCTCAGGAATCATGTGTGGGCATAGAGCAGTGATAGGGGATACAACAGCATAAAGTCACCCCAAGACACACACAAACACCTCTTGGGGCCTGGCTGGAAGGAATTCTTGCTTACAGACAAGCCAGGAATGGTTCCACTTGAAGAGATTTTAAAATATAAAATGCTCTTCCTGTCCGGGTAGAAGACCAACATCTTACGATCTGTCAGTAAATTATTTGGCGTTTATGGAAATGCAGCCTTACCAGATTTCAGCCCTATTAGTTTTGGGTTTTTCTACATGCTAGGCCTGAAGTAATTAAGCCTTCACGTTCTGACTCATTTTCCAGCCTGTTCACCAGTGCAGCTGAGAGAAGGTGTTCTGTCAACAATGGAACTTCTCCCCCAAACACTTTAAAAACTGAAGGTTCATCAAAATCAACTTTAGTTTGCAAACTGTTTAGGTTTTGACTTAGCAGCTTTTTTTGTGGCAAAAAGAATGGTTAAGAAACGCTCCCAGGCATCTCTGCTGCAGATTCTGGGAGAGCAAAGGGGGCTGGCACAGAGCTCTGATTCTCAGCCAATTTCTCCAGCACCGGATTATAAGCATCCTTCTTCCTCTTGCTGGAGTGCAGACAAAAACTGCATGTTCTCATGAAAGCCTCCAGCCATAAAGACAACAAAATGGTGTGTTGTTTAACAGAGCACGGCTGTGGCTCTGTGTCCCTGGGGCTTTGCATCGGCAGCTCGGGCCCTTTGCTGGCCCCCATTGCACTCAGATACCCCTAGCGGGGGGTACATCCCTGGCTGAGCAGTGGGAAGGTGCCACCATGGACATCAGGATGCATCATCCCCAGACAGGAGTAAACCTTTCCAAGGGGGCAAATCACTGAAAGCCCCTTTCCTGGCAGCAGAAACCTCCTGCCTCTCCGCTGGCTGCTCTTTCTCAGCTCCTCGCTGAGAGTGAGAATGAGAACGAGCACTTGCATTTCCCCTTGGCCTCTGACAGTGAAACCACCTGGAGGAACATCTCACACTGCTGGAAAGGTGCTGACACACCTGGCTCCAAGGCGCCCGGTCAGGTTTGACAAGGAGACTTCAGGCTGTGTAGGTTCCCTTGCTAAGGCCACCCCTGCCCATCCCTGCCCTGGGGCTGCTGGTGCGGTGCTGCGTGTGCAGCCCCTTCAGCAAACCTTTCCCAGTCTGCTCCCCACCAAGAAGCAGCATCGGGTTTTTCCAGGAGTCATCTCATTCCAGGTGCCTCCATCCTGCAGATGACAAATCACTGCCTGAATGGACGGGCTGCACAGCATGTCTCTAGTAGAGTTGAGATTTCACCCAGAACCACATCCCCAAGAGTTATTACCAGTTTCATTAGATTAATGATTGCGGAACCACCAGCAGCATCGCAGATGAGGCGTTAACGTTTGCATTCCCATACAGTAACACCAGTTGCATGGTTTTGCTTAAATCAGGACAAGAGACCAACTGGAGACTGACACAGTGAGGCGTGATTTCTTGCTGGCTCCAGCAGCAAGAAGACAGATTTATGATGCTTAAAAAGCACCAACTGGACTGGGAGACAGAAATCTTGGTCTGTGCATAATGACACACAGGACTTTAACCCCCCGCATGCTGTAAACTTCCTGGTCTACTCTCACATTAGGCTGGTGGTAGAACCCCCACTAATACAGTGGGGTAAGGAAAAGAAACTAGAAAACATCCATTCACTGCCTAAACTGTCATCTGTGCTGCTAATAGTCACGGGCAGAGCACACGGTGGGCCTGCTGAGATAAAAGGAAGCTAAGAGATTGTTTGTACCATTAATACATCTTGTGATAAATGATGTGTAAAGTTTTACTGCAATGTCTTAAGGAGGCTGTGAGCCTGGAACACCAGCTGAGGGAATGCCAGCTTGGGGGAAGGATTGAGAGGCAAATCTGGAGAGGCTGGGGAAGGGTTAGGATATCCCAAAGGCAGATGCAGGGCATTGGGATTCCAGACGTGATGGAGGCTGGATGAGGGAGACTGGGGCATCACATCCACACTGAGAAGGTGGAATCGAAGATGCCTGTGGCAGCTGAAATACTGAGGCAGCCATGTCCAATCCTGGTGGCTAAATATGCTCCTAGAGGGATTTCTTGCTTTACCTCTTTTAATATTTTTCCTACGCTGTGACTCAGTGCTACATGCAATAAAACAATTTTTCATCCTGAAAATGGTGCTTTGTCCCTCAGCCTGAGGCTGCTGAGGAGCAAATGGCAGGTCACTGTACCCTGGTGCCCAGTGAGCTGGGCTCTGTGCCTCTGGCCACAGTCCACGTTTGAGCCTCTCAGCACCACTCATGGAACAAATCCCCAGGTCCCTGTGAAGCTGTCACCCACCCACATCTGTTCTCCATGCTCCATCCACCAGTACCAAACCCTGCTATGTGGATCCTGATGCCAGGAGCAGATCTGTGACTGGGGGCACTCCGGGCCCCTTTTCCCTGCCAGGGCTTTGAGATTCCCAAAGCAGAGGATTGATGCCGAGACTATCTCAGAAATGCCACGCGAACATGAAAATTGAGCAAATGATAAAATGGAGATGAATTTTCAGGAGAAGAGAGACTGAATAAAAAAAACAAGGCATCAAACTATGCAGTTTATGCACAGGAAAGATATATCTTGACAAGAACTAATATTTTATATGGAGCAAATAACTCAGTAGTAACAGATTTGCACATTTAAAAATGTGGTCTTAGGAAGAAAGTCCCGATTTCCCCTACTTCTCATCCGAGTCCCTGACGTACACAATCTCCTCACCCTGCCCTCGGTGCTGCCTTGTATTCCAACACCCTCCTCTTCCCTGACCTTCTCCTTCCTCCCCACGGGAGCTGCCATGTTGGAACGGGCCTGGGGCTCCAGCTCTCCAGGGTGGAGAGGCAGCACCTTCTCCCAAAGTCTGATGGACAACGCCGTGTGTGGGCTATGGATGCAGAAGAGCCCACCCCACAGGCCCCACTCCCCGTGTCGCACCAGGGGCTGCCCCAAGCCCCGCTCCCTGTGCCAGGGGCTGTTCTCTCGGCACAGGATGCTCTTCAGCTCCGCAGCCTTAGTGATTTACACTTCTGTGGTTACTGTTCATGGAGACAGTTTGAGACCACCCCTCAAGGGGAAGATGACATGCTGAGGGAGTGTGAAAGCAGTGGCCACGATGGTGGGACCAGCCACAGAGGGATGGGGAGTTGGGACCTCTGGGTCATCCCAGACTCTGTCACAAGGCCACCAGGATGTCTTTTAGCAGGGTGCCTTAGCAGCTCCCCGTGCTGCCTATGCCAGACCATCTGTCAGCGCTCCCCATCTCTCCCTGCCGCAGCCAGAGATTTGCACAATCAAGCCCATTTAACTGGTGCTGGAATCTTCCTACCTGGTGTGAGGCTCTAAGCCTTATCTGCATTAGGAATTGTGCTAAGCCAGCAGATCTCCTGCGTGTTTGCTCTTTGAAAGCCCGCTCTGAGGAGCTCTGGCAGGAGGGCCACATAAAGGGAAAGCCCCACAGCTCCAGCCCACAGATAAAGCTCTGCACCATACAAGACATTTTGATATTTTATGCCAGCATTTGGCATTGCTCCAGAAGAGCTCTGAGTTATCTTAAGCTTCAGAAATGCAGAGCTAAAGCATTAGCAAGGGAATTGCTCCTAAGTCAAGGGTTAGAGGCGCACAGCAAAAAGGGTTCTTAGGGGGTGCTCTCCCACTGGCTTTGGGGGATAAGTCTGTATTTATGCCCCCCCTTCTCCCCCAGGAAAACTCTGACGCTTACCAATGCTAAGCTGAAGGGCTTTACTAAAACACTCCAGCAAACCGATTCCTCCTGGCTCCTGAGTACATAAAAGCATCAAAAAGTAAAATTGTATTCTAAACTACGGTGATTAATTAGGATGATGGATGAGGACAAAAATCTGGTTCCGTTGCCTCCTTTGCACAGATGCAGGAACTGTTCTGAGTGGAGGAACCCGGGGAGGTCAGAACATGGGGGTCACACTTGTGCACTGCGAAGAATGGCAGGACACGACCGTGGCCACCGAGAACGTGCCAGAGGCTCTTTGCCCACACTGGCATGGGCAAGGCAATCGTAGCTACATCCGTGCCCACCCTGGGCTGCCCATTTTGCAGGAGCGGATGGTGGGAGCCTAGGAGCTAAAATAGATGGTCTTGAAATAATCTTGAAGGAGAGAATCAAGGCAGCTGCTCAAAGGCTTGTGCCAGCCTGGAGCTGAATCTCGCTCCAGGAAAGGTGCTGCAGCAAAGGGGACCCTGCGTCTGATCAGGGAGCTCAGCCGAGCTGGAGCGTTGAAACAGCGACAGCAAAGGAACTGGGAAACAGAAAACAGGAAAGAGCAAATGGCTTCTGAAGAGTGGAAATGTTCTGCTATGGAGGAGGATGGGGCCTGGAGAGGGAGGATTAGCTAGCTATAAATACAAGCAGTGCTGAGTTAAAAGGCTAATTAGAATAGCAAAAAGAAATACAGCAGTACATTTCAGAGATGATTCTGACTAACAAAGAGTTTTTCAAATCTGTTTGCAGAAGTGAATATGAAAGAGAAAATTGGATTCCTATGAAATGATTTCAAAAATTGGAGGAGGAAAAAGGTAATGGCAGATCTCTTCAACAGCCAGTCAGGCTCCTGACATCTTCATCTGCTGCAAAGGCAAAGAGAAAGGCAACAGGTCTCGGTTCTCATGTCTCAGGAGGAAAAAAGAGCTGGTGACAAAGAATGGTTTGTGCAGAGATGGGGCACAAAAGTAGAGGCCAAACGTTCTCCCCAAGGCAGCCTGGAAAGAAGGGACCAGTCTAAGTGCTTCAGGCTGAACTCGAGGGGCTGCAGCTCTGCTCTCCCCGAGGGCTGGGGACTGTGTGGCCCTGTGACACAACACATGGAGGGGACAGTGCCTCGCACCACAGGCCTTACTGCCCACGCCCAGCCAGGGTGATGTGGCCCGAGGTCACCCTGGCTTCAGATCATGGGATGGTGGAGCCAGCCTGTGGGGTGTGCAGAGCAAACCCCACTCTGTGGCAGCGAACCACTGAGCCCTCGGTGATTAATCACCTACAGCCTCAGCATATGCCAGAAATGGCTTTAGCTTCCCCCAAAAGCTGGAACAGATGGTCCTCAAGTTCTTAACCCAATAAATGTATACAGACACACAGAGATACATGTACATACATATAGATATATATAAATACACCCGCCGGTTTGACACCCTCTACCCCCCCCCATCCTGCAGACATGTGAGGCTTGGCTGAGCCACGCGTTCCCAGCCATGCTCACCCTGTTCTCCTCCCGTGACAGACGGATTTAATGCTCCACTTTTCCAAGTCTCTGGGACACAGGAACATTCCAACACTAAAAGAGCTTGGACCTAGCCTGAGAGAGAGCTTGTCCCACATTATCTGCTGGCCAGAAGCAGCATGAAAAAAGGAGACTGTCACCAGAGCAAAGGCTAGTTTGGATTCACATCCTTCATCTGGGCTCCCAGTAGTTCGGGCTGTAGTGTGGGGGTGTCATCAGAGACCTTCGTAGCTGGAGGAGAGGGACTGGCATCACCAGAGCCCATGTTGAGGTAAACAGCTGAGGATAAATGGGATGACTTCTATTCTTCATCTGTTCATGACAGCACTGGTGGCTGCTGTGACCAGAGCCACAGGTCACAATGACATCAGGCTGTTAATAGGACAAAGGGTGACAACTGGGATGATTCAAGAAGCAGGGATGGGGCAGGGGGGAAGAGGTGCTCAGGAAGAGCAGACACAGAGTGCTGCTGTCTCCTCCCAAGCAGACAGCACGAGCTGGCTCTCTGTGAACCTGTCTGTGGCAGTGGGCAAACAGGGACAGCTCAGTGGCTGTGGAAAGGGCTGGCTGACTGAAAACTCTCTGAAATTAAACTAATTGCATTGCCTAGTAAATCATAACAGCAGCTACAATACCTTTGCTCTTCTCCAAAGATGCCGAGTGGCTTTATGAGCATTAATTAACTCCGACTCACACAACAAGCCTGTGAGGCAGGTACAATTAGATCTGTGGAGAGGGAAGTCCATAGCCCCAGGTCCCACAGCCTGGCAGTGTGCGGGTGGTCCCCACAGGACTGGCTCCCTCCGCAGTGTGTGATTACAACCCAGGAGATCCCACTCCCAGGACTCCACTCTAATTAACCATCCCATCTCCCTGTGCACTCACATCCATATTTATCATGACTTCCTGGAACAGACAAAAGGCAAAACCATGAAAAATTTTGCTAATAAACAGCCATTAGCAGCAGCCCCTCATCCTGGCCAGGCCCAGCAGAGTCCATCTGTCCTCATCCCATGACCCTCCATTTCTCTGCTCCCACCCAGGACACCCACCCCACGCACCCCATGGGGCTCTGTAGCTCCTTGTCAGTCTGCTCCCACACCTGGGCGTGCTGGGCATGAGGCAGCCCCGGAGGCACGGGACATGGCATTCGAGCTCTGGACACTCTATGGGCTTGGATCTGTGTCCCTGTCCTCTCCCCTCTGAGATCTACAAGACCCCATTCAGCACCATGCCTGCACTCCAGAGCATGCTCCCTGTGGTGTGAAGCAAGCAGAGGAGAAGCAGAAAAATCCACAGATACACACCTAAATAAAATATTTCAAAGTGAATTTCCCATGAGGTGTCAGCAGCTCTTTAATATTGTGCTGCCTTTCCTGGCCAATCGTGCTGTCACTCCAGCTGGTGGGAGAGTGGTTGCCAGCTGCCTATGGGAAAAGGAAGACAGGAATGTCTCCTCTTGCCGGGGAAACCTGCACTGGCTCATCCTCCTACACCACTCCTGACTCCACAAACAAATGGCTTCTTGCAGCAGGAGCGGGAAGGCAGCAAGAGGGTCAGCAGACACATGTGCCGCCATGGATCCCTGCCCCATCCCCAGCGGGAAATGGAGTGGCAGGTCCCAGCCACGAGGTACGCAGGGCTTTGCTCAGGAATGAGGAGCTTTGCTGGTCTCACAGGTGCGGAGCAGAACGGAGCCTTTTGCATGCACTCAGCCCTGACCCACTGGCCAGCTGGGACACTGCCCTAGCCCCAGAGACCTCGCTCTCCCTCCAGCAGCCGGTGGGATGCAAAGCCACACAGCTTTATCCTTTGCCAGTCCCCACGGGGTGCCTGGCTGGCCTCTGTCCTGGTTCTCAGGCTTAGAGCATTTGAGATTGGAGAAATACTGTAGGAATTAGGGAGCAATACTGTCCTGTGTCCCTGACCGGTGGTCCCTGTGCGATGGCATGACGTTGGGCTAGGTGTTCTGCCCTCTCCACTGCTCCAGTCACTGCCGCCACCCCAGAGGCAGAGGCTGTGGTATGGAGTGGGGACAGCTGCTGTGAATGTCCCTGTAACAGCAGGCATCACCTCCACTGGACACAAGATCTCTGTGCCCCGTGGCAAAGCCAATGCAGCTGAGCTGCACAAACTCACTAGGTCAAAGCTGGCCAGCTGCAACTTGCAACTTCTGTGAACTGGGAAGAAATAGTTATTTTCCCTAATTACAACTTAAATGCCAAATAAATGCCCTGTCCGCTATGGTAATTGCAGTGTCACTGGGTGATTAATGCCTGCTCTGCACTCCGAGAACCTGCACCATATCTGCCAACCACAATAACCTGCACCCTGAGTGCCCCAGCTCCAGGCAGCCGTTCTGTCCCTGGCTCGTGCTGGGCCAGAGCATGGCTGCAGAGGGCACTGGCCGACCGAGCTGCTCTGCACCCTTGCCAGGAGCTGTGGCTATGCCCAGCTCCCTGCCCAGCCCCAGAGGCAGCTCTGTGTCCCCAGGGTGCACAGGGCCCAGACCAGTCCCATACCAGAAGCTCCTTGAAGCTGCTCTTGCCCCAGCCAAGTGACCCATCAGAGCGCTGATCAATGCCAGGCTGAACAGCAACATCGATCCTCCAGCTGTTCTCAGGTCCCAGTGGCAGCACTGCCCTCCTCCCAGAGGTTCCTGGCCCCATCCCACCCACCAGGCAGCCATAGGGCCAGCTGCAGGCAGCCAGGGCTGTGCTGCACATCCTTGGCTGCTGCCACTCCTGAGGGGCAGCCATTGGGGAGAGGGAAATGCTTTTAGGTTTAGCTTTATATGTGTATATATGTCTCAAACAGTGACACTTGCTAACTACAGTTTAGAAAACAACAAAAGGAAATTCTAGAGAAAAGCTCAGCCTTTAGTCCCACCCCAATTTTTTTCCTTATTCAAAAGAAATAATCTTTTAAGCATTAAAAAACTCCCCAGTGCTGCTGATACAAATGCAGTGTAACCTTGAATTATATGTAGCAGGGCTGGCTTTCATTATTTATTAGCAAGATCAATTAGAATATTCTGTTTGCAGAAGAATATAATCCAATATGTACTTCAAGCACTAACAGCTAAATATATGCTTATTTAAAAATCAATCTAAAAGTCAAGGTTTCCTTTGTAAATCCTTACTACAGATTAAAAAAAAAGCTTTGAGTGTTACCACCTGCTGAATGCTGTAGTCTCAAGGAGACAGTTATACATTTTAAAACGTCTCAAATGGGAATTGATTGTAACAGGCAAACAATTGCTGAACCCCCAGCATGGAAGGCTCACGGCATGCGTGAAGGCTGAGTAGCTCCCACGGGTGGGCACCCTGGGACCACAGCCCAGCCACTCCACAGGGCAGTGGGAACAAGCCCCCGACCCGGGCAGTGACAGCCACCACCCCCCTGCCTGCCGGGAAGGGCACCGAGAGTGTGCCAGCCGTGCTGAGTGACTCACACCGGCTCACAGCATCCCGGCACAGACTTGTTTTTCACTGACTTCCCCGGGCTGACATGGAGCCAAGGCATCCGCCTGCCAGCCCAGCTCAGGATCCGCAGTGTCCTCGCCTTTCTCCCCCGAATCACAGGTTTCTAAGATTAATTGTCATGTATAATTTATTGACCTCAGCCACGACCTTGGCCCGGCGCGGTTTCCCTCCTCTGCGCCGTGGCGATGGCGGCAGCAGGCTCCGGCAGGGCAAGGGAGCACCAGCAGCCCGGGGTGGTCAGTGCTCCTGGCGCCAGATGTGCCGAGGGGCTGCCCCACAGCCCTGGAGGTGCCCCGGCCCCTCTGTTTCTACTCCGTCCCCACGCTGCAGAGCCATTTTCCCGGCTGTGCCAGTGCCCGCTTTCATCTCCCCCCTGCTGCCAGCCAGGCGCGGGCTGCTCAGCCAGCTTCCCGCTTCTCCTTCTTCCTTAAGCCCTTTCTCTTTCGTCTTTCATTTTTAAATCTTATCTCCAGGTAAAGAGGGTATTTGATGGGATCAAAAAGTGACCTTTAACAAGGGTAGCAGAGCTTCAAACGATATCCCTGTAAGTTCATGCACACTCAAGTGTTAAAGGGAACAGTTCTCTGATCTCCTGTTCCTCAGTGGAAAAGTCGTTTCGCAAAGATTTCTGCCAAAAGCCGATGCAGCAGACTGAGGAAACTTTCTTAAAACCCAGCACCTAGAACTTGGCACAGGCTGTCCTTAGCTTCTGATAAACCAATCCTTTAAAATTTTTTTTGCCTCAGTCTTTGCCAGCGAGAGCTCCAGCCACACCACCCTGCACCTGGGTGGAAGGAGGGTTGGAACTGGATGATCTTTAACGTCCTTTTCAACCCAAATCATTCTGTGAATCTTTGGAGTGTTTCTCTGCTCGAGTTCCCCATCTCTTGCCAGTTTCCTGGGTCTGACAGATTCCTGACTATCCCCCATCTTTCACTCAGCTGAATAAAATCCCTGAAATGCCTCTTAGGTAAAGCATTCCAGCCATACAGGGAGGTCAGACAGAAGCAATCAGAGGGATCAGACAGTGATTAGTGGGCTGAAAATACAGCCAAACAGAGCACTGTGGACAGACACCCCGAGGCTTCCCAAGGCCTCCTCAACAGCACTGTGTCCTGCTCCAGCCTGAGGTCCTCACAGCCATGCTGGGAGAGATGCAGGGAGGGACCAGCAGCATGAGCTGGTGGGTGGCATATCCCTTTCTGAGAAAACGGGGCTATTTGATCTACGAGCCAGGGGTCGCTCCAGTCTTGGTAGAGACTAAGACCTGCAGACCTCCCCTAAGCACCTTGCAGATAAATTCCAAGTGCGAGTAGAACAGCCAGAGCTAAGGGATGATGCGGGCACATAACAGTTTGGCTCCTGAGCTTGCACTGTGCCATGGGGTCAACGGGTTGCAGTGCTGTGTCTCTCTGGGACCTTGGCAGACCGGAACGGAGATGGGGGGGCCAAAGGCCATGTTATGCCAGATCAGGACAGTCCCACGCTCTCCAGTGGCAGCCCAGAGCCAGCACTGGCAGTGACACGACCCCCACGCCACCAGGAGGGCAAGGGGACGCGCGTGGGGTCCCCCGTGTGTAGCGGAGCTTGCTGGTGCCCCCACACGTGGCAGGGTGCCCGGAGCGCAGTGGACAGACGGGAGAGGTGGGTGGGTGGCAGTGACAGCAGCGTTAATCATTTCCGCGGCTCCGCGCACGAAGGCGGCAGCGCGCACCCAGCGCAGCCCCGCTCCTGCCTGCTCAGCACAGCCAGCACCCACGGCTCTGCCGGCCGACAGCGGCCCCCTCCCTGTCCCCTGTGTCCCACCGCGCCGCTGGGGAGAGGGGCGAGAGGCGCCAGCTCTGGGGGCTCCCGGATGGGACACACAGAGCTGCGCTCCCACCTCCAGCTGCCCACACACGCATCCCTGCAGCACCTCCTGCAGCCAGGGGGATGGTGACCCACCCCCGCAGGCCAGCAGCCAAGGGGTTAAACTGCCTTGTTATTGCTTCTGTAGCCGGGCTTCACTTATTTGCAGCCGGAATTCCCCAGGAGCCAGGGCTTTTACTAGTGGCTCCGCTGTAGAACCATGTCATTATAGATTGCAAGTTCCTTAAAGGTCAGATAACACAACACAATTGAATCATATTAGTGAGCATAGCAAGCTGATATTTTCCTAGGAAAACCCATAAAGCAGATTGTTTGCTGCAGAGAAACAACACACTGTTGTATAGCAAAGCCAGTGTAATTGTCTGCACAAACAAACAAGTGGTTTATGAGAAAACCCTCCCGTGCTGCAGATCCTTGGGGCGGGAGCTTGCAGGACCAAGCACTGGGCACCTCGGGCAGGCTGGATTTCAGCCTGGGTTACAGCACTGAAATACATCACAAAAGACAAGTAGGAAAATAAACAATTTCCAAGTGTATTGTTGAGAGACAAATACTCGATACTTCATTTAATGTCTGGATGCAGGTAGCGGTTAATCCAAGACACTGCTATTAAAGAAACGCAGAATTGATTGTGAGGATGATTGAAGATTTTTGAAGAGCACAATTTCCAAGGCTGTGATGACCCCGCCTTTTTTTTTTTTTCCTAATTTGCCTGTAATCTATTCGGACAAATCCTTTTATCACATTTATTTCCTTTCCAAGTTCCAACAGTGTGATTAATTACAGAACTTTACAGTCCTACTTACCTTACTGCACACTCTAATTTTGCTTCCTTTTAAAATGGTTGGTTTTCCATCCCTGATAGACACCTTTCCTTTTTCAGCTCCTTTACTTTGTCCCTCTGAAACCTGCTGTCGCTAACCCATCGCACTGGCAGCCACCCATCCTGCCTGATTCTGCAGTTCCATCTGGAGGCAGCCAGCATCAGTGGTCACTCGCTTTCCGCTGCAGAGGGGCTTGGGCCTTTCTGTGGGGAGAGGAAAGGCACAAGCCTCTTTTTCCAAAAATTTCAGTACTTGTCAGACCCTAGGGTCTGCAGCCCCTCCACCAGCCTGGAAATTCTCATTTGGTTTTAGATTTAACTTCAGAATGAAAAAGGAACTGGAATCAGCACAACTGCTTTCACCTTCCCCAGTCACAGAAAGAGGAGGAAAAGTAAATAAACAATAATTTTGAATACACAAAGCCACATCTCCTCTCACTGACCTTCAACACCTGCACCAGCTGCCTGGGGCAGCGGAGCAGGAACACCACTGGCTCCCACTCCCACCCGTGTCAGCTCTCCTCCACTGCATTTCATCGTGTCCCAGCTAAACAGTGGTGAAACACAGGCAGAAAAGAAATTAGATTTAAATCTCATTTCCTCTTTCTATCTTGCCTTTTTCTTTTCTCTACTTAGATGCTCCTCGGTGCACTAATAGGATTTGCGTTTAGCACGGTGTGAAACGAATGATTTATGGGTCTGTCCGCACCACACACTCCCAATGCCATTGCAGCCCCCTAAAAGGGCACTCCAAGAGTACCCAGACGAGAGTGTTCTGGCACTACGTGTAATTCTTTGTACACCCTGCCCACACAATCACTGCTATCCTGGCTCTCACAGTGCCTCTGTGCTTTCCTCACACTGCACTTGGCTCTGCCTCAGGAGGAAATGGCACCAAGACCCTTGACCAGCTTCAGCCTCTGCTGCCACGCACCAGCCACGCTGCCTCCACAAACCCATCTGCTCATTTAATTGATGTTTCAGCTCAGATTGACTTGTGCCTCGTCTAAGCCAAACAGGGGATCCGTCCCTGCATTTCAATACCAACAGGTAGTGCAAAGGCCGTGTGAGAACTGACCAGACCCAACAGCTCAAGCACGGTCAGGAGCACAGCACATCGAAAGCTGCGGTGACTCGGGTGCCAAAGTCCTACTGAAAGTCTTTGGGACCGGTCAGATTTTCCTGGTGGCTCTGAATGTGGCTCTGTCAGCGCAGCTCCTGCGGCTCTGCGCCAGCAATGCCCTTCATTAATTCCTAATGCTGCCCCAAGTACATCTCATGTCCTCCAGGGCTTGGCAGCCCCTGTGAGCTGGGGCACAGAGCACAGCTCCTTACCTTCCTTCCACATATAACAAGAAGCCAAATGAAATAATGAAAGAAACTCATTTTAATGCCACAGAGGGAATTGTTTTATTGCTAAAGCAGCAAATAGAACTAATTGAATCCACTGGAAAAAAAAAAAAAGGAGCAAAGGAATGGAAAGGGTAGGTGTGGAGCACAGACAAAAAGGGCGAGCTGGAGCCTGAATATTCATGGACCTAGAAACTGCAAATCCTTGAATGCAAAATATCTTCATAACTGATCATACTGCCAATGGCAATGCATGCACAGCTTGGAGGCAGGCTTGGAATGTTTGCATTTACAAGATTTTTTTTTTTTAAGTAATATTATGGAACAAATTCTCTTGTTCGTTAAGCTGCTTTGCACCTCCCTGGTAAAACAGAACATCCTGGGAGTGAGCACCAGGACCAGCACGGGTTCCCATCGATGCTGAGCGCAGGGCAGGGGGCAGAGCACAGCCCTGGGACAGTCCTGGTGCCCCCAGTGCCAAGCAGTTGGCTGCTATAAAGGCAGCTCTGACCTCAGTCCCTGCTGCGGGCTGAGCGTGGTCCTGCATGGCTGGGCTGCCGAGCTGGGGCACTTCACCCCAAATCACCTTCCCTTTCACAGGCTGCCAGCTACACCTGCCACAAGCTCTTAAACTCAGTTTTCAGTGAATTTTAATTTTCAGTGGCAACATATATATTAATGTGGGGGGTTACATTTTAATTAAGGCCGCGCTCATGTTCTTCATTACAATACTAAGTCATCCAGCAAGGAATACCAAGGATATAAATCCTGTTAATGAAGAAGGAGATATGTATCCTGCACTGTATGCTCCAGCACAGAGGCACCAGTACAAGTTGACTCTCATATGAAGTGCAAGGTGAGAAAGCTGGATTAGAAATGCAGTTTATACTCCCAAAGGCCATACAACATTCATCTGGCATCACAGGCCCCGAATCTGCACCCCAAAGGCACCCAAAACACCAGTCCTACCTCAATTTATTTTCCCCAACCCGGGAGAGAGCCCAAGGCACAACAGAGCTGCCTGGGTGTGCTGGCATACAGTGCCTGGGTCCCTCCTGGATGCTGACAGCCACACGTGGGAGGGGAAGGTCTGCAGCTGAGACCCTCCCCAGCAATAGCAGCAGTGCTGCAGGATGAGGGTGTCTCCCCAGCCTTGGGGTAAATGGGAGCTTGGCTCTCCCCAGGCTCACTGGAAGACAGAGGCACAGGTGAAATCCACCTCTCTGCAGAGCCCCCCCGTTCCTCCCTACACCAGCATCCCAAATCCTTACCCTCTGGGCACAGCAAAGAGCTTCAGGCTCACCTCTGCCTGCAACATACTCCAAGCACTAGGAAAAGTTAATAGGGGTCACGAGGGGAGCTGCACTGGGCAATGCCGTGCCAGAGCACCCCGGGGAAGGACCCTGAACTGGGCAGCAGCAGACGGACCCGCCACGGTGCCATGGGGCCCTCCCCTGCTCCCGCATCCATCACCCTGCTGACAGCCAGCAGCTCTGAGCTTACACACTCATAAACAAGCTCCTTACACAGCCTGGCCATGGGAAAGCACTTCTTCACCACTGCCTACTGCAAAAAAATGGCTGAGGAGTTCCCGATCAGGTTTTCCAAAGGAACCCATCTGTGGCAGAGACGTGGATCGCCTCCCGCTGAGACAACCATATCCCAAGACGAGAGTGCTTCAGAGTATTATGTGGGAACAGAGCAATAATAAAACACCTTGCTGTAACTTTAGCAGCAGTGGCTCTAGCAGAAAAGCTTGTAATGATCTAATAACACATTTCCCTTGCTGCCACACCAGCCTTGTGAAATCCAGGGTAGTTTGAGCCATAAATCCATCCCAGCTCTTCCTTTGTCATTAATTGTTAGGCTATTTGTATTACACATTTCACATACCAAATAGACTCCAATTTCATGGTGGGCTAGACCGCAGAAATGCTTCTTTTAATCTTTTTTAATTTTAAAGCAGTACCAAACTTTAATATTTTCTAATGGAGTGTATATTTTACTCACATCTAACAGTATCACTACAATTTAGGAGCAATAAAAGTCAAGCTCCCGTCTGTACAATAAGCTTGCAGCTCTATTTCCAAAGTCCAATCAGTTAACCTAGGAGAGCAATAACTTCCCTACAATGAGTAACGATGCAGAATAATATTTAGATAGAGATAAACCCTTTTTGCATAGGAAATTGCATTATGATATGCTGGGTCTATGAAATTCTCAGCAAGATGCTTTAGTTTACCAATGAAGTTGTAGCCTCAGGCATTTTTCCACAGTGCTTCGATTTTTTGGGGGGGGGTTCTAGATGATTTTGAGCTGAGTAAGGAGCTGTTATCATTCCAGATCCCGGCGCGTGCAGCAGACCCAGCAACAGAGCTCCTGCACCCTGTTCCCCGCATTGGCAGTGCGGGATGAGCAGCCCAAACAACAGCTGCCCCATCTCGGGGGCTGTGCAGCCCTGGAGTCTCTGCCCCTCCACACTGCACCAGCCCCTCTGGGGTTTGCCCTGCCAGACCCAGCTCCTAGGGGGTCATGCACACGGCTAAGACAGCGATTGCAGCAGGTGCCTGGGTGCCCTGGGTTGTGCTCATTTGGCCAGATACCCATTTCTCTGGGGGAGCCATTAATAAAGACCAAGAGCAGGAACACTGCTGAGTGCCCTCTCTTCGCTGCCAGGCCCTGGGCAGGTGTAGCACCCTCTTTTCTGTGGCACAGCTCAGCACCAGCACCACCCATGGCCCCAACATCCTCCCTCATGCTGCGAAATCACCACCCCCACCACACGGCCTGGTGCCCCGGAGCCCCTCTAGTTCATGCCTGACTGTGGATTTGCCTTTCTGTGCAAGGTGAACAGCTCATGTAGAGGAGGCAGAGCCCTTTCCTATGGTACCAGTGTCCTCAGAGCACCCTCCTGCTCTGCAGGCCCCAGTGCCACAGAGCATGAAGCAGAGGTGGTGATTGGTAATTTGGGAATGAAAAGGGTACAAATAAAGAGCCCCAAAATGAGCTTGAAGGTGCGAGCGCTGACAGCGCAGGGGAGCAGCACCGTGGGATCGATGCTGGCGCTCACCGGGGAACAGACCGAGGAGGGATGAACCAATAGCCAGTTAAAGACCTCCAGCAGCAATGACTTTAGGATCCATGGTCTGCCACCAGCATTTCTTGAGTCAGCACTTTGGATGGCAAACGATCAGTTTGTTGTGGAACAAGCAGGACCAGAGCCGAGTAATTGACAGTTTGTCACCTGCACAGGTGACACAGCACCTGCCACCCAGGACTGAGGCGGGAGGTGACCCCTTCCCACACATCTGGGGCTCAGGGGTGGACCCTGAATGGGGGTGGGGGGCAGCAGCTGAGCCTCCTGGGGCACAGAAGCACCTGGAGGAGCCTCAAAGCCTCTGGGGCTGGTACACCCCCCATGCTGGCATCACACAGGTCGGGTGGGTTTGTCTCCCACTTAGCTGGATGGTGGCAGCTCCTGCTGTCAGCTGCTGAATCCAACCATGGTTCAGCACCCAGTCCTGATGCTGCCGTTGGCTTCCCATGAGCGTGCTCAAGGCTCGGCTTAATTATAAGAGCGTCCATCAAGAACAAACACAGAAAGTGCAGAGCTGAGGCTGAAATAAAGTTATTTGCAGATGTGGATGAACACTAATACTGAATATATCACTGTACCCATCTCAATGCAAAACGAAAGGAAATACATTAAAACAAAGGAGAACTGTGGATCTGGGCTGCCACAGCAGAGCTGCTCTGCTCGGATCCAAAATCATTACTGCTAATAAAGGAGGGGGCCAAGTCCAGTCCAGCCTGGCTCTGAAGGGAATGAAAATCAGATTTTGGCTTGAAATGTGTTACAGCAGTCTCTGTAATACAAAATAAAGTCTGGCAGATGGAGTTATTTTTATCCAAAGCTAGTTCTGTTTAGTAGGTCGGTGGCTATAACTGATGTCCCTTTGCTATTTCCTCTTCCCGCAGGTCCCCCTGCCTCAGTTTCTCCAGGCACTGACAAGATTGGAGCAGACAACTCCAGTATATTTTGGGAGGATCCTACTTAGCTGTAAAAATCAATTGTGAATTTTGCATCCACCCCCAGCATTTGGCCTGTTTATATTGCCAAATATATTCTGTAAAGAAGTACTGTACTTCACAGGAGAGCTTGTCAAGGTAAATACCTTCATTTACATAAAATGTGACTAGCAATTGAAATGTTAAAGCCATAAAGAGCAAGTTTATGATCCATCCTTGATGCCTGGATGTGTAATATGACAAGGGGGGAAATACTGTGCCTTGCAACATTTACTAAATTGGTGTGTTGACACTGGGGAGGGAAATGGAAGACTTGAAAAAAAAGGTTGCAGGGTTTTTTTGAGGGGTGTTTTTTGGCTTTTTTCTTCTTCCTTTTCTTAAGTATGAATCTTTTCCCCAGCCTTCTACAGTCAGCTTTCAACACTCTCCTTCAGCTTGGAAGCTGCAGCCACCGAAATAACAAACGCGGGGAGCAGTGCCCACGTGCCATCATGTGTGGAGCCGGGTCTGGGCAACAGCCTGGCCATGCCCAGGGAGAGGAGCTGCTCCTGGCAGGGTCAGGGCCCAAACCTGCCCAGCCACTCCCTCCATGCCCCCGACAGGCACCTTTGATCTAAACAGGAATTTCTCACTGTGATTGAAAAGCCTTTTTGTATTCTGGACTTTCCTTTAAACTTTTTCAAATATAGGGGAAACCAATTTAAACCTCTTACAACTCTAAATAATACTTATTAAAAAGTGGATAAAAAGGCTAAAATGAACTGCTGCTCACATGCACAGGACAGTGAAATTACAATATCCACACTGGATGCTCTGGAAAGTTTGATCGTGCAGGTTCCTCACCTGGACTCCATACAAATGTTTCAGCCATTCATTCATGCTCATACCCTCATACCCTTTGCAATTCATTGAAACCACTTCAAGCAAAAATCATTTGAAAGAAATTACCTCTGTGTATCACACTCTGAGCAGTGAGAAACGTCCCACGTGAACCAGACCAGCCCCCAAAGCAATAAAATTTCTGCTGAAGTGCATGAAATAATGACTCAGAGAAAAGGAGTCCCCATGACAAGAAGAGGTAAAAGAAACCCATGAAAAGAAAAAGACTGACCTTTGTCGATACAAGGAGTCACAAATTTGTGTTGGAATTTTGACTTTGAAAAATCTAAAGCCTTTGCCCATAAGTTTCTTTGAGAAGCTGTTGTTCCTTCTCTGCCAGTCTGGGCTCTGCGCAGAGCAGAGCGAGCCCTGCTGAGCCAGGGAGCAAGCAGGGGCCAGGTGCATCATTTAAACCAGAGAACGTGACCACCCAACACTTCTCCTTTTGCTTCTCCAAGGGGCTATTTTTCCCCAGGCCTATTTTCAAGTTTTCTGTAACTCTACATGCACGAGCAGTACTGCGCTCACAAGGAGAGCGAAGGAGCGAAGCTCACAAACTTTGACATCACAGATAACACTTAAACCGTCAGCACCAAAGCACCAGAATGTTTACAAAGTGGGCAAAATCCTAGAGAAAGGGTGTTCTTGAGACTACAGTGCAACAGTTCAATGATTTCAGGGCTGGTGACATGTGCCAGTTTCCTACGTGCTCCAAGGGATGTTCCAACAGCCACTGGAAGAGGCGTCCCCAGCGTGCGTAGCTGGTTGTGCCGAGCCCTGTGTCCGTAACCCTCCCAAGGGAGCTGTGTCCCTGCTGCTCTTCACAGGCTCCCCACACACACCGGGATCAGAGCGGGAGCAAGGCAGAACCCCACTGGGCACAGTGGTGGGAAGTGGCCCTGGTCACTCCCCTCCACCCTTCTGAGGGAGTGGGGCCAGACACCTCCCTGCCAAGGCAGAGTGGGGCTGGTGCCTGGGGGCTGCCAAGGGGCACAGAGAGCACCCTGCTGCCTCCCCCTCTTGCTCCCACCCTCCTCTCAGCACTTTGTGCCCACAGTCAACTACAAATACATTTCACGTGGAGGCAGAAGCAGTGACAAGCCCTGCAGGAGCGGGTGCTCCAGAGCCCTCCTGCCAGTGTGTTGGCCCTGGCACTCCTCTCACTCTCTTTGCAGGAAGAGCCAGCACAGCACATAGGGGCTGCAGGTGCTGAGAGCAGCTGCCATTCCCATGGCTACAACCAAGCAGCCTGTGGATAACCATCATCAGGTGATAAAACACTGCAAATAGACACAATTCATTCCTTCAACCCATTCCTTGAGCTAAAGTAGAGCAGAAAGGAGGGAGACAACTGCTGCCCAGGAAGGGTGCAGGGTGGGTTCCCTTGGCCCAGCATACAAGGCAGGGGCAGAGCCAGGAGACTCCCAGCTCTGGTACACAGCAGATTCATTGCAGTAGCTCTGGGTGCAGGAGAAAATACATGCCTGCTGCTGGAGTGGCCTGTCATCAGTCCTCAGATGGGTGAAACATGGGGGCCAACCAGCACAGAGCCTGACCCCTCCTCACAGTCCCCAGCCCAGAGCCGACCCAGGTGTCAGCAAAGTCCAATATGCTGGATCCACAGAGAGAGGCAGCTGAGTCACTACATTTCAGCAAAAGCCAACTCACAGCAGTGCCCAGAAACAAAATCAATACACTTTTCCTAAGTTACCAAAAGTGCAGTGGGTACAACACTCTGGGAAGGCCTTTTGGAGAGAAACACAGCAGTTCCCAGGCTCTGCAGCAGTGCCTGTGGGCAGCAGCAGACCCCAATCCATCTGCCCATTGTAGGTGTTCCCACAGTGCTGTCAGCACAGGCTCTCAGTGCTGATGGAAAGGGCTTGATTTCCTGAATGCCCTGAGCCGATCAGAACAGCACAGGCATTACCCAGCAACACAATTACAGCTCACAGCAAGGTACAGCTCACAGAGAGGTGACACTGTGTGGGATGAAGCTGAAATGGCCCCAAGCTATTGCTGCCCAACAGCTGTTAGGGGATGTTGAAGAAGGGTCCCCCCACACATCCCTGGACGCAATTCCTGCCAGCAGCCAAGGCAGCAAAAGCCAAGTGCTCCAAGGCTGGATCATCCCTGGGCACACAGGGATGGCCCCACTGCCCCAGCCTCCAGGTCAGCACAGGAAGGTGAGATGGCCTCATGGGGAGCAGAGCCCACGGCAGCAATAACAGCACACAGCAGCTGCCTCCCCCGTACAGACGGACTGAATGTCCGCAGGGATGCGACCGGGAGTGCCAGCTCCGGAGCCACAGCCGGCGGCCCCACGGAACTGCTGACTCGTGAGCACGTGTTTATTACTGAGAGACCAGCTCCCTGTCATGGCATTATTCACTATTTGTATGAGGGCAGCAGCTCACCAAATAACACGCAGGCCTGACTGCTTGGGAGAGCACTCCAAAAAACCCAGACAGGCGGTGCAAATAGCATTAGACATGCAAGCCATTCCACTGCCTGTCATGGTGACTGCTCCTGCAGTGGGGCCACTCCACGCACACAGCTACACCCTGTCCAAGTGCTCAGCGCTGGAGGCCCAGAGCAGTGAGGGGAATGTGATCTAATCACAGATACAGCCGCAGCCTCTCCATGAGGGTTCCACTGAGGAGGAAGCAAAGGAGTAAAGCAATGTGCATGTACACACAGAATTTAACTCTTCCAGTCAGCGAACCTTAAAACTCAATTTCAACTCACCACTATCAGGTGCTCTCTTTGTGTTAGGGAAATCATTTTTGTGTTAAAACTGCAAGTTTGTTTTCAAAATACTGTTACAAATCCCCAGTTTTTCTCCTAAAGGCAGGATGTCAATATAGCCTTGAAAGCCTAACGTGACAGAACCGAACCCCCTCACCGTGCTGAGCCTGCAGGTATCTGGGGATGGTGGCTGGGAGCACTGGGCTGTTCTGCTCAGCTCAGAGAACCTCAAGGGTGCCCAAGTGATGAGGTCTCCTGTGCTGGTCATTTGCACCAGCAGAAAGACACAACTAAAGCTCCTCCACACCAGTGCTCGGAGCTCCCACTCCCTTCACACAGCCACCCGCCCCCAGACCAGTTACCAGCAGCACCTGAGCATCCCGAGGTACTGGCATCTGCACAGGTGAACCCGGTCCACCACCCACAGTGCTGGTGCAGGGCAGCGTGGGCACTGCGCAGTGCCAAACAGGATCACCCCCTGCTCCTTCTCCAGTCACGCAAAGCCACTGGGACCACACCGACTCCTGCAGATCCCTGCCCAGCTCCCTGGGTTCTCTCATCTCTGAGACCAAATCACAGCCCCCAGCACCACAAGAGGACAAACCTGTCCAGGTGTTGGACACTGTGGGCAGTTTGCAGTACCCATTATCCACAACATCCCTACACACTTGTGTGTCCTTGATCCATGCCCAGGCAGGGAACTCGGGCATGTCCCAAATGCTGCGTCTGTCTGTGCTTGTAATGAGCATTCGTGGATGTAATCTCCATCCCCTGGCCTCAGAGGCCTCTCTGTCATTCTGCCGTCCTTTCCAGGCGCTCAGAAAGGTTCTCAGTGCTTTTCCCAATGCAGGATAGCTCAGGGCAGAGCTCACGGTATGGGACATGCCCACTGAGGCATAAGCATCACACTGGAGAGAGCAAATGCCTGCAGTCCTGCCTGGCCGTGGGGGACATGCAGAGATTACTCTGTGCCTGGGCACGTGAGAGAGCAGGGGGACACTTGGACACTGGCTAGAAATCAGCAGCAGCTCCTGCAGGAAAGATGGCATATCCTGGGGAAGGAAGGAGCAAGTTAAAGACAACGACTTACAAAGGAACGGCAGAGGAAGATCGGATGCCGTTTAAGGAAAGCTGTACCATGGAGCTTGTCCTTCAGACAGCCCAGCATTAGGATGGATGGAATCATAAACTGCAAGCACATGTACAATTCTGGCAGCATAACAGAAACTAACCAAAACTAATCTTGGCCCAGTTTGCACCAGTACATGTATGGGAAGACCTCTGCTTGCAATTGCCACGTGAACTGAGCTAAAGACATCAGAGACAGCATACAAACCTTCAGCTTTCCCCACGGGTTACCAGGACAAAACAGAGCAGGCAGTGTGGAACTGCCATCCCGACACACCACCCTGCCCCCAGCAGCACAGAGCTGGCGTCCCCTGGCCCAGTGTTTGCAGCAACTCCAGCTGCTGAAAGAGATCCTGGACCAGAGATCCAGAGCGTTTAGGGCTTTTCAGTCTCAAGGCAGCAAAGACACAAGTAATGCAGCATGTGGTACACACACAGAAATGGCAATGCCCTGGTGCCGTCTCCATTTTACAGGTGGAGAAACCAAGGTAGAGAAGGCATTTCCCTTCCCTCCAGCTCTTCGAGGCTGGGAGATAATCCTGGGACTGAACAACAAAGCAAGGAACCCTGAAGGTCTGCCATTCCCTTATTTCACTACGTAAGAAAAAACTTGACAGTGTTAAAAGCTCACAGTGTGTAACGCAGAAGACACCATAAGGAGATGCTGGTAAAAACTTCAATAGTTGCTTCTTTGCTAAAAGAACATTGACATTTCTGTGGATAGGAAAAATCTCCAATTACTCTACCTGGGACACAGCTGTGAGCTGTCAGCCTCCCTGGTGCACTCAATCAGGTAATCTCAGAGAAGGTCAGGAACAAACAGCTGCTGGGATGGACAGCGATCTTTCCCCATTCTGCTTTTGGTTTGTGTTTGTGTGGCACTAAAAGCCCGACCACGGCGACAGCCTGGCACCAGTACAGCACCAGGGAAGTTGTGGCTGCTGCTGAGGCACAGACTGCTGAGCAGTGTCCTGCCCCTGCAAGGCTGAACGCTCCTGGAAGGGGGGTGGGGGGAAGCGTGTTTGGGTTGGGCAGGTGTGAAGATAACTGTAGGTCAGACAGCCAGGGCTGCAATGGCAACAGAGCAGCAGAGTAATTTCTTTATCCTGTGCCCAGAGCATCCATCCCACAGCCTGCTCTGCCCAGACCATCACACACCAAGGGTGCCCCAACCTGTTCTTCTCCCACCTCTCCCCCCTGAGCAGCAGAGCTCCAGGGCTTGAAATGAGCTGCACACACCAGAGAGCTACTGCAGGGATGGAAAATATCAAACTGCATTCTGCAAATGCAAACCTGTGTGTGCCTCTTACTCTACGAGAGGAGTTACACCCACTCACTAGCCCTTTTCTAGCAGCACGACTTTAAAGATGAAAAAGCAGCTGCTCATCATATTCAATGCTTGATCTTCTTCTGCCTGTTTTGAATAAAACCAAAATTTTTTTATACACCACTTTCTATCCTCTTCTAGCAAGTTTTCTAAACTTATTTTTCAAGGTAAGCCTTTCCTCCAGGAAAATTCAGTACAACAAAATACGGTGTCTGAAATTATACCTATATGTGTCTATAATTATATCTATTGTATCTATTATATCTATATATAATAGATATAATACATATATATTATATCTATAAACACAATAACCATAGCCAGTCCTTTATTTCTTCCCCCATCAGAGCAGCACACTGAAAACACTCTCAGGGACAACCTCGCTTTCTCAGTGCTGATGTCCACTGTCTTGAAATCCCTCCAGAAAATCCCACAGTATTTCACCAGAGCCAAGCGGATGCCACACCAAGTGTTATGAAGACTTTGCTTCCACAATCCCCACAGAAGACTGCCTGGAGTTTCTCACATTTAAATACCCCTGACATGAAGACCATGTACTTTATTTTAATAAAGAGTGACCAGATAATCCAGGCAGTAACTACCCTGCTGCCTCTCATTTTCAGCGCAACTAAGCAGCTGCCGTACTAACCACAACAAGAACTTCATCAGCTCAACCACAGACCACTTCTTATCAAGAACTAATATAGTTTGCTTTGAACAGTGAACTACAGAGCTACTGCGAATTTTTAAGTTCTACTGATGTGCTGCATTCTGCTCAGAAATTTTTAAAGAGAGAGAGAAACACTGAGCCATCACAATCCATTGATTTGCGAAACCTGCCAAGACACTTAACACTTCCTTACTGCAGTCCAGTGTTTTCTAATAACCAGGACTTTTAGCATAAAATTCCTTTAAAATGTTACCCAACGTCAGACAACAGTATTTAGAGACTTCATCACGAACAGAATTAGATCTCGTCAACGGAAAAAACTTCCTGACGTGGAACTTGTTGAATAAAGAGTAAACCTTATTTGTGAAGCAAAGCCTATGCTCGCATGAAGGCAGCATCCTTCAGCCCTAGGAGCACCTGGAATAATTTGCAATCTTGTTTATTTCAGTAATTATTAATTTCCGACCTATTTAGGCATATTTTACACCAAGTACAGCTGAACTGCTACCGTCTGCTCACACACTCTGAGCAACCGAGAGGGATGTTATTACAGATTTCCTGCCTTCCCACCAGAACACCGCGTTTTCAATCGCCACCGCTGCCAGGCGCGGCCCCCGGCGACCTCCCGCCTGCCCCGGCACCGCGGCTCGGCTCTCCGGCTCCACACCCGCCGCGTCCCCGCGGACGCACGCGGGGGTCCCGGAGCCCGCGCCTTCGTCCAGGGTCCCACCGGGGGGAGCAGAGGACCCCCGAACCACACAGGAGCTTCCCCCGCCCCGCACGGACACGCATTCCTCCCTCCCGCGCCGCGGATCGCGCCCGCAGTCCCCCGCCCTCACCTGTACCACTCCAGCCCCTTCTCGTAGTTCCTGTCGAAGAAGTGGGGCTCGGTGCCCACGGCCCGCACGTCGGGGTGCGCCCGGATGGCCTCCAGCAGCGCCCGCGTCCCCCCCTTCTTCACCCCGATGATGAGGGCTTGCGGCAGCCGCTTCTCCCCGTAGTCCGGCGTGGTGCTGCTGCTGCCGCCGCGGCTGCCCGGGCTGCCGGCCCGGCTCAGCTCCTCGTCCGTGGTGCTCGACTCCTGCGGGTCCCTCTCGAAGGCTCCGCTCTGCGCCGTGATCACCTCCCCGGGGGCCAGCTGCGTCCGCAGCCAGGTGTCCGCCGCCCCTTCCCGGCTGCCGTTGGAGGCCCGCGGCAGAGCGGCTGAGGGGGCCGGGGCGCCGGGGCTGCCCGGGGGGCTGGCGGGGGAGCGCGGGGCCACCGTGACGGGGAAGGCGGTGGGGGAACGCGGGGCCCCGGGGGCCGCCGAGCCAGGGAGCGCGGCGG
>VXAZ01009911.1:1268707-1332968 GCA_013399875.1 Gymnorhina tibicen
CGGGCAGCACCGCGGACAGCGGCGGGAGGCGGCGCGGGAGCCCGGAGACCCCCGGCCAGGGCGGGCCCAGCTGCCGCAGTCCCGCTGGCCCACCCGGCTCGCCGGGGACAGCCCTCAGCTGCCCCACACCCCGCCTGCCCCGCCTGCTGCCCAGACCCACCCGCCGTGCCACATCCACCCGTGTCAGCACCCACGGCACAGGGAGGACGCAGGGCCTCAGAAACAGGGGCAGCGTCAGCTGTACCCTACAAATCCTCCTCCTTTTCCTCTGCAAAAATCACCGTGCCACAGCTCCTTGGCCCCTTGTTCTGGCCTGCTCCCCTCCACCTCCCCAAAGTCTATTCTGTCCCCAGCCCATGGCTGCTGTCCATAGCCTCCAGCTGCTAAGAGACAGGTCCTCTGGGACAGCCCCATGCAGCAGGGCCCTGGTCCCTTGGTTCTGGCCCTGTGGGGATCTGGGACAGAGAGGACAGTTTCTTAGGGCAGCCTGCTTTCTCCTGGGATCCTGAGGAGAGGTGGCAGACCGTGGGCAGGGGCAGGCAGGAACTTAATTTGGAGCATGGAGGGTTCATGGTTTAGGTGCCAGGAGCTGCACTAGTAGATGAGGCCAATTACACCCTCGCACAATGCTCTTCCAGGAACTCTGTCCCCAGCCTTGTTAGAGCAGGCTGGGGCTGACAGCCTCCCTCCTCACAATTTTCTGGAGCAGCCATCACCTCTTTCCAGCTCCACGTTTTGTCACTTCCCACCTCCAGTTCTCAGCTTTGGCTTTAGGATGGATTTTGTGAGGGGAAGAAATGCGTTATTGTCTCTCAGCTTTCTCCTGTATCTCGTCTGGGGTCTCCAGGAGTCTCTCCATCATGAGTGTTGCCCTAGGACATTGGGGCATGTCACAGCTCTTGGCATCCTGCCCCACAGAACAGCGCTGGCAGTGCCATGTACAGAGATGAACTGAAGAACACGGCCATTTGCTAAAACCCCCACAGGTGAAAGAGCAGCGATTTAACCTTGTGCACCTGCACTACCTGAGGGCTGCAGATCACAGAAAGAGCCAGCACCTGACCCCAGTGGCAAAAGCTGCAGAGCAGCTACATGTTCACACATACGAGGGCCACGGCTGCACTTCTGAGCCAGCACTGGGAAAATGCAGACTGTGTCTCCAGCCTCGTGCGTCTGTGAATGCTGTGTACCTCATCCTGCTTGTGAGCAGGATGAGTATTTGGAGGCAGTGACACTTCTCCACTCACCACTCTGGGGAACTGCTGGATTGTGCATCCCATCACAGAGGTGTTCTGGCTGAGGCTGGATGGGAGAGAGCTGGCAGAGCTTCCTTGTGCTCCCCCAGCTGATGAGCTGTGGCCTAGGTTTTGCAGGGGAAGCCTAGGGATTGCCCAGGTTTTACAGCAGAAGCCCATCTCCAAACCTTGCTGTTGCGTAGGGAACATAGAATCATGGAATGTTTTGAATTGTAAGAGATTCTTCAAGGTCACAGAGTCCAACCCTTGCCATGGGCAGGGACATTTCCACCATCCCAGGTTGCTCCAAGCCCCATCCAGCCTGGCCTTGGACACTTCAGGGATAGGGAAACCACAGCTGCTCTGGGCAACCTGTGCCAGGGCCTCCCTACCCTCACAGGGAAGAATTCCTTCCCAATATCCAATCTAACCTTGTCCTCTGTAAGTGCAAAGCCATTCCCCCTTATCCTGTCACTGCTTTCTTTGACCTCCCTTTTCAGCTGACATACCTGTAGAAGCCCTTCTTGTTATTCTGTAGGTCCCTTGCCAAGCTCAGCTCCAGCCTTGGCCTTCCTGCTTCCATCCCTACACAACCGGGCAGTTTCCCTATACTTTTCCCATGATACCTCTCCCTGTTTCCACTGTGTGTGGATTTCCTTCCTCCCCTTGAGTTTGACCAGCAGGTCCCACCTCAACCATGTCAGACTTCTGCCCTCCTTGCCCAATTTCTTGTGCCTGGGGATCATGAGCTCTTGTGCTCTCTGGAAAGTGTCCTTAAAGACCTGCCAGCTTTGCTCTGCTCCTTCTCCCTGAGGGCAGTTTCCCAGGGGTCACACTGACTAACTCCTTGAAGAGCTGGCAGTTTGCTTTCCTAAAATTCAGAGCGCTGACTTTACTCTTCGCCTGACCCAAATCCCTCAGGACTGCCAGCTCCACCAGAGCAACGTGCCTTTGGAGTCCCAGCTACGCTTGGTCTGATTGCAAAAGCAACATTTGGAAACAAAAATTAAGTGCCAGTAGTAAGTAGTTACCCAGAGCTGAGAAATGTATTCATAAAAAAAGAGGAAAAGCACCAATGTTTCCCGTAATGAACAAAAGCTCAATGCTGCTCTCAGCTGGACATGTGTTCTCCCCGTGCAGCTCCAGTTCCAATGGAGCTTATTCCTTCTTAATATATTTTTTATGGCACACGTGAGACCTCTGAAATGCAGTGTCTTGTGTCCTGTAAATCATTTCCTGTAACTTGTGGATTCCTTTTCAACTGCATTACAGTAATGTGAACGTTTGGGGACTAACTCGAGCTGACAGAAGCGAAGCCTCACATCCCCCGCTGCTCACGGCGCTGCCTCTCGCAGTGTCCCACCCCAGCGCTGGAGGAGCAGCACAGCTGCGCCCCCGGGCAGCAGCACTTGGCCTCGGGTGTCCCCGCAGGCTCTGAAGAGACCACCAGGAGGAGCATGGTTCCTGTCCTGGACAGCCCGAGCCCACAGGAAGGCTGCTGCAAATTTGGAAATCAGGCTTGAACCTTAAATGAGAATCCCAGTAGGTGCAGTGTGGATCACACTGGACTGGGGACGCTCTCAGGAAGCCCTGGGCAGAGCAGGTTCACTTGGCTGCTCTGCTTAGCACATACACATGGCCTCTCAAAGAATTGTTCTGGTATGTCTGGATTTACCTCGAGAGAGATGAATCCTTCTCATACATGGAGATACACTTATTCCAAACTGGAGAACCCACTGAGAGCCTGCTGGCAGCCACAAGCCTGCTCTCGAGTTTCCCAATATCAAAAAACCTTAACTCGACCTAAGCCAAAACCAGTTTTCAGTTCCAAAAATATAAGATAAATCTCAAACTAGACTCTATTTAATGAAGTCACAGTGTTTTGGTCTTTCTGACACTGAGCACACACCCAAACTGCAGTGCTTAGCAGAATGCCCCAGCTTGACATCCCTGTGGCTCCAGCTCCCGTGACGTGCTGCACAGGAGACTAACAGGATTTACAGCAAACCACACAGAACAGAGAGACAATTTCTTCTTGGGCATCAGCTTCCAGCCCAGAGGAAATTTTATAACTGGAATGTAAAGCCCTCTAAAACAAATGGTTCAACCTTAAATGCCTGCTGCTGGGCTCCAGCTCCTGATTCATCACAGAGTGTGTATTTCTCCTGCACGGATGTCAAACGCATCCACGAGCAGATCTGAGTGTTATCCAATGCTGGCTAGTGCTGTTCAGCCATGGATGCAATAGGAGCTGATGGAGTGTAACACTTTATTTGACAGTTCTGCTCTTAAAGGCTTCTGTATTTACCCTGCATACCTGCCCCTCCAAGGCACATCAATTAGCAATGGGAGCACTTCCCAGGCAGGCAGCAGTGGCCAGTCTAGCAAGGCCAACTGGGAATTGCCCGGGTAGGTTGGTCGGGTGCATCACCTAGTTCATGCCCCACATTTTGGCAGGGATCAAGATCAGTTGATTTTGATAAAGGGGAAGGAACTCTGTTGTGGGAGACATGGAGCAGCCACCCCTTGCATGCAGTTTTTTCTAAGTTCCCATCACTTGGAGTGGCTTGTGGCTGCCCCATCTGGGTGATATGCCTGTGATGCTCTCATCTCCACAGGGACAGCAGTGCTGAGATTTGTCCCAGAATCTTGGTTATGGGGATATGTGACAATAAGTCATGGTAGGCAGCTGAGAGCCCTTCCCTGCACCAGCTGCCAGGGTCTGACTGCACACGCTGATGACCAGGCTCCAGTTAGAGCCATGTTTCACACATGATAGATGGGGAAGCCCCTTCAGTGGTGTTGCTGCCCCAGCTGGTGCTGTGCAAAGGCTAGTGGCCTGGCTCATGAGGGGAAGCAGAACTCCGCTCCAAGGCAGAGATGACCGAGTGCTGGCGCATTCACTGCTTAGACATGGGATCGTCTGCTCCAGTATTCTCACACCTTTGCTCCAGGAACAGAAACTGGGAGAGGAGCAGGGCCAGAATCCTCAGATTCAGACATCCTCAGACTGCAGAGCCCGTCTGAGGGGACCTGGGCATATTTGGCCAAGTGAGAGGGGAGCTGGAGAGCACATCCCTGCTCTCTAAACGCACAAGCAGATGAGCACCAAGACAGGAGGAAAATGGCCTCAGATAATAGTCTGTGCTGGCACAAAAACAAAGAGGTATGAATTGGCACAAATAACTTTTGGCTGGAAATCAGATGGTTTCCTACAGTGGGAGAAATGTTGTTCTGGAACAGATTCCTGAGAGGAGTGTTGGGGGCAAGGCATGCAATTAGTTTTAAGATTGAGTTTGAAATGGACTTTATAACATCGTTGCCAGAAATTGCAGGGAAATGGGATTTGATGGCCCAAGCTGTCCCTTCTAGTTCCATGCTCCTGTTGTCATTCACAAGCACCGATCAGAGCAGGAGCCCTCTAACAAGAAAGGGCTCTCTAATCTATCAAAGGCTTAACAAGATCCGTTGAAGAGAAGCTGGAATTAGACTCATCTGAGTGCAGTGAAAAGGGTGTATTTTAACAAGGACAGTAATTTCCTTTTGTAATAATTTGTGAAGGAATATCGCAGGACACTTCTCTTGGAAGGCTTTACACTGCAACTGGAATTCTTTGTAAAGAACCGGCCCTGCTGGGCCCAGCTGTGAGCCAGGATGTGGTCCCTGCAGGAGAGTCTCTGGCCTGAGAATCTCTACATGCCAATATCCCAATTATTGCTTCTGCTAAAGACTAATTTCCAGAGATTATCACCTCAATTTCCTGACTTTTACAAACACTAGGAATATATTTTTCAGGAAACTTCAGAGGTTAACCTCCCATAATTCCTCCTCATTATTTACTTGTCAACAGAAGCAATGAAACACCTTGAAAAGAAGTGGATTAATGCACACAGTGCTCTACTTCCTTCAGGGAATGAATAAAGTTTGTAAATATATACTGAACAGCAAAAAAACAGTAAAACTGCAATGACATTTAAACTCCAGTCAAAGAAGGCACTCAAGATGTTTTGCAGTGGCGTTCCACTCTATCAAAGCATTTTCCCATTCATGGAAACAGCTTCAGGTTTAGAATCGTTGGTAATTCTGATGGGTGTTAGTAGCACCTCCTGTGATCTAAACTGCACAGTCTGGGAACCTACATTCATTTCCTTGACCTACAATTACCGAAGGTGGAAGAAGACATCACTGGGCAAGCTGCTCAGGCACCAAACCCACTGTTTCACTGATATGCTGTTCACAGTTGCTATAAAAAAAAGGAACAGCTCTTGGACTTAGAAAAATGCATGTGCCAAAAATATGCTGTGGAACATGGTTTATCCAGTGTAGAGTCCTGAAAGTGGAGCCAGAGGGAAAGCCAGTCAGCCTGAGAGGTGTGTGCTAGCAGAGGCAAGAGAGCAGAAAAGGGACACTCACAGATGACACAGATGGTCTCTCAAGGTCCCACCAGCTCCTCAAGTCTGCCTTTGCACACTCAAAGGTGCTAAAGGCCCCTGGCTCCCACTGTACCAGCAATCAGAGTAGCTATGGCAAACAGGGGGGATGCAGGACCTTCAGGATCTTTGGTTTCTGCTGTCACTGTTGGGACAAACAAGCCCTTAGGAAAGCCAAGAAAAGACTGAAACCAGGAATTTTCCTTCCATTGTTGAACACCTGAATTACAGATCTGTTCCCTCTAAACCTTCCCCTTGCAGTTCTGGGGCTCTCCCTCCTCCCCCTCACTTTTCCTACAGTCAACCCACTGCCCGCCCAGATCCCTGTGGTGCTGTGGAGAGCCAGCCTTGTCTCTCCTTGGGGAGATGCAGATGGAGAAACACAGAGGCTGTGGCACCCTGCTCACACTGAGCCCAGCCTGGGGCAGCCAGCACCCCCGGGGACATGGCCAAGGCAGCAGGGCTGCACGGGGCTCAGCCTGGCAGTGTCCCGCTCAGGGGGGCTGCAGCCCATGTTCAGACCTCCCGAGCAGCCTGCTCCCTCTCTGCAAGCTCAGGTCCAAGCCTCCGGTTCGCTCCCAGATGCCCTCGATCTCACTAAGCATGGGACTGGCTGCTGTCCCCGTAGGAAGGGCATTGCAGGGCCCGCCCCATCTGTCGTGTACTCATCGGTGTAAATGGGTGAGTGGCTCTATCTGCACAGGATCAGGAGATAATCTCCCACTCTAATCTCAGTTCTTACAGAATGAGGACCTGGGCTTGCACAGGCAGCCCTTCACTGACTGCACGACAGGATGACATGACAAAGCCGTGCTGAACACGGTGTTAGTTGGCTGTCTCCATCCTGTGCTAAACAGTGGTGATGGTCAGAAAGGGGAAGACAGCAGCCACAGAGAAGCTGTCTCAGATTTGCAAGAATCTAAGTATATCATCACTTGGCTGCAGAGAGGGAAACTGAGGCAGGGAGGGAGGCAGAGGTCACCTATGGTCACAGACTGACTTTGATCCCAGTTTCAGAAGTCACACTGTCCGATCCCAGCCCTGATGAGGGCACAACACCCGGGGCTGGAGGCTGGTGGAGGCTGGCATAGGCTGCAGAGGCTGATGGAGGCTGGCAGAGGTAGCAGAGGCTGACAAAGACTGGCCGAGGGGAGAAGAGGTTGGCAGAGACTGGCAGAGGCTGGCAGAGGCTAGCAAAGGCTGACAAAGGCTGGCAGAGAGTGGCAGAGGCTGCAGAGGCTGCATCATGCAAAGACCAGCCCCAACTGTGTGGCTTCAGCTTCACAGCCAGGGCTGCCTCCAGGGCAGCTGTGACTCGAGCAGGGCAGTGTCCTGCTGCTGCCATGGACTGCACAGTGCTGGCTGCAGGGAGCTCACTCTGAGCCATCAGGACACTGTGCAGCCAGTCAGCAAGGACAAATGTGTAGCAGGACAGCCAGCAGACCACCTGGCATCCCTACTGTGCCACCTGATCCCTGTGACTCCTACTGTTAGTGCCCTGCTCACTCGGTGCTGGAGGAGTCCCTACAGCACTGGGGGAAATCCTGAAATGGGAAGAAGTGGGACATACCTACCAAAGAGTGCAGAGCCCGGGGCCTTGGACACAGCTCATCTGCTGCATGGCCGGCCGCCACATTAGTTTCAGAAGGCTGGATTAGAAATGTTTCACCAACACACTCTGTGCTTTCTAAAATGCCCTTCACCAGCTGCATGGGCCACGCCAGGAGAACTCCCCGGCTGGGCAGTGTGGCTGCCCACGGAGCTGGGCCACATGCTGCAGCCCTGCACAGTCCATCCCCTCATGCAGGACACCCCCCGCGCTTCCTCACGGGCCAGCGATGACTGCCTATGGCCGGATGCCATTGCAGGCGTGCAGCCTCCCAGCTCCACCTCGGGCAGCTGCTCACGCCGTGCTCTGAGGTGCTCGTCATGCACCGTTGTAGCTTTCAGAGAGGGAATGGCCAGTCCAGTCTCTGCAGCCCTGTGTTCAAGGGGATTCAGCTCCCCCTGAGCAGCAGCCAAGGTGCTTTTCTTCTCCCTTTCCTTCTCCCTTGCATGGCCTTCTTGGGCCGTGGAGCAAAGACAGTCACTACTGCCCTTTGCTGGAAGCAGCAATGCCCAGAGTGAGTCCCCGCAAATCATTTGTTCTCTCTCATCCCTCCTCTTCCCTGTATGGTTCCTCCTCCCTCCTCACCTGCCACTCAGCCAAGCCCTGCCAATTTCAGTAATGTAATCCCTGCTTATTAGATAGATCCTCCACCTACCTCATAATTTCTGTAGCTCTTCCGTGAGCTGCCTAATTTATCACTCTGCCTGGTAACAAGGTACCCACTGCGCTACTACTGAGATTTATTCTTCAGAAACACCCATGCCACCTCCTTGGCAGGGCTCTGCTCTCTTGGCTCCTGAGGGACCCTTTCTTTCAGGATTTTGAATTATTTCAATTGGGATTAAGTCTGGAAGCATTCCCTGGAGATGATATTTCCTATCCCATATCTGCCAGAGATGGAGCAGTCCTGCTCCGGAGGACAGAACATTGAGGGACGATGAGAAGGACCAGGAAACAAAATGGGTGTTTGCCACATGTAGTCCTCTCTGATGAGTCCTGCAACCTGAGCTTATCCCCTGCTGTGAGAACACAGCAAATGTATTCAGTTTGTGATCCAGTCCAGCTGCAGGAGTGAGTTACAGGTAGAACTGACTCATGTAAAAAACATTTGGCTTCATATGGGAGCAGAAAATCCTTGCTGTGTGCCAAGGGACTGACTGGGCAAGCTGGTGTCAGTGTATGTCAGGCCAGGGTGTTACTTGCAGTTCCAGCCCACAGATCCCAGGGAACAGCCCCCGTGTCCTCACACCACCTCCTCTCAGGGCTGTCAGGGCCACAGCCAGGCTGCACTTGCCCCTCCTGCCCTGCTGAGCTTCTCTGTACCTTCCTCTTCCTCGGTACCCACTGGCGGGGAACACCAGGGCTTGGCCTCGCTGGCAGCTGGCCACCCCCAGGGCTGTGGCAGCAGGACCAGATAGCAGCACCCCCCAGCCCTCGTCACCCCTCCGTGCCTCTGGTCCCTCTTCCAACAACTCTAGCAGGTTGGCCAGCATGGGCCAGGATTGTCCTTGCTGTGGCACTCAGCTCCCAGAACCTGTCCAATCCCTAGCGTGGATTTTGGGGAGCTCCTGGACTGGCTTCAAACTGGAGCAGTGACCCAAAAGGAAAGGCAGCAGTGTCCTGCCCAGAGTTCAGGACATGGCAGGAAAGGACGCTGTGATGGAGGTGGGCCCTTTCCCACCTCTCTCCTTGTCCCTGTCCCACGAATGGCCGGCACTGTGCTGGGCACATCCCCTGCCCCTTCCTTGTTTCCCCCTTTCCAGCTGTGCCACTTTCTGTCGCAGCTGAGCAACGCGACCGCTCCTGGCCAGGTGCTGGTTTTCTTCCATGATGTGAGAAGTGATAGCCCATAAACTTGAGAGAGTCTTGGGAGTGTTTAGGGAAAGGAAAAGCTAAAAGCCCTCATGATGCCAAAGCAAGGGGGTTGGGGCTCACGGTCGGGCACCGTGTGACTCAGAACCCACCGTGCAGGGGGCTGGAAGCAGAGTGGATGCCTGACGCTGCTGAAACAAACTTCAGCTTCACCTGAACAGAGTTTCTAAAGCCTCCACCATAAAGGTCAAATAGTCCTTCCCAGACCATGAGCCTTTCTTAGAGAAGAATCAGCTATAGCTCTCGTTATGGAAAACAGTCAAAATAATACAGCGATGCTCCCTCTGAGGGAAAATAGATAGTGCGAGTTATTCCATCTTCCCATTCAGCGATATCAGTTTAGAAAAGCGAGGCTATTTACAGAGAGCATTTTGCTTCCAGTACTTCTGAAGTAAGTGAATTCTGAATTAGTTTAAGTGCAAGATAAATCAGCGAAATAGGAACATCTTTACACTCCAATAAGATGCTATTACTCATAAGCATATTGCACTCCAGCTTGTGGGCTAAAACTACCAGTGCATGACAGGACACCAAGGGCATGAAATACAGGGGATCCATGAAAATTAGCACAGCACCTTTGGTGTGAAGAGGTAATTTGGGATATTGATTGGTGATGATGGCAGCCCAGTGCTGAGATGCTCTGACCTGATCCTGTAAACCCAGATGCTCCAGAAAGCCATGAAAACCCCAAAAACCCTTCCAAAAGCAATCTGTATTTCTTCAGATTTCAGATCAGAGGCTGAAGCAGGAACAATGGAATTAAATGTTGTGCAGCTGCTCAGGACACTGAGGCCCCATGACTCGTTTGCCACATCCATCACACTGGCAAGGAAGGACCCCAGGCAGGAGCAGAGCCCGGCCAGGCACACAGCACACATGGCGGGTGACAGGGTCTCTGCAGTGAGCGTGACCCGGGCTGGAGCACGGTGCAGAGGGTGCCAACTGCACAGAGGTGGAAAGAAAGCGAGGAGCTGGGGCTGCTGCAGAGGAAGATGGAGCATCACCACAGGATGTTTGAAGAAATAATTTTTTTTCTTTTTTACCTCTGTGACCTCCCTGGTTGGGAGACACTGACAGCTGGGCACAAGGCAATGGCACAGGTAGCCCCATGCCCTGTTCCCCACTGCACAGGTTGTTTGGCCTGTGGAACAACACTGGGCAAGCCCCACTCCTGGCAGTACAGGAGCTCCAGTGTTTCCAGTGTCAGTCTGTAGGATACAAATAGGATACGCACTCTGAAAGACAAACCTGGAGGGCTCCAGGGGTGACTGGACATGATGGATTGTGCCTCATGGATGCGATCGGCTATTGAGCAAGACCTTCAGCACAGGCAGTCACTTCCAGCCCTTTGGATATCTCTCCAGGGAAAGAACCTCCTTGGGCTGCAAGTTCAGCAGAAGCTGGTCAGAGAGGAACGATGCTGAGTCTTCATCATCCATAGTCCCAGCCGGCTTCAAGCATGACAATAAGAGGATGAAGAGCAGAAAGGGCTTTGCAATTTCCACCATTTCTCTCCCCCTTCTCCTTGCAATGGGGAAGGAGACTGAAGCTCCTGAGGCAGTTCCAAGCACTGAGTCAGTGACCCAGCCAGGTCATCACAGCGCCACGTGCTGAGGTACATTGTGCTGAGATTTCCCATGGGCTCCCAGCTGCTTTCCCACTGCCAGGTGACCTTCCCATGGGCTGGTGTCTAAGTCCTGTACTTCCAGCTCTGCAGCAGAGGTGTCAGAATCCTTTCTGGGACATGGAACACAGCCATGCGCTCGGTGCAGAGAGGCACTGAGAGTCTCTCCCTGATCCCTTGACATCTTTCACCCTACTTCTCACAAGCTGCTTGGATTTTGTGTCAAGAGGGTGATTCTGCAAATTACATCGGTTCTTGTCTCCTCTTCGTTGGCATGGCAACCTGGGAGGATGGATGGCACAGCCTTGCTATAGCTCTCAGTGATGCAGACACATCCCGGCTCCTCCGTGCCTGTGCTCCCGCTGATCAAGGCAGACGGTGCCACAATCCCAAACAGAGCAGCTCTGTGGCAAATGCAGGGCCCAGCTCCCAGGATGCTGCTGGGCTCTGAGTCCCACTGGTGGAAGGGCTGAGCTTGGCTCAGGGTGAGGCAGGAGCAAACTCAAGTGCAGGACATGGGTGCCCAGGCCAGCAGCACTCCAGACCCACTTGCCAGCATGGCCACATCCCAGCTCTTGGACCTCCTAGTCCTGGGCAGGGATCCACTATTCCTGCTGTCTAAATAAATGAATTTAAGCATTTTCCAGCTCAGCAGTCAGAGCCTTTGCTGGGCTTGCATTTGTGTCTGATTAATGAGACAGTTGGTCATTTACACGTCTCTTGAGGTCTCTTGTCTTTCCTGAGTAATTCTGAAGTTATGGCTGTTTACACAGAAGAGAATCACATCCCCTTGCCAAGAGCACAGCTGGAGTGATCCACGTGGAAATTGATCCTCAAGGACCTGAGGCAATGGCACGGCCATGGAGTTTCAGTGAGTGCTCATCATTTCCTGGAAAACACCTTCTGCAGGTTGAAAGTTGCCCACCTAAATCTTGGGGAGACTGGGGCCATTCCTGCCCCAAGGATCCGAAGTGCCTGAGACTGTTTGACTTCACCTTCTTTGGGAGAGGCACCAGCAAGCCAAGGGGACTGGGACTGGCCATCACAAGAGCCCTGTGTTGTGGATTCCTCCCAGCTGGGGATGGGAGGATTGATTTGCAGGAGCAGACTGGCTGTCAGACCCATTTGTGATAAATCTGTTTGCAAAATTATTATGTTAAAAGGTTTTAATTATTAGGGACATGTTAGGAAGACAGCTGGGATTTGCCTTCTGTTGTTCCCATCAGGTCTGATCAGTCCTTGGTTTTCTCACATCCCAGCATAAATCTGGAATAATCCTCCAGGTCAGAGGAATCAGGCTGTTGTCACGGCAAAACCCAGCCTGGGAAGAGTGCACTGACAGGGATGATTTGGGGGATGCTTTTACAAAACCAGGACTTGTTCCTGAGTCTCAGACCTGGGATTAGTGCCGGCACTAAGTCCTGAAGATTCTGTGTGTGTGACCTTGGAGCTGCTCTGCCTTTGAGGAGCAAACGCTGCAGCCCAGCATCGCTGGCAGCACCCCACTCCAGCTGCGTTTCCAGGAGGAACTTGGAGCCAGTTTGGATCCTCAGTCCTGGCTGTCAAGAGCTGCTGTCCTACATTGCTGCCATCAGTCCGGGCCTTTCCTGGGGCCGCAGAACTGCACTGGGTGATCCTGAGCAGGTGATTACCTGAGGCATCCTCATCGTGCTCAGGAAACTCATTCTGCTGCTGGAATGGGGGCAGCCTGGCGCCAGGCTGAGCACAGCAGCACAGGTCTGATAACACAGGGTCCGGTGGCACAGCATTCCTGTATGAAGGGGTGGGTAGGAGGTGCCCTGCAGGAAATTTACCACAAGGTTCTACTGGAGTACCTCACTCCAACACTACTGTTATCCCCCAACAGCCCCCAGGAAAGTGGCTGAGCAAGGGCTGGGCAGACAACTTCCCTCTTGCTTTCCCTGCTTGCGTGGACCTGACACCAAACTTTGCCAGCAATGCAGGTTTGACACCTCCCTGCTCTCTAGGCAAGCTCTCATGTGGCCCTCTGAAAAATAATTTCAATTTAGTAAGTTTGGTTAACTGCAAATTAATCAAAACCAATCTTGCACAGGTTCCTTTTTCATTATAAAAACATTCTGATCTGTCTTTTCAATTCTCAAAGTTGTTTTTCTGTGGTCATTTTGCTTCTCTTCCTTCTCCCCTCTCCTCTCCTGCTGCCAATACAATCACCCTTCCCTACCCGGGCTGTCTGGGAGAGTAAAAGCCTCAGAAACTCCTTAACCCCCGCAACTTCCCATGGGAGAGGCACAGGGAGCTCCTCCCTGCGCACATGGGACATGGTGTGTCCTCAGGAGAGACTCTTAAAATTCCTGCCAAGGCATCAAGGTATTGTTTGCCGCAAAGCAGCATCTCCCTGGCACGGAGAGCCCTGTGTGGGACCACAGCTGGCAGCAGCTGGCAGTGCCCTGGGCTGGGCTCACGCCCTGGTGCCCACAGACCCTTTGGGTCTGTCCTCCCGTGCCAGCTGGCTCCGAGCTCGCTGGCTCACTGCCTGGTTTCTGCCCCGGACAGGCACCTGCAGGGCCTCAGCCTCTCCCGAGGCTGTCGCTGAGCTCGAGGGGAGGCTGTGGCTGGGCAACCTCACCTCGACACCGTGGCCAGCTGGGGAGCCAGCGTGCGGCACTGCCGTGTCCCCTCGGGCCAGCACAGACCCTGTGCCCACAGCGCTGCCGGCGCTGCCGGGACCGTCCCCTCGGCCCGCCCAGCGCCCAGGCGCTCCCGCCCGGGGCAGAAGGCAATCCATCTCGCTGCTTATCGCTGTGCTGCTCAGGCCTGATTTACTGTTATTGGCAGTCAGCAACCTTTGCCATTTACATTCGGTGCCAAGCCTCAATTTACAGTATACTTTCTGCTTCAGCTCACCCCAGCCTCTATCTCCACCTTCCACATTAATGCAGGATATGTGTGGAATTCATCCTGGAATTTATTTAAAAACCATCAGCCATTCTGGCTTTAATACATTCACTCATCAAGGCAGCACAAAGCTCGATTTAAATGAAAATTAGGGAATTATGGATTGTCACCCAAGCCAGCACCCCATTTGGTCCTGCTGTACTGGCACTGTCCCCTTTGGCACAACCACAGCCAGGCACACAGGGAGCCACAGCCACTGACTGAGATAAAAGTAAGATGCTTGGGAAAGTAAAATCTGTAACAAGAGCTGCCCCAAGTTTCATCAGGGCTTCAGGAAGAGTCTCCGCTGTCACAGTCGGCAAAGCCAACACCTCCTGGTGCCAGGGCCCCTGCACAGCTCCTGCCCTGGAGCTGGGAAGATTCTGCCCTGTCTTTGGCCTCAATCCAGTAGCAGCAATCGGTGGTGGATGCTGCTTTCCTTGAAAGAGTGTGGAAAATGGGTTTATAGCTAAAAAAGGAATTAAAATACTGAAGCAATAGGCCAGCAGTGAGTAGCACATAATCCCTGCAGAATAAGCAGAGCTAAAGAGCTGAAAGCAAAAAAGAGCATAAATAGAAAATCTGCAATTGTTGTGCAGCTTTGCTTGCTGGGAGCTGCTCCAGCACCTGCACGGAGACCCTGGCTGGGTGCCACATCCTGCACCCAGAACCCCAGGCACAGGGGCCAGCACAGGGGCCAGGGGCCCTGCCCATGCCTGTCAGGGAGATGGGGGAGCCCTGGGTGGCCTCAGAAGATGCCACAGGGGAGTTCTGTGTGCGGAGAAATGATCCATGTGGCCAGGCTGACAGAAGGGGGTCCTGCAGAGGCCTCCAGGAGAGCTGGGGGACCCTCATGCACCCACATGGGCGGAGGCAGGGCTGAGCAGGGGACAGCGTGTGGGCGGCAGAGTGGCTCTTACCCTGGTTGCACAGATCCATCAGTTTTCCTGCAGTTAAACAAACAGGCTTGATGGTGTAATGTGTGCCCGGTGCTGGAGCCAGCAGGGTGGCTGTGGGTGCTGTGGCACTGTGACATCCACTGCCCCACCGGAGGGGCCTGGGCATGAGACCCCCAAGTGACCGGGCCAGCGAGTGCTGAGCTCTGGGCCTGGGGGCAGCTCAGTGAGGGACTCTGGCTGGAAATTCAACTTATTGGGGATGTGAAGGTTCTAGAAGACAGCTCCATGCGCTGCCCACTAGCCAGGGAAGAGCTGGGGCCACGTGTGCTCGCTGCTGCAGGGAGAGGGCTTCTGCACAAAGTCAGGAACAAATGACAGATATTGCCGAAAAACCCTGTTTCCCACATTTGGCACCAATTTATATTCTTTTGGAGAGCCAACTATTGCTCCTTTGAGGAACGGACAAAAGAAATATCATCGACAAGTTTTTCAGCCTCATTACAATATTCTGTAAAACAAATGTGCCAGTGTACCAGAAAATACAGATGTTGCAGCTGTCATTTGGGATAACCTGATTATCCTTTTATTTCTAGCTTTGTTCAAAATAAATTAGCTGTGGTAGTCTGTTCAGAGAGATAATGAAGGTCAGGCTAAACACCGGAACGTAGGAAGCATTCTCTAGGTCAGCCACACCAGGCTGCAGAGCCAGCCTTGTGCACGAGCCTGCTCATCACACTGTGCCCAGGACCTTCTGCTCCCTTCCTAGAGCCCCTGAGAATGATGATGAAATGCTGGTGGGAGATGCAGCTGGTGCAGGCTGGTGCATGCTGCTGCTCCAGCACTGCTGGAGGGCTGCCAGGAATGGGCTCCTTCCACGGCTGGAAAAGGGGAGTCCTGCCTGCAGGCAGGGGTGTGGGCAGGGCACTGCGCAGAGCCAAAGCCTTTGCGGGATGCTCCCTGGCCAGCCTCGTGTTGCTGCAGAGGAGGTCTCTGGCTCGGGAGCGAGATGTGGGTGCTGTGCTGCAGGTGCTGCCCCTCAGGTGAGCCAGGTCTGGCCAGGGCTCCCCGCAGGGCTCCGACCTGCACCCCACTCCGGCTGAACTTTCAGACTGAGAACTGCTTTGCTTCTGGGGTCTGATCTCAGTCTAATTAACAACTGGATCCAGCACAGTCTGTGAGCAGATTCAGTGCCCCATCCCCATTATTAACTCCACTCACTTTTTAACAATAAAAAGTGAAGACATTTTATTTGCAAGTCTGATGTTATTTTGGCAGCTGTTGAACATGTCAGTCTTTGCAGAAGCTAATTCTTCTGAATCAGGCCATAGTCAAATCTCTTTTTTCTAACTGTAGATATTTAAAACCCAAATAATTAGATAATCCTGAATACAAATTAATAAAGCCCAAGGAAAAGGGAAAACAAGCCACTTTAGTGAGGTCCCATCCCATATGTTCTGACAAAAATAATGCAAATAAAGGCAGGTATAGGTGTGAGGCAGGACTGGAGCGTGACTCTGCAGACTCGGTTCACATCCTTGGTTTGCCTGTGCTCTGTGCGATGTTTTCGGAGGGTCCCCTGACCTCCAAAGGGGCTTCCGGGCTGTGGCACTTGCTCCAGGCTGGCTCCAGTACCAGCTGTGAGTGGCGGATGGAGTGAGCAGTGTGGAGCCGCTGTCGGTAGTTATCCCCTCGCCTTGCTTTGAGCCCAGTGCGGGTCATTAACGGGCCGGTGGCTGCCGGCGCTGCCGGAGCTCCCGCCCGGCTGACAGGGACCGGTTCCGGCCACCCTGGAGCCACCCCCGCTCCTGATGGAATTACAAGTTTGCCGTCTTACAGATCGGTAGTAAATGCAGTCCCAAGGAGTGCGGCTGAGGGGCCGGAAGAGCAGAGTTGGGGCTCTGCCACCAGCACAGCAGACGCACGTTGGGCTCAGCCCCGCAGCACCTGGGGATGCCAAGCTGCCCCCGGACCCGCCCTCTCTCCTGTGGGGCTCTGCAGAGAGGCTCCCAGCCAGGAAAGGTGAAGCACTGGCTCTGGACCAGTATGTGAAAGGAGCTCGAGTGTCCCGGGGGTTTATTGGCACTGAAGGCAATCAGAGGGGGCAGGAGCAGCGTACCAGCACCACAGAGTAGGTGCTGAGCAATTCTGGGGCCGGATACTCCTCACCGAGCAGGGCTGGCTGCCCACACGCTCATAAATATTCTCGATGCAGGCAAGACTGGCTGGGTTTTGATGGTGGTTTTGCTAGAGAGCTTTTGCAGGGATCTTTATCATTCAGTGTCTGTGTAAAACACTTTCCAGAGTCTAAATTCTGCTATAGAAAAACTATTTATCAAATGCCCCCCTCTGCTGATACACTGGGAAGGAGTTGCCAGCCTGCGCTGACAGCCAGCTCCAGGCAATATGATAGATATGTGGCTAATAATCAATCGATACTTTTGTTTAGGCCTCTGTCTATCAGTCTGGCATTGTGTGAACTAATTAGATGATAAAATGTGATGAATGTGTATTAAAGTCAGCTTCCTCCTGTTAGCACTCCAGGGACCCTTTCCATTTTCTAGCTGACCTTTTAGATCTCAGCTTTATTGTACGTGAACGCAATTAAATCAATTTGTCAGATATTTGCATTGCTCCTGCTAGTTCAGAATTCAATTAGTCAGTGTCACTTTACTGTCCTTGTCAGCCTCTGCACCAGCTCAGGGGGATAAAAAACAACAAAAAAAAACCACCCAAAAAAGCCTGTTCAAACCAAACCAAATCATACCAAAACTCGGCTCCTCTCTCTGTGGCTCATTCCTCCATGGCTCACGCTACTTCCTGCTGCTGCCCCGTGCTGGGGCTGCATCCCAGCTGGTGCGTGGGGCTGTGACACCCGAGGTTCCCCTGCACCAGGGTGGAGGGGACCTGGCTGGAGCAGGCAGACCACTTGGGGCTGCTGGGGCAATTAGCAGGCACCCCTTGTTACCACTGCTCTGTGCCGAGCGAAATCTTGTCTGGCAAAATTATTCCCAGAAGCAGAATGAACCTGCAGCAGTCATCGCCACGCTACAAGGGTTTTAACAATATTCAAATGAGAGCCAACCTTGGCAATTATTTTTCTTCCTGCTGCTCTGAAGTGATGGCTCCTTTATCCATATTTTATCAGCCAGCAAGGAGCTCTGATAGTTAAGATTCTGTTGCTTGCTTAGATCCATGAGAGCACATCCTGCAAGTCTGTTTGAAATTAGCACACAGGAATGGGGCTGTGAGCCAGGGCTTGGTCTTTGCCCTCCCCAATGGAATGTGGAGTTACTCTTAATCGTAGAGCTGGCAGGGGTGGGAGCCAGACCAATGGCCCCCAAGCAGCATCCCTCATGCTTGGCTCCTTGGCACTGTCTCCAGCCCCTTCCCCCAGTGCTGCCTCCACCCTCAACCACAGCTGGTGTGTGGCAAGACAGCCACATCCATCCTCCACCTCCTTGGAGCTAAAAATTCACATGGGGGAGTGCCAGCTCCAGGCACTGCCAGAGCACTGTGTAACGGCCCTGCTCGGTCTCAGCTGGGCTCAGCCTCATCAGTCGCCAGTACCAGCACAAGGTCTGACCCAGACCTCCTGCTGCAGCACAGCTCTGTTCAAAGCCACCCTGGATGGGCTTCGAGGGAAGTTCTCTCTGGAAAACGCTTGCAAAGGGCTCTGCAGGTATTTCCAGTGAGAAGCTATTGCTGGGGCCTCCCAAAGTGGAGAAATGCCACTAGGGAGAGCCCCAGTGAGGGGCTGGAGCAGGGGATGGCAGCTGCTGCCCTCCTGCTTTGAGCAATACCCAAGAGAGGGGAGATAAGGCTCATGGGATCTAATGTTTGGATGAGAGGAGCTTTGCTTGCGCAAGCTCACCTTCCTCCTCTGAGTTCTGGCTGGGATATGAATATCTGAGCCATGGCAGGTATAATTAACAGATGGAACTAGCTAATTATGTCCTTTGCATGTGCGCAGAAGACGCAACTGTTAATTGCTGTTTGCACATTTATTATTCCGAGCGCTAGGGCCACTGGCATTTACTGTGACATGTGCCCTGTTCAAAAACAAACACACCGTGCTCCTGTCTACGCTCTGGTACAATTTAAGGCCTAATGAATCTCAGCTGCTCTGCTGCCCTGTGCTTTGAGAGGGTGCTTGGAGGGAGGGTGCCAGTGGCAGCCCCCAGGCCCCACAGCCAGCAGGGATGGAGCTGGGGCCTGGCTGCACAGTGGGGACAGCACTCCAGGCTGTGTGGGGAAATAGGTTCATAGGGAACCAGCCATTGCCCCACTGCCAGCGTCACAGGGCTGTGAGTGCTCCACACAGAGCTCCAGAGGCCAAACTTCGCATGGTTCTTCTGTGGATGGCTCAGGAGCCAACACACAAACCCTGGATATTTATGGGAATATCCTCACGTGCCACTCAGTGTCTGCCAGCTGGAAGAGCGGAGACCAACTGCAGGTCACAAGTTGCTTCCAAAATCCCCACCATGAGTTGGAGCATCCACCATGCTGAAGCCTCTTCACTTCTGAGGAGGTCCCAGCCCCCACCTCATCCCCACCTCTGCTCCGAAATCAGCATCAGGAGCAAAACTTCCCATCAGGGGCAGACTCCTCCAGACCCTTTCAGCTTCAGGCAAGGGCTGGCCTGCCCGATGAGAAGCGACCCCACATGCTGAGGTGGACTGGGGGGCCACAGGGACTGAGGAGGGGTACATCAGCACAGCCCTGGTCCCGGATGGGCACAGGACAAGCCCTGTTGGAGCACAACCCACAGTGAAGACAGGTATAGCTTGGAAAAGTCATCCTGCCTCTCTCTGCCCCTCTAAAATGTAACAAGGAAAATAACAACTGTGCTTTCAAAAGTAATGGTTAAATCTCAAGTCTTGAATAAGTATTTGTTTGAGATCAGCGCTTGGAGCTCAGCAGTTTGTTATATAAACATTGGAGATGAATTGCAGAGGAATTTCTGCCTTTTCTATTAAAGAGTTGAGATGTATTTCAACGAGCACACTTTCAGCAAGGGGTCTGAGCTAACAATCTCCAGGCGAATGTTCCTTTATGATTACAGAAAGCTGTTCCTGTTATTCCCAGAGACGCAGGACATGCTGCGTAAACCTCCATTCCTCGACCTGCCAGAGGCGAGAGAGGAACCCCTCACCAGCACAAAGAGGGTTGGAAACAACCACAGGAGAAACGAGGGAACCCGAACCCACGCCCCTGGGGTAAGTAGGTCTGGGAGTGCAGGGCTTCCCAGCTCCCTGGTCAGGGAAGCCAGTCGCTGCTTTCCCATGGGAACTGCAAATCATTGCCATCCACGTGTCCCCTCCTTCAGCGGCACAAGCTGTGCTGCTGACATCCGAATGCTCGTGCTGAGCACTGAAATAGCTGGGAAGGTCAGGGGATGACCTGCGCAGTGAGACACAGTTGCCTTTTGTGGATACCTAGTGAGCACCTGCTGTGCTGAACACTGATGAGTGACGCTGCTCAGGAGTGTCAAGCATTGGCGCACCACACAGTTTAGAAAATGTCCTGCATGAAGCAGGGGAACCCCACATATCAAAAGCAATCTCTTCAACCTGACCCCACCAGCAAAATTATGGATTGGAAATTTCAAAAAGCTTGGAAATGCAGAAGTCAAGTTTCTAATGCTGATGTTAACTCAGGCCCAATTGAATTTAACTTGTCCATTTTACATAATATGTCTTGATACACACTTTGTCATGCAACTCAAAATAGGAAGTATTTACTTGTACAAAGATGATGAATTTGTGTTCCTGTTACAAATACATATTTTACACGCCTTTGACTGATGACTTTCGGAGCCCAGTGCAGTGTTGTGATGCTGGTTTATATTTTCAGAGCACAGAAAGGGAGGGACAACACGGGAAAGAAGGAATAAAACCCACAAATGAGCTTGGCGTTACACTGCCTCAGAGCCTGTATTCCTGCCTGTCTGGGGCATGTCCCTGTGTGTGGGTTGGCAACTCAGCAAAACCCCTGGCCCAGGGCATGGAAGATGCTGGGGCTGGTTGGACCCAACTGCAATGATTTCGGGGGGACTGGAGAGAGATTCCTAGCTTGGGGCTGATAAAACCCAAAGTTGGGCTCCTACAGGAAGGGAGAGGCTGTGGACCAGGCTGTGGACCAGGGACCAATGAGTGCCCAGGCCACAGGCTGAGATGTTCAGGCAGGAAATGTTTAGGCTCTTTTCAAGGAATTGAATTAAAATTTCAAGGAAGCAGCAAATGCTGTAACTGTTTCTTTACTTGCCTTTTTTTTTTTTTAAATTTCTTCATTTAAACACTCCAAGGTTGGTCCTGGGTACTTATAAGCTGCTTCAGTATCAACCTGGTGTTTTGGATAAAATAATCATGGACTAAAGTGCCCTCAGAAGGCCCCAGAGGCGCAGGATGTGTGGGGAGGATTTGAGAGGTTGATGGGAGGTGGCGAAAGGAGAACAGGGGTGAACTCCCACGTGGCGCTTCCCTCCCTCCCTCCCAGCACCCTGCACTGCCCTCCATCCCAGGGGGTCACGAGAGCTGCACGAGACCAGCCCGTGGGCTCCAGCAGCACCTCCCAGTACTGTGCAGGGACTGTCCACAGGTTTCATCTCCTGCCTTTCCCATCTGTGCACAGGGAGCTATTCATTATTCCAGCTGGTCCCGCTGTGATAAATGTTTTCCAGAGATCAGTTCAAAATGTCCTTTTGCAGAGCCTGCTCCCATCCGTCCCTCCTGCACCACTGGGCAGAGCTCTTCACTGTGCCAGAAGAATTACAATTCTGCACCACAGAAGGAGGAAACAGAGCTATTAATTTCCTTGCAAGTCTGCAGGGCACTTCCAGGACGGATGCTGCCTTTAGTGAATGCTGCTCATTTCTGGATGGAAGGGGAGTGCTTGCACCAGTCAGGTCCCCAGCACCAACCTACACCACACCCATGAGGGACCTCATGAGGGGTCACACCCAGTATGCCCAGGCAGGCAAGGGGGACAAGAGGGAGAGCTCACTCCCAGGGGAGACCTTCCTCCGACCAGGGGGGGCTGGAGCAGGGATGGGTTACACACCTGGCAGCTAGGAACACCAGGCAGGGGAAGGGTGGAAGGCAGGGTGGGTAGAATTGTCTAAACACCCCAATTCTTATAACTGAAGCAACTGTGAATCATTTGAAATGCCAAAATCTTGACAGGATAATGAGTTAAACCCAAGTGTGAATTCAATTACATCTTGGGGTGCCACTCAGCGGGAGCTGCCACAGCACATGCCTGGAGCACCAGAGGAGCAGGGGCAGCCAACCTCCAGCCCAGGAGGTTCCCACTGCCCTCAGGGGGCTGTGCCCATCCAAGTAGGCTGGTACTGCAGGGGCTGGCATGAGGCTGGTCCCCTCATGCTGTGGACAGGGCAAGGCAGAGCTGCAGCTCTGCATGGCCCTGTGCAGCCAGGTGTGGTGGGCAGGGTCCCCTGAACCCCCTCAGCCCCTCGCCCTCTCTCACGGGCTCTTGCCTGGCCCTTGCTGGGGGAGGACGTGCCGATGGGCTGCTGGAGCCCAGCCTGTACGGGTACCCTGTGCCCATAGATGCCAGTTGAGGAGGCATTTCCCTCACTGCTGCAGCAGCTGGGCTGGCTGCTCCCACAGCTCCTGCCCTCTGGCCCTGCTGACAGTGACCCCAGTTCTGCATCCATCTCATTATTGCTGTGTGGTGGGAGCAGGGATGTGCAGGGCATCAGTCCTGCCATCAGTCATGCTGGCAAGAAATATGTTCACAACTTTCCCTCCAGCACTGCCCCTTTAGCCCACACACTGGCAGCAGCTCTGTAATTGCCTTGCATGACTGGAATGAGGAGAGCAGGCCACCATCAGGTATGGGTTAGCTGCAGCAGGCACACGCATCTGCCTTGGGGATCGGTGAGTACCAATGGCACCAGGCAGGGCCCCCACAGGGACCCAGCAATGAGTAGCTGCTAGTGCCACCAGGACAGGACCAGACTGGGCTCTGCTGCTGCTCAGAGCCAGGAACCAAATGCCAGTGGCAGGGATGTGGCTCAGCACATCGCAGCTGCACTTCCAGGACAGGTCAGTGGGGTTGGCTCTGGGGTGCCTGATAAGTACCCAGTGAGTCCCTGTCCCTTATCTGATGGTCCCCTGTCCCAAACCTTTACTGCCACACAACCACACGAGGCTGTCTGCCAAGCAAGTCAATACAAATCAATCAATGTTTGCGCCCTCTCAATAACTCTATTACACCCTCAAGGACAGATCTAAACCACCCAAATGGGCCCGAAGCAGCTGCTGTGCTGCCAGCAGAGCAAGCGCGCCAGAGACTGTAAATCACACAACATTAATATTGTCACTGACAATGAAAATCTCTGTATTGCCACGTCTGCCCGCCTGCGGTGGCCTTCAGATGTGCTTCATAAGCACCCACGCTCCTGCATCCACAACGGAGGGTGGGTGAGGGACACGGAGCAGGCTGGGGCCACAGTGCCTTTGCCAGGCAGCTGAATCCAGGCAGCATGTCAGGGCCGTGCAGGGTGCACGCAGGGTGCGTGCAGGGTACACGCAGGGTGCACCAGGGCCAGTCCTGGCCTAGGTGCTGGGCAGGGTTTAGGGAGCTCACCCAGCAGTGCCCATCCCGCACTATCGGAGACTTGGAGGATGAGCGTTATGCAAACAAAACCTTCTCTGACAAATATGGAAGGGCAGAAGCCTTTATACCCATCACACGTCCTCCAGCCCCAGCTCTGGTCTGGGCTCTCAGCCCTGCCTACAACACAGGGAGGGTTTTGCTCAGCCAAAATTCAAACCAGGGCAGTGCATCCTCAAGATGTCCAGAATCTGCAGAGCAGCAGAGGGAGGAGGAGAGGGCACAATGGCTGCAGAGAACTGACAGGGACTTGCACAAGGGTCTCCTGGCTCCAGTGAGGAGAAGAACTGGGCTGAGGGCCACAATGCTGAGGCATCGCCAGCTGGAGTTGGAGCAGAGAGTGCAGGAGAGGCCCCAGAGCAGCAGGGCCTCTGCTTTCCCTCAGATATTATGCAAAGCGTCGAGCTGGGAGATTGATGGGACATACAGGGACCTGCTGATGGAGGTGGCTGAGCCTGGGTTTGAAGGATGCAGAGGGAGATAGAGCACTTTGGAGCATGGCAGAGAGGAGGAGCTGACCATCAGGGAGGCTGCCTGGCCTGGAGCCCTCCCTGCCCACCAGTACAGAGAGCCAGCTGCCCCAGCCCACCGTGCCAGCACTGCCGCCTCCAACTGCTCCTCTCAGCCGGAGTGAACACAGCCTCCCATGGCCACACCAGCCTCATGCTGCCAGGACGCAGGCCAGGAGAGCATCGCTTTTGGCATTCTTTAGATGTACAAGACACTATTAGAGCCAGAGCTTTAGAGTCAGCCCAGCAGGACAGAAAGGTCAGAAGACATTCTGTTGCTTGTAAATAAATAATAATAAATTATCATGTTTGAGCACACTCAGGAATGCCTCTGCGTGCAGAAACATCAGGCTGGATTAGTGCACAGCAGTGACATGGGGACAGGAGGGTGCTGCCACTGCTGCCTCTCTGCCCATGGTGGAGGGCACATCCCGCCACTCTGGCAGCTCTGCTGCGGCTGAGGTGTCACTGTCACCTGATGGGCAGCACCACACAGCCCCTCTCCTCCCTAATGTGTCCAAGAGAGACACCAGCTCAGGTCAGGAACGTCCCAGCCCAAGGGAGCAGAGTTGGGCCTTGAGGAGCAGAGATGGCTGCAGCCAGACCTGCTCGCAGGGACAAGGCTGAAGGCAGTGCTCCCAAAAGGCCCCAGGGGAGATAAGGAGCTCCTCCAGCTGCATCTCCCAGGAGGGGGGCCTGCAGAGATGAGCCCTCCACTCCTGCAAGTTTCAGAGCAAGCTAGAGCTCATTCTCCCCCCCAGCCCACAGCTCCTCAGCCCCGGCAGCTGCTCCATCCATCGAGTGCCTGCTTGTGGTCTATATGAGCATTCATATGGAAAAGATCTACTCCTTTGAGTCATTTTTCATTAGTTGCAATACTACTGAGCAAAGCAGGGCTGGTTTTGTAAATTAAAATGGGTTGCAGTTCAATACAGAATACTTCATTTGCAGCCAAGTTAAATAAGAGAATCGACATAAATATAATGCAATTACTTTTGCTACTTTCATAATGCCTTTATGAGGCAGATAACCATCCCCATGAATACATTATCCCTCAGTATCTCTGCATCATTTCTGGACTTAACTCTTTTGAGTAGTATCAGAAGAATGGATACATTTAATTAAGTATCTTATTTTAGAAGTCAATTTTACAATGATCAGGAAGCAGTATCTTTAATTTTCAGTCATAGAAGAGGCTTTCTTTCTGCCTCCAGACTGTTGTAATTTTAAGAATGCAGATTTGAACAGAACCACTACATGTGTCTTGCAGGAGAAGCTGTACAGCCTGGGTGTCCCTCTGTCAGCCCCAGGCAGGGGAGGGCTCCTGGGGTCCCCAGTGTGCTGACTGCTGCTGGCTGCCAGCCCAGCTGCAGTCCTGAGTGGGCAGAGGCTGCTCTGCCCACTCTGTGAGGTGACCCCATCCAATGGCCAGCGATGGAGCAGCGTGTGCCCATGGGAGGGGACACTGGACTGAAACCAGGCTGCCATGCCCAGAGCTGCCAGGAAGCAGAGCCCTTTGCTGAGCTGGGCGTAACATCCTCCCTTGTCTGGGATGCTCAGCGCCCAGCGGTGAGTCCTGACGAACTGAGGGGGCTGGGATGCACAACAAGGCTGGAGGGCAGCACAGGAGCTGGCACTCTGCTTTGATGATGCATTACACTTACCACAGATTATTTTACATTTTTGCCGCCTTTACAATTAATTTTCAGTGCTCCAGCGTGACTGTTACCTGCTGCACCCCAGCCCACCTTCACCAGCTCCCTTCATTAGCAGGGACTTCTAATCAGCACAGAGCTAACTGCAGGTTTCCTGGAAGAAAGGCAAGCTTGATAAAGCACATTTCTAAGGGGATCATTGTATTTATGTTCCTCTCAGCAGACATTTCATGTGTAGGGACCAGGAGAGATGTGACAGGGCAAGGAGGAGGGATGGCAACATGGAGAGACAAAGGACAGGGACCAGACAGACCCTTCAAGCTGTGCCTTGGGCGTAGTCAAGGAGGGGAGAGGTGGAGGCTGGCCCCAGCCCCTACCCCAGCTCCTCCTTCCAGCTCCTCCACGTCCTCTTCTGCGCAGAGCCAGCACCAAGGGGTGACAGCCTGGGCACTGTCTCAGGAGCCTGACTCCTCCACAAGGGAAACCACGGAGCTGTTCTGGCTGGAAACAGCATTCCTGGGGTAGGTGTTTAGTGGTGAAAAGAAGTATTTTATTATAAAAACATACTTGAAAAACATAAATCTTAATTAAATTAGGAACACGTAGGTCTTACTTAAGAGTCCCAAAGGCAGGAAGCCCCAAGAAGGTCCCTGACCACCCGGAGGGACCCACTGCAGACATAGCTGGGGCTGCTCCGGGCTGCCCTGTGACAGGCTCTGAGAGGGGGGGGATGCCGTGTGCATGCTAAAACCTGCTCATGTCACCCTGCTTCACTTCAGTCTTAAAATACAGAGTGCAGAGAGAAAACCAAATTCCCAAAGCTGGACTAAAACTCTTCTGAAATGTGCTTGGTACCAGAGCAGATGGAATCTGTCTCCTCCAGGAGGGGCCTCTGCAGGCACATTCCCTATATTTGCTTTTACATCACTAGCTATTTTAGACTTGCAGTGCCACTTCTCCACGAGCAGCCAATAAAAATATCCTGTGGAAAGCACTGGTATTCCTGCTCCGCACTCGAAGCAAAGCTGCTCATCTGGAGTGCAAAGCGCCAGCAGCTCTTTGTGGCAAGCAGCATCTCCTACAGCCACAGGACAAGCCCCTGGTACCGAGGACACTCGTGGCACTCCCACAAAAGCTGCCCAGCCTCGCTGTGTGCTGTCCCTGCTCCCCCGTGGCTGCGCTCCCCCCAGCCCCCATGGGGACCCCCCCAACCCCGGGGCGCAGGGCTCTGTCCAAGTGCACCAACCGAGAGAGAGGCCCGGCAGCCCCAGAGCTCCCGCGGGGAGAGGCATCAGCCCTGCGGGCAGGGGCATTTTTGTCTCATGCCGCAGCACTGGGACAGCGACTCCTGCTAGCTCTGGCTGCGGAGCATTGAGGGACACGATCCTGCACGGTTCTCAAGAGAAGCGGTGCTGCAGACGGGGTATGGGTCAGGGTATGAGGGGGCTGGGGCTGGCTCAGCCCAGCAGCACCAGACAGCCACATGCCCATCTCCTGGAGCGGGAATCGGCAGGCGCTCACCACCTGCAGCTGCCCTCCGTGGCATTTGAATGACACAGCTTTTCATCTCCGGGCTGAGTAGCCACATTTTTAAATATGGGATATTAGGGGTTTATGACAAAATCAAACAACACTTGCTGGAGAATTGATTCTGCCTCTTGTTTCCCTCCTAGCTGCTGCCACAGTGTTGCTCCTCGGCAAGCGATATATAAGCCCTGCAGCAGCACAGGGCTGGTTTTCAGGACACTCTTATGGCTGGCTTTTCAGCATGAGGAATAGCAGCCCAGCTGCAGATGGGAGGATAAAAAGCCCCTCTAAAATTCCTCCAGCAAATCCATACTCCATTTCTGGTGGTGCAAAAACAACTGCACAATTGATTGGCTCTTAAGCCCAAATTTGTGAGTTGCAGAAAGTTGCTGGCTCCAAAGTCACTTAAATTCCCAGCATGTCCCAGAGGGGCTGTTAGTTCTCGAGCAGCTGAAATCGTTGAGCTGAACCCCTCTCCTGCACCCCCACCAGCCTGGAAATCGCCTGACCCTCACAGAGCTCATGCAATCTGGCTGCTAGGAATGGGTCTTGCCCCATATGTGACAGCCCCTGTGTTTCGTTATGCAGGATGAGACGAAGAATCCCAATCTTCCCCTTAGTTATTCCTTCCCCACTTTCTTCCTGATTGCTCAATACAAAAGCTTTGAGCCATCTTTAAACCAAATTGCTTCACAAATGACAAATAACAAGAAAATAGGCTTCATAACCAGGAATAATGAAAGAAATCATTCACTTTGATATCAGGAGCTGGTCGGTGCTAAAGGAGCCCTTCAGCCTGAATAGCAGAAAAGCACATTGCAATTTTCATGTACTTACTGGGATAAAACATGTGACTCCATGGATGCTGCAGCTGTCATCTCGCACTGGTCTTTGCACTTTGATGCTGAATTGCACAGGTTATCTTGACACTTGCTGATAAATTTTAAATCACCTCTTTTGCTGTATGCGAGAAGGGGCAGGGAGAGCACATCTGAATACAAATGTTAATGATATTTTTTAGACCTTGCCAGAGAGTGGGAATAGTGGTGGGGATGGTGTTCAGCGCCGTGTCCCCAGCTCTGGACCCTCCTGCCGCAGCACAGCTCCAGAGCAGAGCTGGCAGCCCCAGCTCTGCCAACTCTGCCCAGCTCTGCCTAGGAGGGGGCCCTGCTGCCCTTCCCACCCCCCTGCTCCTCACCTACACACTGTTGACCAACACAATAATCTCAGTGCAATTAAGCAAATTCTTGAGCAAAACTGACTAGTTTTCCAAAGCTTTTATCTTGGCAGCTATGAAGATAATGGCTACAAATATGTGTGCCCACACCAACTGGCAATTAGAAAATCATAATTTTGATTCCATCCTGGTTTTGTCCACAGAGAGCTCTGCTGGGAGTTAGATTAGCTTGATATGGCAAACTTACTATTCAAAATATATATATAAAAAGTGAGGAAACTCAGAAAAATGCCAGAAGCCACCCCTGGAGAGCTATCTGGTCAGATATGCCACACTGGAAGGAGGCTGGTGCTGCTGGTGTCCAGCATGGGATTTGGGAATGTGGGCCAAAGAGCTGGCACCCAGCTGCAGGGCTTCCAGCATCCCTGGGAAGCACCCTGCTTTCCAAAACCCCTTCCCCATTCTGATCTGACTGGAGCAGCCACAGCATCAGGGCCTTTTTACCACCTCCATAATGCCTTTGCCCTTCTCCCCTTTCTTCCCCCACTCAGACAATACACTCAGGGTTCAGAGAGGAATTTGCCCCAAGGATGTTCAAGTGTTAGGGAAATCTCCAGTGCAAACAGATTAATTAATCTAATCAGATGCATCTCTCTAGAGGAATTGGATTAGTGCTTTTTGGATAAGGATTGCATTAAGCTGATAAGATAAGTAACACATGCAACGAGATGTTGATTTATTGCAAAGGGAGGGCTTGAAAATTCTCAAGCGTTCCTGATCTCATCCTGGGGCTCCAGGTTGCTCCTGAGCAAATAAAACAGCCACGTGCTGCAAAGTTCCCTTTGACACTGGCAGAAGCCACTGAGTCCTGCATGGCCAGGGAGTCACTTCTGCCCTGGCACCTGCTGGCAACCATTGGCACACAGCCACTGGCCTGGTCGCGTCCATCCCCGATGCTGCTGGGAAACAGCCCTTTGGGATGCACACCCAGCACGTTCAGGCTCGGGGGAAGCAGGGGCTGAGTGAGCATTCGCACACTCTTACCCTGGGGGCTCTGCTGGGGTGGGGATACCCTTGGGGAGGCCATACACATGGGGGTGCTTGGAGAGGGCTGTAATACAGGCTGCAATACATTTAACTACTCCATGACATCAAATGCTCTTTCTTCCCAGTTGCAGCTCTTTTCCATGGGGGTAAGGGCTGATACAGCAGTAAGGACAGACAAGGTTTGATTTTTTCAAATTTTTTGCCAGAACATGAGCATATTCAGGGGAAGATTTGATCTGAAGATAGAGAATTCTGTTCCTCGCCTAGCTCACACTTGAAGTGCCAGAACAGACTTCTCTGCTCTCATCTTGTGTGAATACAAAGCACCATCTGTTTCCTCTTGTCCCACAAGTCTTGGCATGCAAAGAGTTACCAGGTGCTGCTCTGTCTGTCTTCACTGAGACAGAAAAGTCCCCAAGACAATCAGGGCAACACATCCTTTACAGTCTGTCCATTTAATGACTGTCCACAAGACACCAGACATCCATCCCCATTTAATCAGGTGTCAGTGGTAGTTCTACCCACATTGGGCATGTTTAAAAGCACAAGTTCAGCTCCTCTGCCCTGGGGATCCATTGCCATTCCAGTGGCTCCCTTCTGTGCCAGCTGATGGCACCAGGACTTGCTCTGGCAGTTTGGGGATGGATGGGAATGTTTCCAAGGTCCTTGTTCCCCAGGCAGGGGACAGCATGGATGCACTGTGGCAGAAGGAGCTGTGTTCACAGCCTACCTGGGGCAAGGCATGGTCCTGGCTGTTAAAGGGAGGAGCAGTGCATCTATGGAGATGCATCTGGTGACTGGTGTAGGGAAGGCACCAGGCCAGAAGGTCAGCTTGGCAGGTAGGGCATGAAGTGGGCAAGAGCCCATCAGCAGGGCCAGGTGCCCAGGCCTAGTTCCAGCTTTCATTAGGTGCTCAGAAAGCTGTGCCACAATGGCTTTGTCACAGCTGTTTTCCCCGCCTCCGGATTTCCCTACAAAGCTGTTGTTTTCCTTGCTGCAGTTCCCTCAACATCACCTCAGGAACCTGAGTGAGTGTCTATACACAGCTACACTCATCCTTTGCTTGGCTCTGTGCTGCCAGCACAGCAAAAATACAGCAGAACTGCAGAGAGCGGCAGCTGCCTGGGGCCATGCTGTCGGTCACAGTTACAGGTGCTTAACAGAGTGGAATGAAGTGGCAGGCACTGCTTTTGGAGTCCCTCCTATGGCGAGGAGGGCAAGTGAATGCTGATCCTCCTGCCCTGCTCCCTGCCGTGCTGTGGGCTGCAGCTCTCCAGGTCAGTGCCCAGGCCTGGCTCCCCATGGGCTCGTGCAGGTGCTCCAACCTGCTGAGCAGGCCCCATGGCACCCACTCTCCTCCTGTCTTCAACTTCTCCAGCCACCTGAACAAAACCGGGCACTGGGGAGGGCTGGCTGGACACATCTCCTCCTGATCCTGGTCTGGTCTTGTTTGTGCCCACAGGAGGGTCTTCCACCCAGAGGCAGCCTGGCTACCCCACAAGGAATGCAGCAAATCCTCCTCTCCCAAGCCCCCCAGGTTCCCTCCACTGCCATTCCCAGGGTGACTGTGCAGTCTGATACAAGTCTGAGAAACCTCCAGCACCATTAAGAGCAGAGTGGATCCCCAAAATCACTGCACTGCACACCTGTGTGTGACAGATGGGGGCTGCCTGCGCACCACCGGGCTTTGCAGGTTAATTCAGCTGGGAAAGCTCTTCATGAGCAGGCAGCAAACACAGCTGCTCACCACCACCCACCTCACCCGCAGTGGCCTCTCCTGCCCCAAGAAAACAGGATAAAAAGTTCACAGAGTGAATTTCTCAGCTGGAAGAAATGCAGAAACAAACACAACTTACTTGAACTCTCACAGCAGGTGCAGTGTTGCTTGCTGCTCGGGAATCAAGCAGGCAAGCAGCTGATCCTAAACACAGGCAGCTGCTCCCTAGCAGCTAACTGGGGCATCCAGGAGAGGGGGAGCTGCCTCTGGCCCAGGACCAGCCTTCGCTTCTCCCTGTCGGGCACCAGACAAGGCAGGAGCCTCCCACAGCCCCAGCAGACAAAAAGCTCAGTCAGTCCTGGAAGCAGTCAGGCCCTCGGACAGAAGCATTGCTCAGGCAAAGCCTCTCCTGAGCACACAGATCCAGCTGCGGTACTCCTGCTGCTGCTCAGAACAGCCGTGGTGGGAACCGGAATCTCAGCTGGGCCACAGTGTTCAGCTGCACAGCAGCTCCCTCCTGCTGTTTGCCATTGCTGCCACTCTGCCTGGGGCTTTTAGAGCAGGAGCTTTACTGCCTGGGGCTTTACTGCCTTCCCCTTGGCAGTAAAGTGCCACACAAAATTAAAGAGCCCAGAACAGAGAGTTGCCTTTCTTTGTGTTCCTTTGTGCAGAAGAGGTAGAAGGAGAAGTTGTTGCAACCCAGCCTTGCTCCACACAAGCACCTTGTGCCCGTACCCCAGGCAGCGTGACAGGCAGTTGGACTGCACCATGCTCAGTCACGCCAGCAGCACACAGCCAGCCGAGGGAATGGGTCCCTCTCACCCAGAAAGTGTGTCAAGGTAGTTTCGGCTCATAGGGCACTACGCAGCATGTCGCCTTCCTCAGGGACAGGCAGCTCCTGGCTGCTTGGGAGAGGCTGTGACACTGCCGCGGCTGGACCAGGCTCCCCCATCCCACCAAGCCTCCAGCCGGAGGCCATCTGGCAGGACAGCACAGGGGCCAGCACAGGACCACAGGGTACAGAGCCACAACAACGGGCAGCACCTCAAGGGTCTCTGCGGCCCCCTTAGGCCCAAAATGGCTCAGAAGTTTGCAGAGCCGGCGCTGAAGCAGGCAGGACGAGTGGTGACCTCTGCTCCGTGCGGCAGATGTGGCACTGGGTGGCACCGGGGGGCACGAGGTGCACGACCTGTTCACACCTGAGCTCAGCTGCTCGCAGCATGCTCTCGCACGTACAGGAACGCCCGTCTCTTCTCACGGGTAACAAGCAATGGGACGAGAAGAAACAGCCTGAACTTGCGCCGTTGGATGGGATATTTAAGGAAATTCCTTCCGAGGGTGGTCAGGGGCGTTCCCGCCGACGGCAAGAGCAGCTTAGCCCAGGGAGACAGCGCCCTCTGCTGAGGCACGGCGGGAACGCAACGGGCGAGGAGCTCTGACCCGTGACCACCGCAGCCCCCATCCCGCCCCGCAGCCATCCCCGTTGCTATCCCCGCTGCTATCCCCGTTGTTCCCGTTGCTATCGCCGTTGTTATCCCCGCTGTTTTCCCCGTTGCTATCCCCGTTATCCTCGGTCCCCGCCGCCTTGGCGCGCCCTTTTTCCGCCAGGGGTCGCTGTCGGCCCGCAGAGCCGTGAGGCGCCGGGCAGCGCGGCCTCCCCCGGCAGACAAAATGGCGGCCTGAGGGGGTGGGACAGGGCGGGGAGGAGGTGGACGGGCAGAAAGGCTTCTGTAGGCGTGGAGGTGCTTCAAATTCCAAGATGATTCGTACGTGACTCTGTTATTTTCTGTGTAATAAGCAAGATGGAGAGTAGAGGTTGGAGGAGCTGGATGGGCTTGTCCCTGGTGTTTAATGGAGAAGCAGGATGGTCAGACACATCCCCAGCAACAACTGATCCCGAGGAGCAATGGCAGCTGCTGCCAGACTGCAACTTGCTCTGGCTTCAGCTTCCCCAGAGCTGCTACACACTTGGAGTTTTAAAACACATCCCTGAAGGTTCAGACATAGATGCCCCAGTGCGATCCAAGTCCCAGAATCCCTGAATAATTTAGTTTGGAAAAGACCTCCAAGACTGTTGAGTCCAACTTTTGACTGATCATTACTTTGTCAACCAGACCACAGCACTGAGTTCCACATCTGGTTGTTTCTTGGACACCTCCGGGGATGGGGACTCCACCCCCTCCCTGGGCAGCCCCTTCCAGTTCCTGACCGCCCTTTCCATGAAGAAGTTCTTCCTGATGTCCAACCAGAGCTTCCCCCGGCACAGTTTGAGGCCATTTCCACTCATCCTGTCACGGGTTGCTTGGGAGCAGAGCCTGACCCCCTAGAGGCTGCTACACCCTCCTGTCAGGGAGCTGTAGAGAGCTCCCACCCCAGCCCTGCCCTGCGTGCTGGGGCTCTCGTCCTTCCGAGGCACCGACCCCGAGCCCTGGCAGGGCTTGCCTCCCTGCAGGGCCAGGTGACCCTGGCCTTGCTGGCCCCGGCCTCGCTGGCCATGCTCTCCCACTGGTTAAACCCAAGCTGCCACTGAGGAGCGTGGGAGAAACTACAAAAACAAATGGGTTTCCTCCTGCGTTTCTCTCTTTTGCTAAAGGCCCCGGTGCAGTGATCTCAGTGGCATTGTTTAGCCAATTACTAATTTACTAGGAATTTAGTTTAATGCATTAATAAATGTTGTCATTTTCATGACAAATTATCATAATAACACATTTTAATGGGCTGCAAGAGTTGAGAGAATAGTGGGAAATAAATATATTTTAGTATTACTTATTCACTACATTTGTACCTAATTATATTTGCAGAATAATTACAGTGGCACTGCTTCCCCACCCTGAGCTTGTGTTGGCAGCACGGGGGTGATAAATCCCTGGCAGCGGCGGCAACCCCCTGCAGTGGCGATCACAGCCCTCCATCACGGCAGGGCAGCCCCCAGGTGACACTGTCCGGCCGGGCCCACTGCCAGCTGCTCTGATTTACCTGCCTCTGCTCAGAGGAACTTGTCTGGGAGATGGATTGCTGGAAGGACCCTCTGTGCCGGACATGAATCACTCTTTAATCACAGCCTCCCTGGGCTAAAGAGCGCAGAGCCAAGGTTCCACCAGGCGAGGAGCCTGGGTGATTTCAGTGCTGCAGCGGTGAGTTGGAGGGACCCCTGCATCCCGCCATGGTCCCTTGGCAGCCCCCGAGCATCACCCTGCACCATAGGGTTCCTGCATGGAGAAGGGGGTGGTGGGACAGGGTGACAGGGCCAGGTGTGCCGGCCAAGGGATGGGTGATGGGCTCCCATCTGCCATGTGAAGGGTGTAGAGAGCAGAGACCATCAAATGCTGGGCCTGGCCAGTCTGAGAGCTGCTGCTCATGAGTGGTGTGTCACCCCCCAGGGCAGAGACAGCGTGGAACAGACCAGCAGGGCTGCGTGCAGGGCACTGGCAGGGAGAACCGGCAGCACTGGTGCAGTGACAGAGCTTTAAAAGATGCATGAGGACAGGAGAACAGCAGGACACAGAGCAGGACATGAGGACAGCCCTGCACATACTCTCATAAAGGTCAGCACTTGCGCTGGTGGTGGCACTGCTCCATCCTGCCACTTTGTGTGGGCTCTGAAGGGTCCTGGGCAGCAGCAATGAGCCACAATTATGCAAGACCTTTTGATCATAACAGATTTATTCAAAACTCATGCATAAATATTAATGTCCCTGAAGATTTTGAACAACTATTTGGCATAAGCAGAGCAAATATTTAAATCAAACCTGACTGCTGTGCATTGCAAACAGACAGGGCAGCTCTGCACACGATGGCACCTCTGGCAAAGCCTGTCTGTGCACTGGCATTTCTGGGAGCCCTACAGGCTGCTGTGGTGTGCACAGCACGTGAGCCTGCCCCCGCAGCTGCCCTCCTGTGCCCTGCTGCCAAGGGGGTTGGTTCAGCCATGCGGGTGGCACCTGGGTGGAGGGGAGTCCCTCTGCCCAGCCTGGACCTGGGCTGGGGGTTGAGGCAGCCCCCACCCTGTGGTTACCCTCCCACAGCTGGCAGCACAGTCCAGCAGCCACCAGTGCTCAGGGGGTCAGCAGGGACTGGCCACAAGTTTGAGCCACTTTGCCCCATTTTGCCTTGCTCTCTGAGGGCAGCACACCGGGCACGCACGCCTGGTGTTCCTACAGTAATGAACACAGATGTATGTGCTGTCATCAGGCAGCATGAAATGTTATGAAATTATACTCGGCTCCTCTTACCACTGATGAAGCGTGTTCACTTTGGGCAAATTGCCATTTTCCCATTTAACGGGATTTCAGCTGCTCTCCAGGGAGCTGTCCAGGGGCCCATGTGGGGCTGTCCCCCCACTGCTGCCAGCTGAAGCTTCTGCCCCACGGGACTTGGCATAAAGGGCACAAGCCAGAGGCTGATCTAAACCCTCCCTGCTCCTGCTTCTTTTCCTGCCAGAGCTCACAGGGCAGGTCTACAGACCCTGATGCAAGGACAGTGTTCATCACCTGTACTCTGCCCTCATGGAGGGGGAAACCCTTGGCTGTGGGAAACGCAGGGATGTGGCAGGTGCAGCCTGCTCCCTGATCAGGCTGTTCTCTAATGACCTGGTCCATATGCACTGACTTGTTCAAGGCCATAATATCAGGACACTATTGGCAAGGGGCAGTCTGGCAGCCGCAGTGTGAAGCAGAGATAACAGAAACCAGTTCAGCACTGATGAAGGGACCATTTGGGCTTTGCCATGTGGTGCTGCACCCCATGGCTTCTGGGTGAGTGGGGCCACACTCCTTCCTGGCCAGGGGTGTGCAGAGGAGCAGGAGTCATTTGGGAGATCACTTCAAAAGGAACATCTTCTGCTTTGAAGTACATGGGGATTCTCTGCTTTGACACCTCAGTTTGTCTCCCACCCTCAGATACTCGAGGCGGGTCAGGCTCTAGTGCAGACCTCAGGGATGACTTTGGGCGGCCAGCATCCCCAGGGCCTGCCTTCTGAGGGAGGCTCAAGGGGCAGCTGAGCCCAGCGCTGTCCACACGCAGGGCAGGACCTGGCACTTCCTCTCCCCCTCCCCGGGCACCAGCCCTGTTTCCTTATGCCCTCCTTGTTCTCCACTGGCATCAGCAAATGCAGGAGCAACAAATACCTTGGGCATGCCTGGAGCTTATGCAGAACTGGAGCAAGATAAAAATGCCCCGAGAGGTGCTTGAGGTGTGTGATTTCACAGAATCATGAGGTTTAGAGAACAGCCCCAGTTCTGTCCCTTTGAACAACAAACATCCTCTTGTATGGGGGAAACTGGCAAATTGCAGCAATTTTCTGTGAAACGAGCTGTTTTGAGGCTACAGATGTTGGCACCAGTCTGTCTAAAATAAAAATAATTGCAGACCATTAAAATAAAGTAATCTTTTCAGATGAGAAACAATTATGCTTTTCAAAGCAAGCGCACGTCTTTACACCTCGTAATTATCAATTACAGAGATACCTGCTCTGTTATCTCAACAGCATCTCCAGTTGGCTTCTCAGGGCTAATTGCAGGGGATTTAATTCAGAACTCAAACACTAATGATTTTGACCTTTATGCCTATTCCTGAGGCGTGACAACACTTTAAAGGCTGCGCAAAACTGATCTGCCTGTGGTTTGCATTGCATTTGCCCACCTTTTAGCATGGAGAACCTCTCTTTGCCCTGTCTGGTCTTCCTGATATCCCTGGCCACTGTGGGGGCTGGACAGGAGGCGGTGGGCCCTAACCACAGTCATAGCTCCAGACCCAGACCCCCAGGAATGCTCCTGCCAGGGCTCCAGAGCAGTACCAGGCAGGCAGAGCCCAGTGAGGAGCAAATTCAGGCACAGAGTAACTGAAAAGCAGCGAAATGTCAGGGATAAGTGTGCCAGAAGTCCCAGCGGTGGATGGGCTTCCATCACACTCCTAACGGTGTCATCAGCATTGAATGTTTTCTGTAGAAATGAGCTTGGAAAGTCTAGTCTCCAATACAAATTGTCCTTTTTGCTTGCAGAAGATGGGAACCTGATGCCACAGAGCCTTTGGGGCTGATCCAGACCCCGTCCCCTCTCCTGCTCTGTGTTACATTTGTGAGTTTTAATATTTAATTGGTGTTTGTTGCTATTTTGGTCTGCTGGCACTTTGCTGCAGTTGAGAGCTGGAGGTCAGCAGTGGGGAGGAGGCTGTGTATTAGTTCATCAGGTTTTTATGATTTATTTGTTATGGATGCGTCACCAGGCCTTTCCCAGAACTCTTGGCTGCTTCTCTTACCTGTTATTTATAGGCTTGTCTTTCCCTGCCCTTATACCCTGGGCTTTGGCAGGCTCACTGATGGAACCCACCTCAGGGGGCTGGGACCCCACAAACCTCCCAAACAGATGCTGAGGCGAGGAGGAGAGGGGAGACCCAGAGGAAGATGCTGGGTGGGGAATGTGGGGGAAGACCTGGGAGTAAGGGTGATGCAGCACTTCAGGAATCCCCAGGTGACAACTTGGTGCCCAGGGGGATGCATGCCTGCAGCTGGAGGCACCCTGGTCTCAGCCAGCAGCCCCACGAGCACAGCCACCGGGTAGTGGGATCATGCTGTGGCCAGGGGCTGAGTGGGGATCGTGCTGTGGCCAGGGGCTTAGCAAGGCACTAAGGGCAATGCGGGGGCCACGGGCAGTGACTCACCTCACCCTTTCCCCAGCTCCAGTCCGCTCCGGAGCTGAGTTCCTTGCGCCAGCTGGCATTGTGCCTCTGTTGTCTAGGCAAAGGTTTCCATGACACTAAATAAAGTGAAATATGATTTTGCACAGCTGGATTCTGTCTTAGATGCAGGTTAGGGACAAGAAATGCACATCCAGCAGAGAGCTGTGGGTAGCAAATTATAAGGGCTGTGATCCGTGATGGCAACAAGCAGAAAAATACCAATTTTTAGGAGTTATTCATCTGACTCCCAACCAGATGTTTACTTCCAAAGCTGTGTCTTGTTTGTTGGTCTTGCATAATCAGCTCATGGCATGAGGATGGAAAGTGTTCAAGCCATGTCATAGAATAAATGAGTAGCTGGAGGGGATGTGTATCAGGACCTGGGCTCCCACACAGGGAGCTCACATCATGCCCGGGATCAGCCGGCAACCTTGGCCATGTGCTGAGCCACTGGCCCAGTTTGGTACCAGTGGCACCTGCAGATACCTCTGCTGGGCAGGTGCATCTCCCCACAGAGGACTTCGATACTGCAGCTGGTGCAAGGGTTTGTTTAAATACCTTTGAGGTGCAGCATTTGATGGGATCATCTCTGAAGAGAGAAGCTTTACACATCTTATTTTAGGAGATTTAATGGGATGTTGTGGGATGTCAAGTATACTATGTTAATTGGTGTTAATTGGGAAGTTGTCTCAGTTCTGGAGACTCAATTAGAAGGAATTAAAATCCATTCTCATTTATTCCTGCATACAAAATACATACTGGCTTTCCACTCCTCTCTTCCCATGAGAAGCCAACAGCATGTCCAGGCCCAGGGTGCACTCAGCTTTCTGGGGAGAAATAGGTGAGCAATGCCAGACTGGAAAGGAAAATCAGAATAAAGCTGCATTACAGCCTTAGGGAGACAGCTGGAAAAGAGCCTTCTGTGGTCACAGCTCAACCGATTTGCAACAGATCAGGAATTAAGTGTAGCTCCAGGTGCCTGCCAGGCAGGGATGGGCTCAGCCAGAGGTGAGGGGAGGAAAAGAAGACCATGCAGGATACCTGGCAGGGAATAGGCAGGGCTGTGACCATGGGGCAGGAGGAACAGGAGGCTTGGCTGTCTGGGAGCAGGTGAATTGAGGGTGAGCAGGGCTCTTAACGCCCCCTTCCCACATATAGTGTAGACAAACACACAGAGCTTGCAGAATAATGTAAAAGTAAAGAAATAAATATATACTGGGAGGAGGAAAGGAGTGGGAATGCCTGGCCAAGGAGCTGCCGGCCCTTGCCTGCCCAGCACTCACAGTGGCTCTGCAAATTAGCCATGAAATTGGAACGTGATGGGAGCTTTGAAATTGGGAGTTTAGGAAGAGTTTGTAAAGTGTTTAAAAGGCAGAAGCAACACAAAGCCTCAATTTTAATTATTGCAGTTTTAATCAGTGGAATAGTTTTTTATACCCTGAATGGTGAAGTAATTGGAAATGAGAATGGAGTTTGCTTGTGGTGTAAATTACAAAGTGGGGAGAGGAGCAGCCCAGCCCCAAGATGCTCTGGGCTCTGGGGAGGGAAGGGGAGGCTGCAACGGGGACACTGGTGCTGGCCAGTTGCTGGGGTGGCAGGTGGGCACTGGGCCCCCACCTCCTTTTAGAGCTGCCAGCTCTGCCACTTGGCATGGGCAGCTCTGCCTGCTGCTGTCCTTGGAGGCTTGTGGCACATGCACCTCTCCCATGGGTGGTGGGTGCTGCCCGGGCTGCAGGACACTGCGCCCATTGGTCACTGCAGGACCTGCACAATGGGCACAATGCACTGCAGGCCTCAGTTATCCCTGAGCAGCCTCATGGGTGCCCTGGGTGGACACTGGCTGAACAAGGGTGGATCACATGCCCCCTGGGGCAGGCAGATCACATCCCTTCTGGGACAGGTGGATTGCATCCCCCTGAAGCAGGTGGATCACATCCCTCTGGGGTAGAACCCCTGCCTTTCCCAGGCAGTGCTGAGCCGTCCCGCAGGGTCCCACCTGGGAGGGGGGAAGCCAGGGGCTGGGAGTGTCTGTGCCCAGAGCCAGGGTGCAGGCAGAGGGCTGACAGGGGTGAGCTCCGGCTGCGGCAGGGGAGAGCAGCCTGCTGGGATGAGTAATATGGAAGTCATTTGATAGCAAGGAAGGGATATTCCTGCTCTCAGTCATGTTTAGGTAATTGGAAGTAAATAACTCCTTTCATCCTAAAACCGGATGACTTCATACACGAGGTAAATGGAAGAAACAAAATCCCAATTTTCGTTCGTGTTCCACGCACGTAGTAAAAATGAACCTTCGTCTGCAGCAATTCTGAGCTAATGAAAAACGAATGAGGTTTTAAATCAAGCCCAAATGCAGAGCTCTGCTGCCAGAGCCACGCGGGGCTGCTGTAGGACAGCCTCCATTTCCAAGGCTTCTCGCAGAATCCTGAATAATTTTATTAGATTTTGAGCAAGGCTGTTGCCAAAACATTCATTATTGCACCCAGCAAACAGCGGGAGACCGGGAGACACAGGGGTGTCTGTAGGGCTGATGCCATAGGCAGTCCTGGCTTTCTCTTCTCTTCTCTCCCTGAAGTTCCAAAGGGCTGAGGTTTATTTAGTGGTGTCTGTGCATCACTCATATGATGCAGAGTGACCGGCCCTGCCTGATCACTTCTTCTGGAAGGGTCCCTCCTGCACAGCCTTAAATCATGTCTGAACACGTTATAATTCTCCCATGTGCCTGGTGACTTCTGTGTATTTGATCAGTTCAGATTCCATAAAAATGTAAATAATCAAAGCCCTTCTGCTGTTATTTATAATGCCTCACTCTGGGCTGTAATTTATGAATTAATTTCAGCTGCAGGTTTCTGGAGGGAGGGGAAAAAAAGATGAATAATCGGATATGTGGCTGCCACTAAAATCCATGACTGCCGGTGTCTCCTCCACCGTACATCCCCCAAACCCTGCAGACCTGACTGTGGCTCCCAGGCAAGCAGGGGCTGGTCCTTGCCCTGGCATCTGCCATTGGGATGGCCACAGTGAGTCCCACGGGTGCTGGGAGGGTCCAGGGCAAACTGCTGCCAGCTGGGATGCCCTGCTTGGCCCCGGCTGTTGCCAGGTGCTGCCCCGGCAGTGGGCGCTCCTGTGCTGGGAGCCCCGAGGGAGCAGGCAGGACCCACCAGGGCATCAGCGCAGCACAGAACAGCGTGGGTTTGTGGCAGAGAATCCACTCCTTAGCGCTTATCTCTGGTGTGTCATACAACCTGCCAGCTCGTAGATTGACACTCGTGATGATCTTCAGAGCCAATGATCCACCCAGCAGAGGGCTGGCAGAGGCAGCCGCTGTGGGACCCTGGCCCTGCTGTGGCCAAGGCACGGCCATAAGCCTCAGGAACCAGCACTGGTTCTGCCCAGCTACAGCCGGCAGGGAGCTGCAGGCTGGCCTGGCCACGCCGGCTGTGCCTCGTCGCCCACTATTAGCTCTCTGGTAAGCATCGTATCTGATCCAGACACAGCATTATATGCATTTCTCTGTGAATAAGCTCTGCTTGACACAGTCTGTGATTGCTTTTTTAAAACCATGTGGGGAGGATCAGTTCTTTCATCCACTGATAAGGTATCAGGTGACAGAGGGATCAGCATCCACCACATAAATCTGCAACTAATCCTTTGGAATCAATATTTTTCATTAAGAACCTGTGAGAGTTGGGCCATTATAGGGAAAAATCTGTTTAGGTTGACACCTTGATGAAGTTATTCAGTTCAGGGGCTTAAGTCATTGGAAGGTAATAAAGAGCAAAGAGCACAGAAAGATCGAGGTGCCGGTTATGAGAGTTCACGATGGGAATAGGGGCTTTATTGCAGAGAGAAATTATCATACTGATTTATTGTGGAATTATGGGAACTTTAAAAGGCTGGCAGCACTGCCCCCATATCACTGCCAGCTGGGGACACTGTGCAGGTGTTCCTTCTCATGCTGGGGACTCTCCCCTCCCATGCTGTGCTGTGGGATCACTTTGCCCTCCCACAGCATTGTGTGCCAGTCGAGAGATCATCTGTGATGCCCAAACCGCTGCCGCCAGTATGGGCATTGCTGGGGCTGGAGGTGGAGGAGCTGGTACTCCATGGCTGGGGCACAGGGCCTCCTGGGCACTCAGGAGCTCTGGGTGGTGCCCAGGGCCACCAGCATCACAGCAAAGCTGGAGGCCAGAACAAAGCTTTTCTTCCACCACACTGGGCATCTTCCTTGCTGTGCTCTGTGTCCTTGATGTTCTTCAGCTGTCCACACCCTGTATCTTTGATGTTCCTTAACTGAGCCTTATGTCCTTGATGTGCCTCATCTATCTGTGCCCTGTGTTACTGGTGTTCTCCAGGAGAGGAGGCCTCACTGCCTTCCCACAGTCCTGCTTCCTCCATGAAGCACTTCCAGCCACAGCAGCAATGTCTGCTGGGGCTCCCAGATGGATTTTCCTCCAGCCAGCCCCCTTCCTGGCCCCAATGGGGGCAGCAGCCCCATGATAGCAGGAGGGATGTGGAGGGCACAGGGAGCTGCAGGGTCCTGGGGAGCCATGGAGCTTGGGCCCTATGGAGAGCAGCAAGGGGCTTGGCAGGAGAGCAAAGGCTTAATTCCTAAATAAACTGTAAGAGAAGGAATGTACACAAGCACGTACACACTGGGGCTCCTTCGAATGCACAGGATGCTGCTGGCTCCTCTGTGCAGAGTGAGCAGGGCACTGCGCCTGCTGCCACTCTTCAAACCCAGCTTTAATAACTGAAGAAGTCAAACTTATCCTGAAGTTTCCTTTCTAGGTTAACCGAGGTTAATTGTGCAAGCTGCAAATGAAAATATCTTGCTCATAAATCCCCAAACCTCATTAAAGAGGATTAAATGATATGACTACTTTGTAAATCCTAAAATTTCACACAAACCTCTCATAAACAAACACATGAGGCCCCTGACATGCTCAGTCTCTGCTAATCCAGGTGCTTGTTCCAGGAGCAAGGAGAAACCAAGCACCCACCTCCGTGCAGCCACGAGGGTGGGCACTGCTGGCAGCGGTGGCATGAAGGGGCCCATGGGTGCATACCCAGTGCTGCATGGCTGGTGTCCACATCCTGCCCGCCTCAGCCAACACCCGCAACACAGCACCCGTGGCACAGTGCCCAGAGAGCCCGGCTCACCCAGGCAGGGCAGGCGTGAGAGCACAGCCAGAGAGCCCTGCCGGGCACAGAGCGGTGCTAGCTCCCAGCGCTGGGCAACCTGCTCCACCTGAGCCAGCAAGCAGAGGCAAATCATAATCCCTTAGATCTGCGTAATGCCAGGGAAATTCTGCAATAACCACCTTGGCTCTGAGCCACGACTGATGTTTTTTCTTCCAGAAAGATTTTGTTGTGCAGCTCCTACAGCAATAATTTGTTTCCATCCTCACTGACTATCCCCAACCAACACTAAATACAGCAAGGAGGGGGAAGTCCAGAGAACAGCACCAGAACCAGGGAACAGCACCCAAATGGGAGGGCAGCACCCAAGGCAGGCTCAGTGGGCAGGCACTGCCAGCAGCAGTAGTGCTGCTCCCAGAAAGAATGGGGTTCACTGTAGTGGGGTTTTGGCTGGCCATTGTCATGGCCCTGCAGGAATGCTGCTCCTCTGGCATGCAGAAAAGTCATAAACCACCCAAATCTTAATGAGCAATTAAAAGCTAATCAAAGGCAAATATGTCAGATAAGGATTGCTCTGTGTGTTTTTACTTGGCTTTGCATCTATTTGTGGAACAAAACATATTGTCAGTGAGATTTGTAGCACTGAGATTTGCATTGTGGTTCCTGGATCTAATTCAGCTCTGTATCGACGGGTTGGGAAGGATGGGATTCTTCTGTTAACAGCAGCCTTTAGTTTAGATTTAAGCTAACTTCTACGTGCTCTGTAAATACCTGCATGTGCCAGGCACATTTCCTTAGTTTATAATGATGCTGTGAACCACTGTCACTTCCTCTGCTCTCTCCCAAAATTCCCTTCCATCCGGCCACTGGAGCAGGGATGTCAATGTCCCCAGGCATGGCTCAGCCCTGGCCATGGAACTGCGTGGGGCACTGTCCCCCCACCCTTCTGCCATGGTTCACAGAGACCTGCGCTGCCCCTTACAGGGGGGCTCAGTTCAATATCTGTTGGGGTTTTAGCTTTGTTTGACTTTAAAAAAAACCTCAAAAATTTTTAAAGAAGACTGAAGGGCCTGCATATGGTGTGATCCAGTGGTGATCCCTTGCCAGGCCCACTGTATTATGTGCAGTGAAAGGCTTGGTTGTTCTGCCCACTCCCCTGCACTCCAGTCACCACCAGTAATGGATCCGACATTCCCAGTTCAGCAGATGTGTATCTGCAGTGTTTTGCTGAGCAAATGCTGCTCTCTCAGATCTGAATAGAAACAGATTGTTCCGAGTATCTTCCACATTCCTGATCGATTGATTAACCCGGGAGTGGGAATCTATCTAGAAACACTCTCCCAACTCACTCAGTCTACATCACTTCAGCTTCTTAACTAAATCCCTTCCAAATCCTTGCAAAAATCTAACGGAGAGCTGGCGCTTCTGGGTGGAGGAGCCGCAGCCTTACTCAGCCAGTAAATGGCGTGTGAATATGAGGGAGCCTATTGTTGCCTAACACGGTCCCATCAATAATAGATTCACAAACCTCCGAGGGAGCTAAAAATTTCTCCTTTAGGTATGAATTATGGATGCAGTTTAGTGTAATGTAGACATATCTCAGAGGTTTTTCCCAGTTTATACGCTAGTAAAAGCCAGCAATTTGCTTGTGTTCCATCTATAGGTTTTGTAAAATAAAGAAATCCTCTCTTCTGCAATAAATTCTGGTATTAATGAAGGTGAAGACAAATCTTTAACATGCATTTTATGCACAGAATGAGTGTGTCCAGGTGGGAGGTGTGCAGGGCTGCCAGTGGTGGTCGGGTGCCAGCAGTGCTCCGGCAGCACCCAGCCATGTGCTACAGGCAGTGGGAGCGACGTGTGCCCAGGGCCAGAGCAGCACCAGCCCCACAGTGCCACTCACCTCCTCCCTGGGGCAGGTGGGCTGAGAGGGTCTCTGCCGAAAGTAGATTTTGGATGTGGTGGGGCAGGGGAATGGGGTGACACCAAAGGGTGCTGAGCACAGCCTGCTCCAAGGGGCTGCCAGCAGCGGGGTGTCCTGCTGCTCCACAGAGGGCAAGGGGCTGCCAGCACGGATGGCCCTCAGCACAGAGGGTCAGCAAGCAAGTGGTGCCAGTGCCTACTGACAGAGGTTCCCACTGCCCAGCACCTGCCACTGATGCCTTAAGGCATCACCCCTGTCCTGATGAACAGCCCCTGGCCCCAAGAGATCTGCAAGAGACACTCAACAAGCCCAGAGCATCTCCAGGGGTCAGAGGGCTAATGCTTTTTTTAATACCCTCTAATAATTAATACTCTATCTCTACAATGAAAAATCATTATAAAAAGATTGGTTATAACTAAGTAGCTTCTTCTCAAGCACAGAATGAGCAGCAATCCCGAGGGCTCAGCTTCTGTCAAAAAAAATCCATAGCTGCAGATTCATGTCAGTGTTTCCTACAGCTCCAACAACCGCGAAGCGACCAGTGGGAATGAGCCGACGCTGGCAGCTGTTGGCTCTGGCAGGACCGGCACAGCAGAATCTCCCCCGGGCCTCCTTGGGCAGGAGTGAGGTAGTGGGGGGTGCTTCAGGGTGCTTCAGGGTGCTTCAGGGTGCTATGGGTTGCTGCTGGTTGCTATGTAAGCCAAGCAGCAGCGCTCTCTGTCTTGGCTCTCACTTCCTTCCCTGGTGGGAATCCCAGCTGGTCCCTTGTGAGGGGCTGAGGGGATTCCTTATGGATGCAGGGCATTGCAGGACCCACTGTGGTGCCAGTGCCAGCTTTGCCTCTGGCTGGCTGTCCCCACAGTGCTGGCATTGACGTGAAGCAGGGGACGCCAGTAGTTTTGCAGCCTCTCCAGCCCTGCTGGAGTGAGCATCACTAGTCCTGTTGCTTGGGGGTGACCCCAACAGAGCCCTAGCACCCAGGACAGGGGCAGGGCACGGCTGCTCTCCTTTGTGGGAGGAAGTTCACTGCAACTGCAGCATTTCCACAGTCTGGGGCCAGAACTGTCAGGGAAAAACCCAGTTTTCTAAAGGCATTGGTCTGAAACACAGTTTATACACAAAATCTTTGTCATTTCCTATCAGCCATAAAGAGGGTCTTTAAGCACATCTCTTGCAGACATAATGTTTCAATTTGCAAGTTTAATTTTTTCCATTTTTTTCCAGAGAGGCATTGTCAAATATGTATTTATTTTTTAAAGAAAGAACAAACTTTTATAGACCTTCTGCAAAACCTTGTAAAAATATAATCTCTCCTTGTGCCAGACAACTGGTGCCTGCTGACTCAATTGCTTTTATATATGACAGGGCTTGAAAAAAATGATTGCCACTGCCTAACTCCAAGCAGATTGGAGTGAAGTGCGGGACTCATCCATCAGAGGTGCCATGTTGGGTATGTGGAATGAAGAGCCCTGGGGCCGGGAGCATCATGATGGTTTTCTCCTAAATCTTCCCTTCAGCCATCGTACTGAAGGGCTGAGTGCTCCTGGCTGCTGCCAAGCGGCTGGAGCAGCATCATCTCAGGGTAATACCCAAGTGCTGTGAGTCAGACACTGCTTCCAGCTGCTGGCGGCTGCTTGTCAGGCAGAGTAATTGCAGGCATAAACTGTCTTCAATTTAATAAATATGCAAAACAGTGTTTAAGAGCCCTGAAATAAACTGTTGAGCGATGTGGCCCATAGAGCTAATGTCATCCACACCCAGCACCACAGCTGGGTGCATGCATGTTTGAGGGTGTCACATGTGCTGCACCCACTGATGCATCCCTGCTCCCCAGTCCTGCTCTGCTCCACGACCCCAGGCTCAGTGTCAGTGGGCTCCTGTCCCCTGAGTTAGGACAAGGCTGGGCTTGGGGGCAGCATCCTGCTCACACAGGGGGCAGGGGGTCTCTGCTGGAGCAGGAGGAGCCGGGCTGGAGGTGGGTGTGATGGGAGTCGTGTCAGTTAATAAATTGAGGAAGTGACAGCCCAGTGCTGTGTTAAAGCGTCGGGGTGGTATTTCTTGGAAGTTTTGTGGTGCATGTACTTAGGCAGGACCATCGATCTGAGCCCAGCCAGAACAGCACAGGAGCCAATCGATAGGTGCGTTATTAACGGGCTGTGCTTATACCTGGTGATGGCTCATGAATAAGTGGCCTTGGCTGGGGCCAGAGGTCAGACTGCTCTGCCATGATGGATGCCTTTTGAAATTGCTGGATTTGAGTTGTCAGTGTTTCATTCCAGTGGGTCCTGTGGGTTACCTGTCCTTTGCTTCCCACTTTTCCATTGCCTTGGCTTGGCAAATCCAGTGGGCAGAGCCACACCGCTGCTGCTGCTTTCATATTCCCGTTCCCTTAGAGCAAAGCTGTGTCCCAGGAAAGTCCCCATCTGCCCTCCAGTCACCCCTTTCTGCCCGTGGGGCCCTGGCTCTCGCACTGTCACCAAGGGAACCAAGGACTGAGCAGCTCTGTTGGATGGGTCAGCACAGGTCAGTGTGGCTTGGCGTGAGTCAGCATGGGGATGGAGCCCAGCCCCAGGCTGCAGCCTGCCACAGGGACTGTGGCACCTTGCAGGGGCTTGGTTTGACGCTGAAGCAATGGTCCCTGTCACTGCAACTGCTTTCTTGCACTGGGCCCTGGCATCACCGAGCGCTCCAGTGCCACTGGTGCCTGCTCCTTCTGCTCTGGGACCAGAGACAGGTAAGGGATGGGAGGGGGCAAGTGAGACCACTCAGTCCATCTTTGCCACTCTCTCTGAGGGGGAGAGAAATTCCCCCTAGAAAAGCTGCTCCCTGCTCCTGTTCCCTGTGTCCAAAGTTCAGTGTTTGAGAGGTCTCCCTGTGCCGCAGAGCTGGTGTCAGGGGCCACCCTGCAGTGGGGGGTCTGGGCGAGGTGCATCCATCCCATCAGCTGCCCGAGCCTTTGGCTCAAGCCTGCAGCAAGCACAGCACATCCCCTTGCCTAGAGTGCCCATGGGGACCCACAGCACAAGAGGGTTTGAGTTGCAACAGCCAGGCTGAACTGGGGAGTGTTTAACTGACTAATTAAGCACAGACCTTGCATGTGGGGACTTCCTGAACAGGGAGATGCCAGGGGGATATTTCTGAATGCTGCTCTACAGCTGAAAATTAATTCTTTGAGACGTTGTGTGGATTAAAAGGCAGAGCCAGGCTGGAGCTGGTAATTAGCAGCTGTGGGATCGGGCAGTCCCAGCTAATGGAGCGGCTACTCCAGGGTGGAGACCTGCCTGGAAAGGAGCTCTGCCTGGGCAGAGGGCAGCAGGTATGCTGGGGATGCTAAGGACACTGGGGTCAGGTCTCCACCATGGGTGTCAGTGCCCATGATAACCAACACACAAGACCGGAGCTGGGAAACATAGTCCCATCCCTGGAGCCCCACTCAGGGCTCAAGTCCCCAAAACCAGGGACAGGAGCTGCCAGACCCTGTGGTGGGAGCAGGCAGGAGGTGGCCCCCTCTCCTTGAAGTGCAGTTGCCCTGGAGATGGGTGAGACCCTCTTGGCCAAACAACTCCCACCACCCGTGCAGATGCTGAATGTTCTGAGGGAAAGTGTCAGCACTGATGAAACTCTCAGTGGAAAATATTGGCAATGATTTGAGGTATAAATGCCAGCTTTCATTACAGCTCTCCTGGCTGTTTTGTTACAGCTTCCCTTTAGCATTTTCTCTTCTATGAGACAAGATCACATTCACATTATCACTGAAACATTCCTTCCTCAGACTCTGAACTTACTTTCTCCTCAACTGCCCCATCCACAAGATACATGAGAATTTGACTTAGTCCTGGTTTTTGATGACCAACAGTCAAGGAAGATCTTTGCCCAGGAAGAGAAGTGGGTGGACCTGCGAGGCCGGAAAGCAGAAATCTGCAAAGTTCTGGTAGGAAAGGAGCCCTGAGCCTGCAGAGCTGAAGGATGGAGCAGGAGGGGAAGGTGTTGTACAGAATAGATGGGGGGATCCTCTGACCCCTCCAGGGAGCGTGGAGGCTGCTGAGCTGCTGTGCGATGAATGAGAAACCCAGAGATTACAATAATTTTGTTAAAGGGTTCTTAGCTCTGCTCTGCTCTTTTGATTAATGGGATTTTGTGAAGAGTGCAGGGAAAGGTCATCTGACACGTGTTCAACAGCTGATGACATTATTCAGCTTTGCCAGGGAATTGCTGCTCCCAAACACCTGCTGATGTGCTTCACCAGCAGCTGTGAGAGTCCTGCAGCATCCCTCCAGCTGCACTGGGTATCCCAAGCACCTCCACAGGGATGAGTAACGGCTCCAGACAAGGCTTTGAGTCTGCAGGATGAGGTGGCACCGTCACCCTCGCCACCCTCCTTACACTTCTTGGGAAGGGCTGTTAAATAACCGACTGTCTCTGTGCTTCCCATCACAGGCAGATGTGTGGTACATCATATGTGTTTTATACACTATATAAATTACATACATTGCACACAGCCATGTGCAGGTCCATACCCCCAAGTATGTCCCCCAGGTCCATACCTGCCTGGTCCCTGGCTGCAGCTGCCTGTGGGGCTCAGTGGCTCAATTCCCTGGCACCAAAGGGTTTGGGACCTCAGCCCTGCACAGCCTAGCCCAGCTGGGATTCCCCTAGGCCAGTCAGACTCATCCCAGTGCTGCTCCTCCCAACCCAAGCTGAGTTGCTCCCAGCTCCTGGCGCTATCCCTCCTGATCCATGGAGCACCCTCTGGAGCACATCCCAAAGCACCCTCTGGAACACATCTCAAAAGCGTGAGGAGATGAGGCAGTTTATCACCAGCCCCACGTGCAAATCTCAGCCTCAATAGCCCTCGCTGACGGCTCCCAGCAGAGCTGGCCGAGGCTCCCAACATCCCTTCATACGCTCTGTTAATCACTGCTCTCTACCACCTCTCCAGCCACCACTCAGCCACAGATTTACGGGCCGTACCAGCAGGAAGCACAGTGTCGCTGGAAAGCACAGTGCCACTGGAATTGTGCCTCAGTGCCACTCCTTGCCCCAGGCTTGCACCCACAGCACACACTGTTCTGGGGTGCCCGCACACCCTCCATCCCCTCTGTGGGGACGGGGGCACAGGCGTGCTGTGGGGACAGGCACATCTCAGCCCTGCCGTTGCGGGGAGCCTGGCACAGCTCAGGAGCTCCTCGCTGGGCAGAGGCTGACACACGACCATGCCCACGCACTGGGCTCACACGCACCGTCAGCTGGTGCTGAGGCTGGAGCATTTCAATGGCAGTGCCAGCCCGGGCTGGTGATCATTTTAATTGCGGGTTGTTTCCCCAGGGGTGCTGAGTTCTCTGCAGGAATCGATGTTTAGCCTGAAGCCAATTAAATATCACAATAGCTCTTAAAAACAGTGCGTGTTCAGTGTCTGGGAGTCCCTCTTCTTCCAGGTGAGGATGTTCCCAGTGGCTGGGGGACCCGGGTCAGACATCAGCAGGATCTGTACACGGTCTTGTCTCTGGACATTGGCACAGCCCGGTGTCCTGGCAGACTGATGTCAGAAGTGTTATTCCTGCTTTCCTATGCTGTGTCTCTGATGAGTCCTGTCCCCATCCCAGGGGCTCAGCACCAGCGTGGAGAAGCGGGGGTGCCCCTTCCCCACTCCACATGTTCTGCAGCTTCCACTGTTCTTCCAGTAACAAAACTTCTGTATTGTGATATGATAATCTGCTGGGTGTAAATGGCTTGTCCAGCCAGCCCTGCAAATCACCTCTTATCATCACACTCAATGGGCTGTGTCAACCCAATTTCACAGACAAACGCTTCTCTCCCTGACCATGGGCACTGACATGGATAATTCTGATTTACAAAGCCAATAAAAATAAAATCACTAAGAATTACTAAGAACCACTGACTTAATATAGGAGATTAGAATCTCCAAATTTAGGGTGACTGGAAACCATTTGATACATGAACAGTGGCAAATGGGTTATAGAAATGTCGGCCATGCCAGGGTCAGGTGCCACAGCGTGATGATTTATTGGTGAGAGAAGGGCTAATTGGTAAGTTACCTTTGCTGCTTTCCCCAGAGGCCAGGTTATTTATATCACAGTTTGTTTGTTGTCTTTTACTTTTGGGGTCAACCAAAATTTTTTATGGTAAGAAAAACCTCAGCGTCCTGTTCATTAAAGTAGCAAGGTCAGGCCGAAGGGTGGAATTGAGCTGGAAATAATCAGGTTGGTATGATTAACTCCAGCCTCACTGCCACTCAGAGTGAACCTGCAGCACAGCCAGCCTTCAGGGGACAAAGCATCGGCCACCAACCACAGGCAGAGGCAACTCCAAAAACCACCCATCAATAGGCAGAGGAGGCAATGTACAGCAAGGAGAGGGAGTGCCTGCGTTTCCTACCCCTGCGTTTCCTACCCCATGTCTGTCCCGGTGGGTCCCAGGGTGTTCTGTGTGCCCTGCAGGGGTGAGAGGGCACCCAGGGGGCTGCAGGGAAACCCCAAGAGCTTCCTCTGGGATCCCCCTGCCTGGGGAGCTCAGCCTCTCCCCACCTCTTTGCATGATTTTTGTCCTTAAAGATCTTCCTGTTCTGTCCCTTGTCCTGCACCCTGTTTGCAGATGTTTGCAGATGTTGTTTGCTGTCACAGCAGAGTCTCCAGGCTGAAGGCCTGCCCTGAGTGTGCGGCAGGCACCAAGATCAGGGGGCTGCACCCTCCATGGGCACAGGCACAGCCAGAAAAGGGGATCTATGAGCCAGATGGCAGCACAGTTCCCAGGTGCTGGTTAGGAGGGATGGGAGATTGCAAATGAAAGGCTTGTGTAGACTTTAAACTTCACTCTGCCTTCATAAAGGTGTCAGCTGGAATTATTTTGGGCATTTACTTGCGTGGTCTAGTGCATCACTAGCTAAAACAGTTTTTTTTAAATAATGGAATTTGCTGCTTGGCTCATGCATAAAAAATAGCAGGAATGTGACCCAGTTGCATAATTTTTTAGTAATAAATAGAGTCAAAAGTGTTGAGCTCAGCTGCTAGCACAGTGAGACACCCTGAGCGGGGGCAGAGGGCAGGGAGCCCCGGGGGGCAGCCCCTCATGACACATTGGGAACACATCCTTAGGCAGCATGGAGGGGAGACCCTGGGAGATGTGGCACCTCAGTGGCCAAAGCGTCCTGTGCCACAGGGGGACACTTCCCCATGGGGTTGCCCCGGCCTCATGTCACTCTCGCTGCATCCACACATCCTGCACAGCTCGGTCCTAGCACGGCTGTGCTCCTCTTCCCACTCCACCTGCTCCATCTCCAGGAAAGGCACTCTACTCCTGGAGAAACATGGATCATGAACCGTTTCACCTCTGCACTGTTAAACTATTGGTGCATGAAACACATTTCTAAAGGAACACCCACACATGTTCTCTGGACACAGCCCAGCATGAATGGGGGAGTCACTGAGCCTGCCAGGATTACGAAGTGCGGCTGGAAGGCCGTGGCAAGAAGGACAAGGACAAGGCCAGCCCTTGGGCCATGCTGGTGTCAGGAATCTTCTCCTGTGCCTCGGTGCTGCCACTGGGCTCCGACTGTCAGACTGGGCTCAGCTGAGCCCTGCTGCTGACAGGCATCACCAGGGGTCTCTGAAGCTGTGGGTGGACACAGGACCAAAGGGACCTGCATACCAGCCTCCTGCTGACTGGACACCCTCTCCTGCCCCAGCACACCAGGACACACACTCCCCTTGTACTGCTGATGATTACAAAGGATTGCAGCAAGTCATGTTACCTGTGATGAGCCTGGAGAGAGGCTCAGGGGCTGGTTGTGGCCCCCAAGAAGCCATTCTGTTCCTCGTGCCTGGAGTAGGCCTGGGGGCTGGGGAAGGGCACAGACAGACCCTCCATGACACTGCCACCGAACCCAGTACAGGAGACTGGGGCATGGGACAGGCAGGTCCTGGCCCTGCTCCCCTGTGCCATGGGGTGCTCGGGAACCCAGGGACTGCAGCGGGGGAATGCCCTGCCCGAGGCACAGCACTGCCCTGAGCACGGGGCACAGCAGCCCCTCCTCCTGCATGGAGGCCATTGTATAAGAAGTGGCATTTTGATTGATGCCATTTGACATATGGAGAATTCCCCACAGCAGGCAGTCACTCACCCAGCTGATTACGGACTCTGACTTCCTTCTCTAATTAAAACTCTCCCTCCTATTTTAATTCCTTTGCCCCAAACTCCCTGTTCTGGCTCATCTCATAATGTGACACTAACTGCCTGAGACAGGCACCAGGGATGCCCCACGCCCAGCTGGCCAGCTCTGGTGCCATCGAGGGGAGTGCACAGCAGCCCAGCCCAGTGCCACAGGCTCGGGGCATGCGGGGATGCCCCTGGCACCCCTGTTCCCATACAGGCTGCCTGCAATCCAGTCAGCAGGGTCTGTCCTGGCCACATGTGGCCAGCCCAACCAGATGAGCACCTGCTCCAGCAAAAGGCAGTGCCCCACTCTGGCCCTGACTGTTGTCCAGCTGTGCACATGGGGACACTCAGCCCACAGCCCAGTCCTTGTGAGCCCAAGGTCTGGATTTTTGGAGGCCATCACTTTGCAATGGCCTGACCAGGAGTATTCCTGCACAGTTTCCCCTGCACCAAGAAGTCACATTTTAATTACTAAGTTGCAACAATTTCCCTCTGTCCCCAAATCCCACACTGGATAGGAGCCATTCCAAGCAAATCCCTTCCCTTAAAACCATCCCACCTCCCTGCAGGTAGGGCAAACAGGGTGGGCAGGCAGGCTCAGCTGCAGACCACACTCCAGCTTGTCTCTGGTTAGAGCTCACCGAAGCAGGGTGAGTAAACCAGGCTTTCTGAAGGAAGGCAATAGTCCTCCCAGGGCTGACAAACTCGACAGGTCCAACATGGGTTCTCTTGGCCTGCTCAGACTCAGCTTTAATGTAACTAAGAGAAAAATATGTTTAAACATGGGATTTAACCCTCTGACATGAGCTTCATTCTAGCTGAGAGTAAATCCCCTGGAAGCAGAGCCCAGGGCAGAGGGCACGCAGCCCCGGTGCAGAAGCTGGGGGGAGCTGGGGGAACCAGGGGTGGTGATTCCAGCAGGACATGGTGCTGCCAGGCCAGAGCCTGCCTGCAGACCCCTTTTCGGGGACCATGGCCACCTTCCCCCCTCCCTGTTCAGCTATACGCAGCCTTCCCTCCTGTGTCCTGTGTCTCCCTCCTGTGTCCTCTTTGCAGGGGGGGTCGTTGTCCCAGCACATCTGTATTCAGCCCCAACACCCGCAGGATTGAGGCTGTTTGCCACAAAAACATGTGCTGTTATTTTATATAAACAAGTTGCCAAGCTGGAGTTGGACTGCAGCGGTAAATACTGGGTCAGACCCCCTCTCAGCAATGTCTGTCCCACCGTAATTAATATTGATTTTGTGTAGCTGAAATATAGCTACACAATTTAATTTTGCTGCTAAGATTTTTGACATTGCTGTTCTTAGAGATTAATGTGGGATTTAATGAAGGATTTGGGCTCTCATCTGTGATGTTCCCTCATCCCGTCGTGTGCCACAGACCCGCTGCTGACTGCTTTGCCACACAGCTTACAGCTAGTGACCCCGTGGGCAGCACGTGGCCCCATGCCCGCAGCACCGGTGGGGCTGGGGGTCCCCAACCAGGCACATATGCCCTGTGTCACTGTGCTGCTTCAGGGGAGAACCAGGGACCAAGACACTGAGCACACTGCAGGACAGAGCCCACAGCCCGTTGGGCAGGGGTGGTTCACACACTGAAGCATGGGCAGTCAGTGACCCTGCCCACCCAAGTGGGACAGTGAGACCATGGACAGCAGGACGGGGGAAAGGGAAGGCTCCTCTCCTGGCACCCTGAGGTGTGTGATGGCTCCCAGCCTCAAACAGAAGTGGAAATTGTCCTGTCTCAGCTCCAGGTCCAGAAAGAACAAGGTGGGGCACATGGATGCCCAGCCCCTTCATTCAGGGCTGGGACCAGGGTGTGATCCCATTAGTCCTGTACCTGCAACCATCAGGATGAGACCAGTGCAGTCCCCTGCATCTGCTCCAACAACTGTGCATGGCATGGCACGGCACAGAGTGGCACTGCACAGCACAGCGTGGCATGGCACAGCTGGGCAGGACCCAGAATCCTCTGCCACAGGAAAGGGCAGTGCAGGGTCTGGCCCTCGGGCTCAGGGTGGCACTGTCCTTGCCCGTGTCTCTGTGGGGACACAGCACATGGAACAGCGACCATGTGGCCAGAGCAGATTTTTCGCTTATCAAATCAAGGGGCAGCTGGATTAGAAGATTAGAAACCAAATTAATTACTAATGACTTCCCAGGGCCTGGGTGGTTCTGACAGAGTCTCCAGGCAGTGGCAGCGGCAGTGCCGGTGGCGCCAGGCAGGCGCAGAGGGACCATTCACCAGCAGGCAGTGGGACAAGTGTGCGGAGCCAGAGGCCACAACCTGGTCCCCGCCGGGGGCTGTGTGCCACACGGCCATGCTGCTGCAAGAGCTGGGGTTGGGGAACAGTGCAGCCCCACAGCTCCAGCTCCTGCTTAGCACCGGCTGGGGCACTTCCACATCCATATTGAGATGTGGCCCCCCAGCCCAGAAGGAGTTCACGTCAGGGGGCTCGCCATGGCTGGACTCTCCAGCCCTGGGATGAGCGGGCACTGCACCCATTTCCCTGAGGGATTTTGCTCCTGAGGCAGCATATGACCCAGCATGTCTGTGCTGTCAGTGTCTGTCTCTGCAGCGTGGCCTTGTGGCCCAACCTGCTGGGTGCTGCTGGAGAGGGGAGCAGGGGTGGGAGTGGGCGAGCGGCTGGTGCTGCTGGCACAGTTAATGGGGCGGGGAAACAAGTGCTGGGAAACAGCCGCTCCTGTCCCCGCTTGCCAGGACAGCCGGGCTAGTCGCCATCTGCTTCCTGACCTGGATATTAAACTGCAGTAGATGATGAAATATGTCAACGGGAAGAAAGTTTTCTTCTGCCTGCCAGAGCCTTTTGCTCAAGTGAGCAAGGGCCAGGCAGAGGGATGGAAGGATAGAAGGAAGGAAGGCCAGAAGGATGAAAGGGCAGAAGGACATCATGGAGAAGAGTGAGCCAGATAACAGGCTGACCTCTGCATGGAGACTGGGTTGTTTTTGACCAGTTACCTCACAGCCTACAGAGGAGCTTCCAGGGATCTGGAACCCCCTGAGGTCCCTGGGGAAAGCATGGAGCAGTCTCAGTCAGTGCAAGTCACTTCAGCCCCTGGCATCACTGTACCTGAGGGCCAGCCCACCATGACCAACGGTCCTGTCCCGTGGATGTGGGACACGAAGTACGTGGACAACTCTGCACAGATGGCACTGACTGGCAGGGCCCTGTGCGAGGCTGCTGGAGCACCCCTGCCCGCTGGGCAGCCCCCAGATCATTACACTTGTTACACTGGGCTAATTGGTTTAACAGAGATTGCTGGGTCACTAATTATGGAGCCTATTGAACAGCATATCTCAGCTTAAGGATACAATTAAAAGTTCACCCTAATTAATCAGAGGTAATTAACAGACCTTGCATTTCTCTGACATTAATTAATCAAGGAATCCCAAGCAAATCGATATAGGCAAGGAGGAATCAGGGGACTGAGAGAGTGGGTGTTGCAGAGGTGATGTACTCCCTTGACCCACTTTTCTGGGCTGGGAGCAGAGTTGGGGTCCCCACAGCAGCCCCAACAGCATCTCTGTCTGTGTCACCCCCTGCCCCCTGCCAGAGCTGGACCCCGCTCTGCTCCCTTCTCAGCATGGGAGTCAGTGTGGCCACAATGACACAGGACTTGGGTCCTGCTGTGGGTCTGGCCAGTGACAGAACCGCAGCATTGCCACCAGCACTGCGAGGATCTGTCCTGCGGGGTCCTGCATCCAGCCCGTTGGGTTTAGCCCACCAGAGTCTTTGTGTCCTGCTCCACCCATCCTCACCATGCTCACATGGGCAGCAGTGCCAATGCAGGGCGGCATGCCCAGAGGACACAGGGCCAGTGGCCAGAGCCCCGCGGTGNCACAATGACACAGGACTTGGGTCCTGCTGTGGGTCTGGCCAGTGACAGAACCGCAGCATTGCCACCAGCACTGCGAGGATCTGTCCTGCGGGGTCCTGCATCCAGCCCGTTGGGTTTAGCCTTTGTGTCCTGTTCCACCCGTCCTCACCCTGCTCACATGGGCAGCAGTGCCAATGCAGGGCGGCATGCCCAGAGGACACAGGGCCAGTGGCCAGAGCCCCGCGGTGCCCTCAGCTGAGGGCTGCTGCAGCTGTGCCAATCGTTAGCAGTGGTTTGGCTGCAAGTGCCTCATCTCCATCTCCCCGAGGAGATGTGTATTGAGATAATCCAGACAAAATGATAGATGGACATCGGTGTCTTGTGTATGGATCTGGCTGGGGGTTTGCAATATTTTGCTGCTAAGGAAGCCCTCATTTGTGGCGTGATCGAGGACCCCGTGCCAAATCAAGGAAATTGATGTGCTTGTAGTGGGAAACTTAATCACCAGAGGGGAAATGCCCACCTCGTTTTTCTCATGAAAGAGGAATGCAGCTCTTTGATTTTTGGCTCTAGTATAAACAGGGTGTGATTAAATATTGTTTCCCCACTCTTTCTTGTCATTAATCAGGATATAGCTGCAAGCGCTGGGCGTGACGTGGGGACACTTGCTTTGATTCCTCAAGTTCTTAAATGGTTTTGTTCTCTTTTCAATCCCATTAAAAATAGCAGGCGGGGTGTTCAAAGTGCTCCTGCTGGAGAGAGCTTCTGATCTGAAGGATGCGCGCTCATGGGGAACGTGCCTTCGGCAGGGAAAGCACCCGCCCGTCGCCCCGCGGCTCCGCCCGCGCCTGCATGAGCGGCATCGCTGCGCCGAGCCGAGCCGCGACGGGCCGGGCCGGGCCGGCCGGGGCAGCCCCACCGCTGTGCTGCCGGACGAGAATCCCTTAGCGGCGGCGGCACCGCCAGCCCCGCCGGGGCAGTCAGCGCCCGTTCTGGCCAACACAGGCACCTGACACGGGGAGGTGCAGGGCAGCCTGTGTCCCCAGAACCCTCCGTGGGGGTTGCATAATCAGCTGATACGAGCACAACCAGAGCCTCACCGTACCCACAGAGCCCCATGTACTGTGAACAGGGGAGGGTGGCTGGAGGAGCTGCTGCCCACGCAGAGCTGCAGGAGGGCACTGGGAATGGGACAACGGTGAGCACGCCAAGCTGGGAGCCCTCTCACGGCAGGGGCTCTCTTCCCGCCGCCCCTCTGCTGGCTGCCGTATCTGCCACCTTCGGCAAAGACAGAGGTTGCTGCACTGCCATGAGTGGCTGTTCTGTGCTGTTCCCAACAGGTGCAGAGCGGTGTCAGTGCCGGCAGGCTGCAGGGAGCAGAGGGCAGGCGCAGGCCAAGCTTCTGGGAGACCATCACAGCGGTCAGGATGGGCCCAGCCGGCAGCCCCTCTGCCCGCCTGGGCTGGCAGCGACCCGCGGCTCTGTGCTCGCATCATCCCTGCCCGGCAGCTGCCTGCACGCACTGCACGGCCCTGACTGCAGGTCACCGAGACTGGGAGCACGTCACTTCTTCACTCCCACCTGTGCCCTTCGCTTACTCACAGCTCGGGAGCCCATGGAAATGCACCAGAAACTGCTGTCAAATGAGTTAATTTTAGTGCAAAACTGCCACCAAAGCTTCTGCTGTTCTGCCTGTCACAACCTCTTGTGTCTGGTACAGCCATGTACCTCTCCTTCCCTGGGCTGCCCCACAAGCCTGCAGTCATGCCCCTGCCCAGCATCCCCACGGCGAGCCCTTGTGGGTGCTTGTTCCCTCTGGGCCCCCCAGCCCCAGGTGAGGTCACTCAGGACACTTCAGCTGGCTGTCGGGGAGGCTTTAAAAGCCTCCAGGCTGCAGAGCTATCAGTACAGGGGTTGGCGTTGCCTGGGCTTTCTGCATGTGCTGGTTCTGTGGGGTTCAGGTGGATCCCCTGTGCTGTGCCCAGTTCCCCCCTGCGCCAGAGCCATGTGGCTGCTCACCCAGAGGGGACAAGAGGAGGGAACCACTCCCAGATGCCCAGCAGTCCCCAAAGATGGTGCAGGTGGGTCGGTGTTGGTTTTGGAATGACTGCAAGGACCTCTCCTGGATGAGGCCCTGCTACCCCCCACAGCTTTCCTGCAGCCCAAGACCTCTGCCAACACTTCCCGCTCTCCCGGTCTTTTGTAGCTTTTTAGCCAGCCCACGGCTTTCAGTGTGGGCAGTGACACCTCCTGGCATGTGGAGGGGGACCCTCAGTGAAGTGGGGAGGAAGAGAGCAGGCCTTCCTCCACCCAGCGATGGTGCCAGAGGAGGCAGCAGTGTTGGGAACAAGAGTGAGTTACCCAGTCCTGTCCCTTCAGTGGGAACGGGGCAGCTCGCTTCTGATTCTCTGCCTTCAAGTTTATGTAAGGCAAGGACGGGGTTACAGAGCTGTGGAAGAGCTGGGCTGAACATGAGGTGACACTGAAAACAAGCTTCAAAAAAAAATTACCAGCTTGTGTTTGAGTACAGATTCCTCATTTGCAGTTAAATATAATTGTGAAGGTCTGTGAGCCAGAGAGATATTTCGAGTTATTGGAGAACTAGCTCCTGGCCCTGTGATCCCCGAGGAATGATAATGAGATTTACCCTAAGCAGGCACTGCGGAGAGCCTAGGAGAGCTCTGTGTGGTGATGGTGTATGATGAGAGCAGAGATGGTTCAGGGTCCCCGCCTGCCGCAGCACACAGATGAACCCTGCAACTGCATCATTTTCTGTGCTGTTCACACCGTGCCTGACGCTGACAGACCCAGAACAGCTGCCTGGAGCCCTCCAACACCAGGGAGGTGGCTCTGGCTCCTTTTGGGGCAGGAAGGATGCTTGTGGGGGAGAGGGAGGACGCAGCCGCCCTGGGGAACCAGGACATAGGGAATGTGTGGATCACCCTTGCCCTGCCTGCACTGCTTCTTCCCAGGGCCCTTCCCTTCTTTTCTTCAGGTTCTGGTGCATTTCCAGCCCAGCCCAGCCAGCAGGTGCCCAGTCCCATGGACAGGATTCAGCCCACAGTGCCACAGCAGCTGCCTCCCCTGCCCAGGTTGTCATGGCTGGGACAGAGGGTCAGCCTGACCATGCATCCTCATCGTCACAAAGCAGCACCAGGGTCAGTGCCTGCTGGACCTCATCCCAGCGGGAGCAGCAGTGGCCTCCAGCGTGGTGGGCAGAAGAGCTGTAACACGGCCCCGCTACGAGGGGCAGGAGCTCAGGAGGGGGCCGGCACACCCCTGCCCACCTCGGTTATGGTCTTTGCAGCGTCAGTGACAGATATGTAGGGATTAAATTGCAGTAATCTCTGTAATCTACTCAGTGAGATTAAAACCTTCCCCCGCCCCCAGACTTTATCCCTTTCATTCCAGAACTCTTGAGCAGTGATTACAGCTGGGGGAAGCCATTTAGCTTTTAAGCACCACTCCATCCTGCTTAAAAATGCATTTCAGAATCAAATGAGTTTGTGCAGCACAGCCAGGGCTGGCTGCTCTGGCTGGGCAGGAGGCTCAGAATTAGGACCAAAGTAGCTTGAGTCAGAGTCAAAATTAAATTTATTGTTTCTGACCTTATTGAGAATACAGTGCATTTACAACTGATTAATGAGGCTTAACAAGAGTTCAGACCCAATTCAAGGCAGCTCCAAAGCCTGCACTTCCATCCTGCTGTCTGACGGGCACTTTGAGACACCCCTGCCCTTAGGAAACCCCAAACAGTGGAGCTGGGAGATCTGCCAGCCAGTGTTGGGTTGGGTGTGAACGAGCCGAGGGGCTGTGCGAGCCAGGATCAGCCCTCAGAAGCAGCTCCAGGGCCAGGGCAGCTGAAGTGCCATCAGTTGGTGGGACTGAGCACCACCTCCATCCTCTGCAGCACCCAGCCTGTGGCTCTCACTGGGCCAGGACGGTGCGAGGGCTGCACCAAAGGGGAGGGAACCACTCGAATGCTGACTGCTGCCGCAGTGATCTTGGAGACTTTGGGAGTGAGGATGCAGTCCCAGCGTACTCACAGTGCTTGGGAACGGCTGAGTCTTGCCGGCCTGTTCCACTCCACAGTGTCCACAGTATGCTGGGGACCTGCAGCAGGTCTCTGAGCACCATCAGCTCTGAGCCCCATCCTTGCACCCTCACTGCTGCCCATGGATCTGGCTCAACTGCATCCCTCTCCACCACTGCCCAACTCCAAAATGCCAAAATGTCCTTTTACCAGCTCCAGGTTTCCTACCAGGACAATGAGAACAGGGAGGCACTTGAGCAACAGGCCAGGTGTCTGTTTCAGGACCTCACCGGGGCCATGAGGCTGGAACAACTCAGCCCTGGCTGCCCTGCAGCGCTGAGGATCCCCCTGTCCATGTACATGTACTGCTCAGCCTCTGATTCCCAACACAAGGGAAGGTGGCAGTTTGTCAGCCCAGAACCAAAAGGTTGTTAATGACATAAATATTAGACACAGAAAAGTGGACTAACAATGACACTTTGGCCCTGAGCGCTTTCTTTGGCTCTGGAAATAAATTCTAAACCTGTTCTCTTCTGCCTTCAACATGGAGACATAATGGGCAGGACACCACCTTTAATCTTATTTGCTATTTCTAGTGTGCAATTTATTGCTTCCCTATTCTTTTAGGTTTCATGTGCTCCTGGCACAAACTTTGTGTATTTCTGTAATAATCTCCTGATCCCTACACTTGGGCAGCTTTTCTCTCTGCCTGCCTGGCAGATATCTGTGCTTGGGATGAGCCCTGGGCCAGGTCCCCCCTGGAATACACATAGAGCCGGGAGTCCCCAGCAGTGGTGCCTGCTGCTGTCAGTTCACGGTATGGTGAGATCAGTCTCTTGGAGGGGAAACAAGGCAAAAGGGGTGGCCTGAGGCCTGAAGACAGGCTCCAAATCCCTTCCATGGTGTTTGTGTCATGAGTGCTGTTCGGCCACAGCCCCACGGTCCCACGAGCCAAGTGCTGCCCCAAGCAGGGAGGAGCAGGAGAGGCTTCCAGGGCCATACTGGAGAAACTACCCTGGGCAAATCAGCATCGAGGAGCTGCAAGTGGCCTGGGAGGAACAGGATGCGGGGGGTCCTTCAGGGTTAATGTCAGACAAGGCAGTGGGGTCTAGCTGCTTTGGTAAATCCCAGTACAGGAGATTGGAGAACTTGGGAGTGATGAAGGAGGTAAGATGGGAAAGATCTACTCGGGAACAGAGCCAGGGACCCAAGAGAGATGAGGAGGAGAGGGAGCACTGGTGGGACCCTGCAAAGTGGCTAAGGGAGGTGGGGAAGAGAAGATGAAGGAGAGGATAGTGTAAGGCTGGGAGCAGGATGCAACACCAGCTCCACAAAGGAACGGGTGAGGGGAGCAGAAGGAGGCAGGATGTTTTCCAGAGCTGGCAGTTCTTCCTCCAGCCGCCATGCTGCGAGGCACTGGCTGAGGAGAGGGAATCTTCTGCGGTGATCCAGTGGGCTCTTTCCTCCTGCAATGCCAGTGCCTGGCTCCCCGCTCCAGGGATCCCACTGGGGGCTGGCTCCTGGGGCTCTGTTAGCACAGGCGGCAGGGCCGGCAGCGTGCTGATGGCACCAGAAAGCTGTTGTTTATGTGGAGTGGGGTGTAAACAGCAAACATGTCATGGGAAAGACATGCCCTGCACAGATACAAAGACTGGAAGCAAAATTGTCGGCTTTACAAAACATTCCTCCCTTGCAAGTAGAGAAACCTGGAGGTGTTGAGGCATCCGCAGCAGCTTTATTTATCCAGACGCCTCTAATGTTCATGCTTAGGCAATGTGTCTGCTGCCGAGGCTGGATCACCACATGGAGGTGGTGATCTAAAATGGAAAAAGCAACTTTTCCACAGATTTGGCAGTTTGTCATGGAGAGGAACTAAGTGGTGGATACTTCCCACCGTAGAAAGGGGAACCTGCCAATGCCTGGCCCCTCAGGTACCTCCACCCTTGCTGTTGTTGCCTGGGCAGGGCAGTGGCCCTCAGATGGGAGGCTGGAGCCCCATGGGCTCTGTCAGTGCCAGGGCCCTGCCCGGCACTGCACTGGCTCTGGTGCAGCACATACGAGAGGTGGGAGAACCAGCCCTGGGTGCGTTCACACCAGTCAGGGATTGCCCAGTGCTGTCCGGCTCCTCTGGGCTGGTGCTGTGCACGTGGCTCCATCCCCCTGCTTTGACCCACACAGAGGGGCCGGGGCTCAGCCCTGCCTGGCAGAACCTGCTGCCACACAGAGCAGCCGACACAGTACCCAGTGTCCCAAAAGGAAAAACCCATGGGTCACTGAGGATGATGAGGTTTGTCTCCACAAGGACTTAGCCCATCCTCTAGATCCAGAGCTCTCCCAAGGCAGCAGGATACTTCTTCCTGGAAACTCCATCCCTGCTCCCAGGGAGGAGCAATGCCACTGCTTCCACACCAGCCCAGGTGAGAGGCTGCAGGCAGCACTGCTTTTCTTTTTTTCTCCATTGTTTCTTATGTCTGCACCGAGTTCTGGGTGTTGCACAGGGGGGAACCTGGTCCCCGCCCTGGACTGGCTGCCGGGAGCCTGCGGCATCCTCGTTTGTGTTGGGCTGGCACTTCTTGCCTGTCTCTCCCTATCACCATTCTTCTTCCCAAGGAACAAGACAAGTAGTTTTCTGCAGCCGATCAAGCTTCTAGTGCTGAGAAAGCAGGAGCGATGGCTGCTAATGTCTAAGCGGTGCCGCACGCAGCCCTTCGGCTCAGCAGGAGCAGCCAAGCGGAAGCCTGGGATGTCGGGGTGCAAGAGAAGAGAAAAGGGGAGCCGGGGATGGGGATGGAGCAGTCCGCACTCATACTCTGCCACAGCCGATGGGCTTCCCGGGTCAGCCTGCATGTGGGGCATCACACCCGGGACAGGCGGGGCTGAGCAGCCCCGGCCCGGCAGTGAAATTTAATTCATGCGTCACTTTAAAGCTTTTCCCTCCTACTTACCGGCGGCACCGCGGCGGCCGATGGCTGCTCCTCCTGCCCTTGCCGAGGACAGAAGCGACTGCTACCGTGGGGCGGCCCCGCCGCGCTCCCCCCGCGGGCTGATGGTTCGGGCAGCGCGGCTCTGGCACCGGGCTGGGGCATCCCGGGGACCGACCGTGACCCTCGCAGCCCCGAGCCCCGGCTGCCGCTCCCGGGCGAGGGCTGCTCACACCATTCTGATGCTGGTCCCGGCTCCCGGGCGGAGGTTGCGCGGCTGCGGGAGGCGCCGCTCCCGTCCCAGGGAGGTGCCCCCGGCTCCACGCCGCTGCTTCGAGCGGTTCAGGGCTAGCTGCGGGGCAGAGCGGGGCAGGGCCGGGCAGGACAGCGGGACCGGGGACGGGACGATCGCACCGGCACCGGGGCCGGGCAGGGCAGGACTCGGCGGGCAGCGGGATCGCCCCAGCCCCGTGGCAGCCCGGTCCCGGGAGGAAGGGCTCTGCGCGGCGGTACCCCCGGTCTGGCCCGGGGGAGGCACCGACCGCCGAGCGGCCGCGGGGGCTCCGGGAGGCGCTGACGTCAGGCGGCCCCTTAAATAGCGACGCAGCCGCCGCTGCCCCGGCACTTCCCGCGGAGGCAGCGCGGAGCTACCGCCGCCCGATCGCGGGGATGGCCGCGGCGGGGCGGCGGGCGCAGGG
>VXAZ01009911.1:1333202-1391371 GCA_013399875.1 Gymnorhina tibicen
CGCCCCGCCGGCCGGCAGCGCCCCGGGGCCGGCCCGCCCGGGAACCAAGCGCCTGCCGCGGGCCATCGTGGTGGGCGTCAAGAAGGGCGGCACCCGCGCCGTGCTGGAGTTCATCCGGGTGCACCCCGAGGTGCGCGCGCTGGGCACCGAGCCCCACTTCTTCGACAGGAACTACCACCGCGGGCTGGAGTGGTACAGGTGAGGGCGGGGGGCTGCGGGACCGGCCCCCGCCCGCCCCGGGCACCCCTTGTCCCCTGCCGCCGGCCACCCCCCGTCCCGGAACATCCCCGTCCCTACAAACCGCGGGCACCCGCCGCCCCGCTGCCCGCCTGTGTCCCCTCTCCTCTCCCGGCGCTCTCGCTCTCGGTGCGGACTCGGGTCCGCGTTCCTCGGTCGATCGATGGAGCCGGCCGAAGCGGTACGGCGGGCGGGCGGGCGGCGGAGGCTGTCGCCCGGCCGCACTCAGGGAGTTTTCCTTAATCTCCTCTTGCTGTAGTGCTGAGCGGGTCCGCGGCTCGGTCCTTCCCGTTCGCCGGAGCTCGCGGCTGCAGCCTCCCGAGCCTCAGCCCTGCCGGTGGGCACCCAGGAGCCGGGACGATGCCAGGTTTTCTATCCCGTCTGAGGAAACATTTGCGTGGGTGAAGGGTTCTCCAAAATGCGTGACTGCCTTGCACGGGGTGCACGGCTGTCCTCCCGCACCCCTGCTCGGTGCGCCCCGGCACGCTTCTGCTATCGGGCTTGACCACTGGCTCCGTGAGAGGAACAGTCCCTGTCCTCTGCCGTCCCATCTCTCTGAACTCCAGTAACTGTGGATCTATATGGAATCTCTAATAATTTGCAGAGGTCAGCGAGTGTGTCTCCAGCAGGAGATGGTGGGATTTTAATTTCCGTGAGGGCTTTTGTGAGGTGCTCTGAGAGAGGCAGCAAGTGCTGCTGCTAAGCAGGTGACAGCCCCCATGGGCTCAGTGGTGCTGCCAGCGGTTCATCCCCTGCTACCTGCGGTTCCCACCCGGTGTACCCACGGGTGTTTGCTATGCTGTTGTAGAGTGCTGGGTGCATTCGGGCAAGGCTGTGGGGCTTCTGCTGGGCATCAGCCTCGGGAAGCAGAGGAGGGCTTGGCCTGGCCCCGGGTGCCTGCAGCTCACGGCAGGGGAAGGGACTGTCATTGCCAGTGCGTCGGAGCATCATGGCGGGTGGCAGAGGCAGCCTGTGGGGCCGCACCGAGCTCGCTTGCCCTCCACCTTGACAGCGGTTTCCTGGCAGCGATGTTCCCAGCTCCAAAGCAGGTCAGTGCTCAGTGGCAAGCAGGTGGGAAGTCAGCGTGACATAGTGCTCACTCCCAGCTCTGCTCGGGTCCTGGTAGCTGGGACTTGTGCCTTGGGAGGCAGCTCAGGCACTGCATGGAGAGAACTGCAGCACTGCTGCCCTGTGTCCTACTGGGGTCAAAGTGGACCCTGCAGCCAGGAATGTTCAGATCCTTTTGTGCCAATACTGGCAGCAGGTGACAGGAGAGCCAAGACAGGCACAGGTGAAGCTCACTGAAGCCATTTCTGTCTCCTGAGGCTGTCCTGCAGCATGTCCAGTTCCTCCTGCTCTTCAGAGAGTAGCTACAGCAATATCCTTTGCCTGCTCTTGCCTCTTGGCAGGCCTGTGTCATTCCCACACCCTCCCTCCAACATCGGGCACTGTCACCCATCCTGCACCCCTAAAAGCCAGCAGCTGTGAGCAGCCCTGCAGCACAGGCATGTGAGGACAGTGCTTTCTCTGAAGGACACCCAGAGTGGCAGGATGGGTGATGGAGCAGAATATGGGTTCTGGCTGAGCCCCTCACTCAGAGTGGAGCTGCATGGGCTCAACACCTAGCTGGGAAGCAACCCCCCCAAATCCTGAGCTGGGGTCCTTTCCTGCATCCTTGTGTCTGCGACTGATCTGTGCTGTTTGCTCCCCTGCGTGCTGTCAGTGTGGGAAATGCAGGGCTGGGAGCCTCATGGGCAGTGCAGGACCGAACCTGTGACACTACTCCCAAACAAGGTTTGGGACACAGAACCTGCCCTGAATGAAGGGACAGACCCTGCCTGGGGCATGTAAAGGCACCTGTGGACACCAGGAGTGGTGCAGGTCCAGGAGGCAGGAGCTGTGTCCTCTCCCCACACACTATGGCACTGAGGGGCTGCAGCAGTGACAGCCAAGCAGGCAACCTTCCACCCTGAGCCGTAGTTCAGCCTGGGATTCTCCATGTGAAGGGACTTGGCCGTGACCAGGAGGGATGCAGTCTGTGGTGCTGGCAAGGGCAGCTGTGGAGCAAGGTGGGAGCAGCAGTGGGAGCATGGCCAGGTGAGCAGCACGCTGCCCCGGGGCCCGGCTCTGTGTCTGGATCAATAGAGAGATCACGCCAGAGCAGCGGAGCCTCCAAATTAGTTCAGCTAAAACAATTAAATGACACTTCCTTGGTTTTATTATCTTTTTTTTTTTAACCTGACAAATGTGCCAAAACTTGAGCACAGAGGCTGCTAAAGTATAAAACGCGGAATTGATTTTCCTCCTTGCAAGTGGAGCAATTAAATGTGGAGCAGGTCTAACCCACAGCGCGATAAGCTCCTGTCACTCTGCCAAGAGCCTGGGGAGCAGGAGAGCAGGGTCCTGCCAGCGGCCACAGCCCAGGAAGGACAGAGCTGAGGCTGGGGGCAGCAGATGTGGGGGCTGTGAGGGATTGCAAGGGGCCTGCCAGGACCCCAGAGTGGGGGGCTGCGCCTGGCCTGGCTGAGGCTGTCTTCCAGCTGCTATCTGGGGAGAGCAGGTGCTGCTGTGCTTGCGGAGAGCTGTGGTGGAGGGTGGTGTCTGCAGGCAGCCCGGAGCACAGACCCCTTGGAAAGGCAAAGGTAAAGGCATTCCCGGGTGTGAGTAGAGACTTTGCCTGCAGGAGCCCCTGGCTGCTGAGTGCCAAGTCAGCTCTGTCCTTCCCTTGTGCCCCAGTGGGGAGCCAAGCAGAGAGACGAAGTTAGTCTTTGGTGCAGTTGCAAGTAGTGTGAGAACTGAGCCCCTCTGATGCTCCAGAAACGTTGGTTACCATTTTCTCGTGTTTTTCCCCTGCCTTGGCATTTGTCTGACGCAGAGGTGGCAGACCTAGCGGGAGGGGACACCTCCTGATCTGCCTGTCCTTGCCTCTTCAAATGTCATGCTTGCTCATAGCTGCTCTCATGGTGCCTCCTACCTCAGCTCCTGCCATGGCCCGGGGCAGCCCCAGCTGCCCCCTGTGTGGGGCGATGACACGCTGGGCAGAGCCAGACCCCTGGGTCCCCCCATGTGGGACCACTGCCCGGGAGCTGCCCACTTGCTGGCTCCAGACCCACAACCCCCGTGCTGTTTCCAGTTCCCATCAGTCTCTAATCCACCTCATTAGCTACAGATACACTACAGGAAAGATATTTTTAGCAAGGTCTGTTTTAAGACAACTGAAACCAAACAGCAGCTACTGGGAAATATCGATTCATTACCAATCCTGCACTAAATGTTCAATATTGAGCTTTTTCCTGCTGCAAGTAGTGTGGGCCAATAACCTTCAATATTTTCCAGAACACAGGGAAGATGGTGTCATTTAAATTGCTGTTAACTTTGAGTAGTGACTCTACTTGCAGCATCTCAGGGTGCAGTTTTCCTCCTTAGGATTCCTGAGTGATCCTGTCAGATGCTCCAGTGTTATTTTCACAGAGAGGGGCTTTTCCTTGTGGCTGCAGCAGCAGGCTGAGCCTGGCTCCCACCCATCCTGCTGGCTGCCATAGCTGAGCCCAGTGGCGTTGGCACAGGGCAGAGCCCGTCCGGTCCTGCATGGCCCCACCTGCCTGAATCCCCTGATCCCAGGGGTGGCACCTGGGCCAAGCTTGGCTTCCCCATGTACTGCTGCAACAGGTCCCTGGAGCACCGGCACTGCTGGAGTTCTGCCCCCTGCCCCTCATGCCTGCCTTGCCTCTGGTTTTGGGGTTGGCTTTGGGGCGCTCCAGGCGCTGCAGCAGCACAAGGAAGGGCGCTGGCCTCGGAGCGGTGGGCACCGCGCTGCCCTGGGGAGCAGCCCTGCCGGCGGGAGCATCGCCGTGTCCCCGCGCTCCTCGGCCTGTGGGAGGGCGAGAAAGGAACCGGCAGAGCCGCTCCCGCCCCCGGCTAATTGCTCCCGGCTAATGGCCGGGCTGGCGCACACACAAATGGGAGCCCATTAGGCTTTGCCCGGCAACATGTTTGTGGGCTTTACTGACAGTGCATTTGGGTAAAGTTAATTAGTGAGAAGAGAGGAAGGCAGCAGCTTCAAGGATGCTTTGAAATTTCCTTGACTTCAGAGAGTGCCCTGGCTCTGGGGAATGGCCATGGAACCCGTGGCAGAGACTGTTGCACGAGGCACGGCCCGGGCAGCGTTCCCTGGGCACTGCCATGCCCACGCTGCCTGTGGACAGCAGTCCTGCCTGTCCTGCCCCCGGGGTGGAGCAGGTGCTGCCAAGACCCTCACTCAGGCCAGGAAAGCTTCCCTGTCTGAGGAGCTGGGAGAGACACTGGAGATAAGCTCATGTGGGGTGCGTAGCCTTTGGCATTAAAGATGTGTATTCTAGCTCTGTTTCCTTCACCTTGTTTGTAAATGCTGCAGTTTGTTCTCAGCTTTGCTTTGGAAGCACTAAATCCAGCTGGTGACCTGGCACACCGTGGGCTTGGCTGCCCTGTGAGTCTGGCGAGGAAAGGACACCAGTCCCTGGTGACCCTGGGTGTCCATGGTGGGGCCAGGCCCAGCCTGCAGTGCGTGCCCGGAGCTGGCCGGGGCCAGGGAGCAAGGGAGCTGGCTCGCAGGGCCTTTGAGTGACACGGAGTCCCCAGGACCTGTTACCGGGTTGGCGGGGTTTGTGCTCGGTTGCACTGTCCATTTGCGCTCACCTGGCACGGGGAGGTCACCAAGTGGCCACCACGGCTCTCACACAGGCCCTTAACTTGGGCCTTGCTGCAGCAGCTGGGGCACATGCGGTGGTTTTAAAAACAAGTATTCAGTTCTGAAGTTTCACCTGTGGAAGGAGTTGCCTTGGAATTGGGAAAGGGGGAGACTCCAGCCTGTCTCCATGAGCAGAGAGCAGTACCCAGCAGGGCTGAGAGCTGGGCTCTGTGCAAGCTGTGCAGGAAGCCCTCGTCTCCTGCTCCTTCCCAGCTCCACTGCCCTCAGAGCTGACCTTGGCCTTTGCCAGACCCTCCATCAGTGCTGAGCAGTTATTAAGGAAGGTGAGAGTCACACATAGGTGTGTGTCTGTGAAGGGCAATAGCAGTGTGCCCTTTGGAAAAGAATCTCTTGACTTAAAGGACACTGCAAATCTCTGGAGCATTTAAATGATTAAAAATGAATCAGCAACAAAGTTAATTACTGTGTTCGCTCTGCTTTTATGCATGGAAATGTCCCTCATTAGCCGTCTGCAAGCACTGGTGTAAATTCTTTGAACATAAACATTTATTAAAGGGAGCTGCTCCATCATTAAATCCTGGCTGCTGTAGTGTGGGGTGGTGGCAGCGGGGCCACAGCTGCTGCCAGGGCCGTGGGCCCTTGGGTGTGTTGGTAGCTGTGGGCACGGTGCTGTCCCTGCAGGCTGGGGGATGCAGCCGGTGTGTCCTGCTCGGCGTGGCAGTGCCCCGCTCAGCCCGCAGCGCTGACAGAGGGCTGCAGAGCAGTGCTGGGGAATGCCCTCTCTCCCCTCAGCCCCTTGCAGTCCTTGGCAGGGTGGTGCAGCCCTCAGCCAGGGCATCGCTGTGTCCTCAATGACCCCTGTGATATCTCTCAGCCGGAGCTTTTTATCTTTGTCATGGTTTCTCACGTTTAACCCAGTTTTGCTTAAACTTCCCCAAGCTACCAGAAGTCGCTTTGCTGGAGCTTTCATCCACTATTACCACCCGCTGTCCTGCTGAGCAGAGGGTGCCAGGCAAGAGCTGATGGTGCTGTCAGCTGTGTGTGCACCCGTGGCACGGCATAGCATGGCACGGCATGGCACAGTCCTGCTAGGACCTGAGGCCAGTGCTGACTCCTGCGCTTCCTGTGGTCATCTCCCAGCACGTCAAACTGCAGCTGGAGACACGCTCACAGCCCACCCTTCCCTGCTAGTGACATCAGCTGGGAGAGGGGAAGCGCAGAGCCCCCACCACAGGAGCTGGCACTTGGGATTTTTTGCCAAATTAAACAGTTTATTTTCATGCCGCTGAGCAGATGGAGCCCAGGATCGCGCACGCCAACCTCTGCGCACAGCGGGCGGCAGCAGGCAGGGACTGACCCAGAGTTGCTCTGCGGGGCCGGGGCTGGGATGGGATCATCAGTGGGCGCTGCTCTCCCCACTCTTATCTGCAATATCTCAATTGTTTGATGAGATTTTGTACAAATTCCTCCCTGGGAGAGTGTTTCACGCATGTTCAACATCAAAGCAGCACAGCCAGTGAGGGATCGCATGTTTCTTTAATGTGGGAGTGTTGTAGGGCCGCAGGGTGCCCAAAGGCAGATTATAACAAAATTAATAATTCAGGGCTCAGAAAGGTGCTGGTGAGGAGTTAACCCCTTCAGGGTGAGTCGCTGCCTTCATGCTGCCACAGCCAGGTCAGGCTCTGCATTGCTGCTGCCCAGCACCTCTGGGGTGGTGGGGTTGTGGGGGCTGTGCTGGCTCCCAGGGACTGCAGGGCACAGCTGGGCCACATCAGGGTACAGCAGCTCCCCTGGGCTGTACCCACACGTGTCCCCACGTCACTAACATGGGCAAACACAACCTCTAAATCTGGGCTGAAGGGAGTGTTAACGCCCATATCAAATGGCACTAAAGGGCTTTAAGAATTTGGCAACGCTAGTGAAAGTAATCTCTAATTCAGAAGGAATTAATGCTGTCCCTGCAGCCAGAGCAATGTGCTGAGCGAGTGCCCCAGCTATCCTCCCCCCGCCACCATCACTCACACATCACTGTCCCCATGCTGGCAGCAGCTGGCTCAGCGCATGCCAGGAGCCAGTGCCAAGGCCAGCTGGGGACATCAGCAGAGCCACAGGACATGTCCATGGAGCAGCAGGAGCGGCTCCTGGTTGAGCCCTGGCCATGCAACTGCTTGGCACTGTGGGCCAGCACCAAGAGCCTCCACACCTACACATGCGAGCCTGGGCCTTAAAGCTGTGTGACATGCTATTTGTATGCAAATAACCCTGTGAATGCAGAAGTCCAAAAATATTATTTTAAAGTCGGGTGTAATTAAGTTTGCCATGCATTTCCCTCCTCCTGCAGCCCGGGGGATCCTGCTGTTAGCAGGAAAATGAATGCCTGGATGACATCTCTCCCCCTTGCATGGCTTCACTGGTGATTTATTTATCTGCCCGTGCTGTGTTTTGTTGTCTCAGCAGTCTCTGTTGCTCAGGAGCAGCAAACACTGGGAGTCCATTTTAAAAAAACAACTCTTGTCTCATTTCAGTAATTTACTATGCAGAGGTTTTGTGTTCTTCATAATGGATTAGAACCTGTAATTTTGTGTTTTGAATGCATGGACCTAATAACTCACGTAATGAAAGTCTAACAGGCTTGAGGATGAGCCATTAATGAAACAGCAGTTTTATGATTCTCCACAATATATTGTAATAGTGAATCACTTACAGAGCTGTCCTGTGCTGATTTATGATGGAACTTGTTTGTGATGTGGAGATAGAGCCATGTGCCTGCACTGAATTAGCACTTCCTGACAGTCATTAACCAATGAGAATCGTAATCGGGATTTATGGGGTTTGAAGCAGAGCAGTGGGAAAGGCCAATTAAGCGCCATCCATGCTCAGGTACCTCAGTGAACCAGCCCTGCTAATTTATGCTGACTAATTAGTTTGTTTTCTCTCACATTAGGAAGCTGGTCAAGAGTGCGTGAGGGTGCATGGGCTGGTGCCCTCGGTATGTGCTGCCACTCCCTGCCATGTCCTGGGTCTTCCATCTCTGTCCTCTTGTCACACAGGGTGTTGTGGGCTGCTGTTGGGTCTCCTCCCAGTTAGGTCTTTCATCCGCCCAAAGCTGCTGGCCATGGGCCGTGTTTTAGGGATGCTGGAGGTGCCAGGTCTCGGTCACTGCTGTGACGCAGCCTGGGAAGCCCCCGTGTTGTGGCTCCGGCACGGCCGTGGCGGCTCTGCCGGGTTTATCGCGTGGATAACGGGGATGCCGTCGGGAATGGCTGCAGAGAGGGATGGAGTGTTTGCTTTCCCTGGCTGCTGCTGGCCTGAAACTCGCTGGGGCACCCAGGGCTCCAAGGCTGGTGAAGTGACTGCGGTACCAGTGCTAGGCCCCTGTGCAGGGGCGAGCACCCACTGCAGAGCCCAGCCAGGCAGACAGTGCCTGGGGATGTCCCTCGTGGGGGGCTCACAGGGAGCTCCACAAGCTGAATTTGGGCTGGGCCTGCTCAAACCGCAGCAGCTGCTCTTGCCACAGGTGCTGGTGCTACAGGGTGCTGCTGGGGTGTGGATGCAACAGAAAAGTGCTGGCCTCATCCTGGCTGCCAGCACTCCCTGCCCGCTCCAGCCAGGCATTCCCTACCTGCTCCCTGCCTGCTCCCCACCTGCTCCCCGCCTGCTCCGCCCAGGGGACCTACAGTGCCATGAATCTGACTGCAGTGGATTTGATAGTTTACTCTAGTAATACAAGACCAATTTATAAATCTTTCCATCCCATTAGTTCTTATTTGATTTGGATGTTCAGATGTCAAAGCAAATGATTTAATTAGTGCTAAGCTGGGCTGCAGGGATGCTGCATTTCCCCCAGTCTGGTGCTCCTTGCCTGGCCTGCAGCCCAGCTTCCAATGCCAGAAACAGATGGGTGTACCCAGGAGCCCCTTTGGAGCTCTTGGGCCTGGTGAAGCCTTGGTGAGGTGAATGAACCCCACATCCCTGGCAGCTCCTTGCCCCAGCTCCCACTGGCAGAGTAGCACAGCCCCTGGGGCCTGTCCATTGCTCCCCATGGCTCCTTGTGGTGACGGTGGGGCACAGCCATCACATTCCAGCATCCTGGCACTGGACACACACTTGCTACTCTGTGTGTGGGGCTGCCAGTGCTCCCATCTCTGCCCAGGCTGTCCCCTGGGACTGGGATGGACCTGGAAGTCATCCATGGCCAGGGTCCTCCACAACGCTGCTGGAGGGGTCTGTGCCTGCTTTGTCCCACTGGGAGGGGACATGTCACCAGCCCCATGATGTAGTCACCACCTCCTGGTGCCTGTCCCGGCTCCTTCCTTACCATCACCTTCTGCTTCGCTTGCAGGAGCCTGATGCCACGAACACTTGACAGCCAGATCACAGTGGAGAAGACCCCCAGCTACTTCGTCACCAAAGAGGCCCCGCGGCGCATCTTCAACATGTCCCGGGACACGAAGCTGATCGTGGTGGTGCGGAACCCGGTCACCCGCGCCATCTCGGACTACACACAGACGCTCTCCAAGAAGCCGGACATCCCCACCTTCGAGGGGCTGACCTTTCGCAACCGCAGCCTGGGGCTGGTGGACACCTCCTGGAACGCCATCCGCATCGGGATGTACGCCGTGCACCTGGAGAGCTGGCTCCAGTACTTCCCTCTCTCGCAGATTCACTTTGTCAGTGGGGAGAAGCTGATCACGGACCCAGCAGGGGAGATGGGCAAAGTCCAGGACTTCCTGGGCATCAAACGGGTTATCACAGACAAGCACTTCTACTTCAACAAGACGAAAGGCTTTCCGTGCCTGAAGAAGTCAGAGAGCAGCGGCTTGCCTCGCTGCCTTGGAAAGTCCAAGGGCAGGACTCATGTGCAGATAGACCCCGAGGTGATTGAGCAGCTTCGGGACTTTTATAGACCTTATAATATCAAATTCTATGAAACAGTCGGGCAGGACTTCAGGTGGGAATAAGTGTCTGGGAGTGGAGCTGCAGTGACATGAAGCTGCAGTTTTCTGTGAGGGGGGCCCAAGGGGCTGGAGCCAGGACCCCCCTCAGCCCATCCTGCCCAGAATTGCGAGCAGAGGCAGGCAAGGAGATTCCCTGTCCCTTAGGAGTCTGCGACGCTCCAGAGTGAACCAAGATAAGGAAGACTCAGAGTCCTGCTGCAGCCACCAAGCTAAGGGTTGAGTGCCCAGCAGCACTGCCTGTCCCAGCGGGTCAGCAGCGACCTGGCTTCCTCTGTGGGCTTCTGATTGCTTTTAGCACCACATGGCCCCACCCTGCAGCCTGTGCTCAGGCTGCTCCGAAGCACGTCCCTCTGTGTCCCAAAGCAGATGGGTGCTCCCGGACAGTGGCAGTGGGACGGTCCCCGCCAGGCCATGTCCTGGGCAGGCAGAGCTCCAGCCACTCCACTTTGCCTTTGTCACTTGCGCGCCATGTGTACCCATGAGGACAGTGAGATGTATCTGCTTGACAAAGAAGTCTATGGAAAATGTTGTACTGATATTTTGTCCTGTGAATAAAGCACAGAATCCTGCTGTTACGGGTACTTTAGTGGCACTAGTTTCCTTGTTCAGCATGTGATCCCTTCGTGTAAATAAAGTGGCTTCCACCAGTCCGTATGCATGGGCTGTTCTTAGGACAGGGCTGGGCGGCCCGCAGGCAGAGCTGGGGGGCTGTGGGGAGCCCCCACACCTGCGGGCAGGTGAGGGAACGGGCAGGGGCTCGGGCAGGACAGGGGGTCAGCCCGACACGACCGAGGGGACCTGCGGCACAGCCCTGCCTGGGGCTCCCCAGGCTCGTCCTCTGGCACGGGGTTGGGGGTGTCTCAGAATGATGCACAGCGGCCGTGTGGGGATGCAACACACCATGGACCAGTTTGCAAGGCCTTACTGTGAGTGATTAGTAACCAGTGAGCTCTAATAGGAAAAAGCTGTAGTTAATTAGTGGACACCTAAGAGAGCCCCATCTGCACCTCTGCCACTGCCAGTCACAGGTGAAGACACAGCAGTGAGGGGACCCTAAGGCAGTAATGGGCAGGTGGAGGGAGAGACAGGAATTAATGGCCATTGACAGGAAAAGGGGATATTTGCTTGTATGATTTTTCCTTTAAAGGAGAAAAACATTCACAGCGAGACTCACAAATCCCAGACTCGCAGTAGAAAAGCCATTTCCAATCCACTCCAAGAAGGCAGAAGGTGCCAGGTTAGATTGATCCTCCTGACAATACTGTATTAGTGGGAAATTAGAGCTGGAGCCTGAGGAAACTGCTGCGATATCAAACAATTACTTTACATTTGTCCTTACAAATGGAGGGAGCAGAAATGTGCTTAAATCAAGTATTAGCTTTCCAAAGGGTGAGAAAATGAGGGCTCAGGAAGGGCTGCACTGAAAATGCAGAGCACATTAGCAGCTCTTAAAAATGGCTTAAAAAGCCCCAAGCAGGCAATCTGCATGCCAAGGAGGCAGGGCAGGGGTTTGATGAGGATGGAAGGGTTTGGCGAGGACGTGGAGTGCTGCTGGTTTGGTGACCTGATGCTGAGTAGAGGGGCTGCCAGAGGGAGCCCCCTGCTCACCCAGCCTGGGTTCTCCTCACCCAGGGGACAGGGGACAGAGCCTCTGCTCTCAGGGCTGTCACGAGACTGTTCCCAGCCGTCCCTGGCACAGCACATCCCGCGACCCTGGCTGCCCCCACAGCACGGCCACTGCCATTGTGTGCACCGTGTTTTGATGGGTTCACTTAGGCCCGAACCCCAGAGAGCAGCTGTTTAATATTTATCAGCTCATAAATAGTTAAACGTAATGAATGTGATTTAAGTGGTCCCTGATCCTACTGGCGCTGAAGAGCTCTTGAGACGAGCTGGGCCGAGGGAATCCCTCACTGGCCCATTCACATCACCGGCAAGTGCCCTGCCCAGGAAGAGCAGAGCCACTGGAACATCCACGGGAGTCACAGGACCGCTCCTGCTTAGCAGCAGCCTCTCCTCCCAAAATGGCCCCCTCCCCACTGGGACCATCCCAGGACCTCCCAGCCAAGGATCTTATCTTTGACATAGTGTCCCCATTAGTTGCTCACCCTGCCTGTCTTCTGATGAGGGGACCCTGACCCAGGTGGGAGCTGCCCTGGGAGCACCATGGCTCCAGTGTCTCCCCATGTGTGATATCAAGCTGCATTGCTGGACCAGCACATTAAACTCAGTCCTGGTATTTCCAGGTGCACAAGGAGCATTGTTCATCCCTCTGACCAAGGCAGGATCACAGCGCTGTGAGCACCGAGAAAATTTGATTAACTTCTTATTAAGTTAATATGATTCAATTTCACTGCTGGCTCCGTGTTTACTGGCAGCAGGCAGAGCCCTGGGAGTGACTGTGGGGGACTCCCAGCCCTGTCTCCCCACTGCGATGCTCGGCAGCGTGCTCATAACACACCTCCTTCCACGCGCACAGAGTGGGCAGCAAATAAATGTGATCATTAACAGAAGCCTTCAACCCCTCAGAAATGATGGATGCTCAGGGTCAGCTGGGATTCGGATACGTTCAAGTAGGTCAAGTTTCCTCCTGTTATTCCATCAGGCTGCATCAAGGAACAGGAACACGGGGTTGATTGGACTCAGGGCTCTGTCACTGGTGCCCTGTACAGCTGGATGGGTACAGCTGGATGGGTACAGCTGGATGTCACACAGTGATGCCAGGACCCGCCTGCCCGGGCAGCACAGAGACACAGAGGGGCTGCCCCTGGTGCCAGCTCTGTGCCCGTGGTGACCCCGGCGCTGCAGGCTCCCCTCCGCAACACAGCTCACCCACAGGCTCTGGGGGCTGCGCCCCGCTGCCAGCCCTCCCCTTCTCCACAGGAACCCTCCAGCCTCTCCCGGAAAAGTCATCCCCACGGAACTCCCAGATACCATCGGCTTCTGACCCCCAATACTCTTCCCTTCCCGCCAGCCCCGCTGTCCCGCCCGTCGGCACTCAGAGGGCACAGGAGCTGTGCAGAGGAGGAGGTGGCTGTGCCCGCGGCTGCCAGCCCAGCCCGGCGCCCGCTCCCCGGTGCCGTGCCCCTGCTCGCAATGGATTCACTCATTTCATTTGCTTTGAAAGTTTTCCAAGTTCCTCTCCAAGCCCCGCCCGGTGTTCCACGAGCAGGTGCGTGTAGCAACGAGAGGGCCTGATGGCATCAGTACTGCATCGCTGCATAATTCATTACCTGACAGCTAATTAGGCGGCTGGTCCAATTAGTGACTCCTGCACAGGCAGGGCTGCGGGTGCAGGCAGAGGGGACTGGCACTCACGGCAGGCGGGCGGCTGAGGGGCTGGCACTTGCCGGTGGCCGTGGGGGCTGGCACTCGGCAGTGGCCGTGCCGGCGGCTCGTGGGGCCCGCGGGGTGTCAGCTGCCAAGTGACCTTCTGCCAGCAGAGGGTGGTGGGTGTCGCACCCCAGGATGCTGCAACAGTGCCCGCCAAAGGCACTTCAGCCCTGGCTGGGGCTCCCCACGGCGCTGTGGGAGCGCTGACCCCACAGCGGTACCGCGGGCTGGCCACGGGAGCGCTGCTGCCAGTTCCCAGGGGGAAAGGGGAGCTGGTGGGGCCCACACCATGTGGTGCTGAGTCCCGGCCAGCCCTGAGCCACGGCACGAGGCCAGGTCAGCGCAGGTCCCCTGTTGCGAGCAAGTGTTTTAAGATTTTAAGGGACCTTAACACGCCCATTCACGACATCCCCGCTCCCCGCAGCCGGCTCCTGCAGCGAGCACGGTGTGAGCACAGCAAACCGTCGCCGGCACGCTCCAGTGGCTGGAGATAAGGACAGCTTAGGGATAAATATTTACCCAATGACTGAATGGATTCAACTGAGTTCATTCCTATTAGAGAATCTGTTAGTAATTATCTGAAGACTCGTTATTACCTGGGGACCTATAATCTCCCACAGTAATGAGTTCAAGTGGCTCCTGTGGCATATCAAGCAGGAAAGGGAAGGTGGGAAGGGGCCGCTGCCACTGCAGCAAGGGCAGGGCAGGGCTCAAGGACAATGGAGCTGGCTCTGTTTTGGGCAGCTGACACTGTGGCACCATGGCCATGGGGCACAGAGCTGCCACTTCGCCTCCCTGCAGCGGCTCAGGGGCAAGCCCTGGGCAGAGCTCAGGTCCGGGCAGAGCTCAGAGAGCTCAGAGAGGCAAAAGCTGAGACTTGAATGGAACCGCTGCATCCCCAGCCAGGCGTGGGTGAATCCCAGCTCCGGGGGCAGTCCCGGTGGTGGGCTCTATGCCCCACAGAGCTGGACTGTGGCTTGGCAGCATTGTCCCAGTCCTGCCACCCCTAGGGACTAATTCTGCAAACCTGAACCAATTTTGTGAGACTCAACTAAAACAAAGTAACTAAAGAGCAGGATGCAAGGCAGGGCAGATACTGACAGATACTGACAGACCCCACAGCTGCAAGGGAGGAAAATCCCCTCCTGGGACACATGTCCAGGGTTCATGCATGTTAGCAGAGGGATCCCCACTGCCATTGCCATTCAGGGCTTGTTCATCCCCATGTCCATCCCCATACACTGCAGGGCACAGCAGCTCCGTGCCACAAGTGTGTGGATGCCCAAAACAGCAACACAGGAGGGAAAGTGCCCAGGAGGGACTGAGATGAGTTGTTCTGCTGCTTATCCTGTGAAGGATCCAACCTGACAGCTGAAACAATCCATCTCTCCTTGTCACACAGACCCCTGTCTGGGCACAATGATGGTGGCAGCCAGGCAGATAGTGCCCAGGCTCACACCAGTCTCCATTGTCTCTCCTCTTTGCTCCTTCCCTCTCCACCTTCCCTGAGTGTTGGCAGGCCCTGATGGCTTGGTGTGTTTTGAATAAATTTCTTTCCTTATTTAAAATACACTAATTTTATTTAAAACACCCAAAGAGGCTAATGCTGTCAGCCCCATCTCTGCCTGCCACAGAGCTGCCATGTGCAGTGCTGTGTTTAGTCACAGCACTGTTATGAGACCAATCCAGTCATTAAGCTCTAATCTCTAAAACAAAGATAAAATTACGTGATTAAGATCTAATTAAAGTCTAACTACCAGCACCATGAATCACTTCAGCACAACTTTAATGGATGCCTTTCGAAGCCATCATGCATTTGGTTTCCTTCTGTGGCCAGTGATTTCCCTGCAGGGACTGGGTCTGCTCAGGCTGCTGTTTGTTCTTGCTGCCTCTGATTTGGCTGGGGACCACTAAAAATGTTTACATGTGAGCGAGGAGCTCGAAAATCCATTTCTAACCAGACAGAAAATTTCATTTGACAAGCTCATTCAGATGTGCTGCGTCTCTGCAGAACTGAGTGGAGCAGGGGGGCACCTCACCCGCCGCCAGCCGCGGCCCCAGCTGGGGACAATCACCTCAGCACTGCCATGTGCTTGGTGTGGCACACAGGGTGCTTGGTGCCCCAGTGGCTCAGTGCCTGGGTGGCTGGTGGCCAGAGCTGCACTAAATGCCATTAGCTCTCCTTGAGGAGAAAAAGCAAATGAAAGTCTTCTTCGCAGCTCTTGGGTTGTCCACCCTGAGGCACAGCCCTATAATAATGTAGATGGAGAATATTGTCATTTCCCTTTTTCCCAGCAAATCATTGCCTGTCGTGGTCCCAGCGCTGTCCCAGCCAGATCAACACAAGCATTTTAATGCCCTCGCTCCTGCGCTTGCAGCTTGTCAAGGCAGAGACTCTGCCGAGGGCTGCCTCCACCAAAGGGCTGCCTCCCTGGGACCAGCAGCCCTGGCTAGAGTGCAAGTCCAAATTATTAGTGCAATAGCCACCCCTCTGCTGATGACATCTTGTCCGGGGAATCAGCCAAGGGATCGTCCCACCCACAGCCTCACAGCCCTGCAGGAGCAGCTGGTGGCACATGATGCCAGCGGAGCTGCTGGGCTGGTTCTTTCCCTCAGACCAGCTGAGCACGGTGGCACCTGTCCCCAAGGCCCCTGCAGTGACTGTCATCATCCGGGGCAGGATGCTCTGCACCTGCCAGTTGAGGCAGTGGCTGCCACCCTGCCCACAGCGCTGCCAGGACTGCAGGGGTGGGAGCACAGCTCCCTCAGCACCAACCGCTCTGTGGATTCATCACACCCCCAGGAAAGTTTAAGGTGAAGACAGACCAGTATTTCCCTTGGGAGAGCGCATCAAAACAGCTGCTTCCCTGTTGCTCACCCGTGTGGGACAGATGGAAATGGGTGTTGCAGGGAAACAAGACAAAGAAAACTTACAGCCCCATTTAGGTTTGTTCTATGTCTTTTTTTAGCAGAAGGATGTGTAGTTTTCCTGACGGTGGCACATTAAGTGCACACGCATCCTCTGGGGATGGCGGCTCTGCAACAGGTACCTGAGAGGCTCAGTGGGAGGGAAGATTATCGTCATTAATCACCACTGGGAAACGAGGCACTGTCTCCAAACTGCAGCCCTGTGTAATGGTGATTGTATACACATGAAGCCATACGTCAGGGGAACGATCCCTGGATGACTCAGCCAACCAGAGGAGATAAAGGAATTGAAATTCAGGAGTGCTGCTGGATTACATCTTCAGAGGGATGAGCTTCCTCAAAACACTCATTCCAGCACAGCAGGGCTCAGAACTGGGTCGTTCCTGTTGCAAGCTAGACAAACACACCCACTTGGCTTTGGGAAATACAGAACAGCAGCAGGACAAGCCCAGGGGACAGGCGGGCTCGTGGTGCCCATGGAGCCGCCACAGGGGAGCCGCCAGGGGCTCCCCTCACCCCTGTGCTGGGCCACGAGGGCTCACTCATGGCCACTGACAAGCTCTGGCTGCTCCAGCTACCTGCTGCAACCCTGGCTGCAAACACACAGCTTAGCCCAGAGCCCAGTGTGGCCTTGTCCCATCTGCTTAGGCTCTTCCCTGGCCGCAGAGCTGGGGTGAGTGTGCGGGAGTGAGCAGTGTTGCAGTGCAGTGACCAGTGTCAGTGCTGCTGGTTCCCCTGGCCGCAGGGGTGGTCATGGGAGCACGGGGGGTTTACACCTGGTCAGGCCAGGAAGAGACAGACTGGCATGGGACTGATGAGGGGAAAGGAAGGGAAGAGTATTGGCACTGGTGGTGTGGGGCAGAGGATGCACCACACCCCTCCCTGCCAGCTCCAACAGGCCGTGGCTCGCCTCCACGCCAGGACAAGGGCTGCCAGGGCAAACTTCAAAAGGGGGAGAAAATGTTATTTCTCAGAGTTAATATTCCCTTGTGGATCTTATTCTGCTCATTATTCTGGTCGTTACTTAAGCAGCAGCTGCTCGTCACTCGTGGTTCGGTGGTGAGGAGGGCTGAGTGCAAGAGGCTAATTTATTTTCTTTTAGTGCTTCTCATCCATGGCAGCCCCTGGCTGCTCCTCACCACTGGAAACCAACCGGAGGCATTTCAGATATTTCTAATGTATGACAGCAACTGGGAAACAGAAATTACCCTCTCTGAAATAATTCCTGAGACAGATTTCTTTTGGCACACTGCAATGAAGACACGGAGGAAACGCGAGCTGCATGTACTAGTTTGCTTTTCCTGGGCAATTTATTAGCCCCACCATCTGGTTAGACCTTGTTCCTCTCCCCAGACAAACACACCTCACTGCAGGGAGAGCACCTGGAGGCACCTGGGAGCGCAGAGGAGACACGAGGGGCTTCCCACTCTCCGTGGCCTCAGTGCTCCAGCACCACCAGCACTGCCACCACTGGCACTTTCTGCCATGTGGGGCTTTGCTGAGCCAGGCTCCAGCCCTGATGGTGCTCCTGTGACACTGGGGGAGTGTGGTGGCCCCATAGGAAGGACTGGTGGGTCCCTGCCCGTGTGTCTGCCCCGGAGCCCAGCCCTGCAGCAGGGCACTGGGGGCAGGGGCAGCAGGGCTTGGTCCCCTCCTGCTCTGGCCATCCTCCCAGCTGGTTCCCTAGTTCCATCCATGAGGAGCTGCTGGCATCATGTCAAGTGAGGGGTCCCCGCCGAGATCCAGAGCGGGAGACAGATGATCTGCTCAGGATGCGTTGCCTGCGCTCCACCTGCTCAGCCCAAATGAAATTAAAATATTGACAGAAACAATTTCCAGAGGGAAATTGGAAATGTTAGTGGTGGTGCTGGAGCCAAGCGGTCCCTGCAGCCCCTGCCTGTCACCTTTCCAGGCAGCGTGGGACAGGCAGCACCCTCCAGCCAGGCAGCACCGGTGCGTGCCCAGGCGTGGGGCGGCGAGTGCTCTGGCCATTACATGCTGCCTGCACCATGGGAGCTCCTGCCAGGAGACACCAGAGATTTGGGCACAGTTTCTGCTGCTTTCGCAACACTCAGAATCATTTTGACATAATAGTTTGAATAAATAAAGCAAACTTGACGTTTTCTGCACACACAGGTTTTCCCCAGAGAGCCAGTGCTGCGGGGAGGGGAGCGCTTGCTCCCATGCCAGCCGGGTGATTCCCTGCCCGGAGCTGTGCTCGTGTCTCTCCTCCACTCACACTGCCCAAGCACCCAGCGTTCCTGCCCCACAGCACCCCTGGTCTCACCCCTAGACCGGGACACAGCTCCCCAGAAAGACACTGCCATCACCACCCAGCTGCAGAACAAGACTGTCCCTCCCAGTTCCTCAGTCCTGCATTATAATCCATTTTCATCACTTTTTCCCCAGGGCATTGTGGCACTGAGGGAAACACAGGCCATTTCTGTGCCACCACCAAACTCAGAACCTCATCAAAGAATGAAATCAGGTCGGTTTGACAAGACCTACTTCTGCTCAACCACGCTGACAGGCATGAATTTATATTCCCAGGCTCTAATTCTCCCATTAATTGAATTTTGCAGTGATTTTTCCACATGTTTGCCCAGGATTAATGTCAGGCTAATTGGATGCAGTTGTCCAAGCCATCTCACTCACTCACTCCGCTGTCTCTTCGTATATGTTCTCCTCCCACCCAACACCATGCTCCAGCTCGTCAGGATCAAGAGGGAAGCTCCAAGGGGAGCCGCTTCTGACTCTGGTTTAAACCCTTCTCTTAGGGCCAGGCCGCCCAGGACCCTGCAGCAGCCTCCAGCACCAGCACTGCGCTTGCCACACGCCCAGCACCCACCACAGCTCACCCCCTCAGCTCAGACCTGGCACATTTCCCTTCATCCTCACCATGCTCTGCACAGCGTGAGCAGAGCAGAAGGCGATGCTGCCGGGGTTAGATGGGGCAGGGAAAGAGGGGACACACGGATGGAGCATTCTCTGAAAATCCCCTGTGACCGCAGGATCCCGGCCGGAGGGATGTCCTCACCAGACACTGGACATGGCTGCCTGCTTGGGGCCACCCCAGACTCGCCCATGTGGGACAGCCATGGGGACAGCAGTGTCCCCCACAGCCTCGAGGACAGACGTGTCCCCTGTGGCATAACCGGCACGTGTGGCACAGCCCACCCTGCTGCTCTGCGCACCACAGTCCTGGGGGGCTTGCAGAGCTGCTGCTTTCCTTGTGCCTTTTTTTCCCACTTGAAACCTTCTCCTAGAGCATTTAATAGACAATTTGCATCTTGCAGGTTCGTTTTTTAAAAACGTTTTTAACGAAGGTGCTTGGCTGCGCGCATACCTGTGTGTGCCACCCGTCCTGGCTCACGCCGTATAAACCACTGCTACTTGTGGAGAAGCTAATTAAAGGTAAACATGAAAACCTCATTAGTCCTCGTTTACATAAGTTAGACAGAGAAATTTCCTAACCTTTGATCCTGGCCATCACAGTCCATTAGCCACCTCTGCACACTTAGTTCAAAGGCAGAACACACCTCCACCCCTGCACAAGCCAACCCCTGAGCTCTGCTGGGCCCGGCTGCTTCAAGCGCAGCTGGCAGAGGTCTGGGCTGGCACATGCCAACGTGCACGGCAAGGTGAGTGTGTCCTGCAACACAGGCACATCTGCATCACCCTGTCAGCACGCCCTGCCTGCCCTGAGCATGCCCCGCCTGCCCTGCAGGAGAGCACATCCTGAAGCGCACAGGACCTGACCCTCCCCTGGCATCCCTTGTCCCAAGAGGCGTCACCTCTGTCACCCCCGCCTGACACGAGGCTTTGCCCCTGGCCCCAACCCAACTGTCCAGCAGCAAGAGCAGCACTGCTGCAGAGAGGAAAGACAAAAAAATGCCCCTGGGGGACACCAAGTTCCTGTTCCCTGCATTTCCATCCTCTCCAGCACCTTGTCATCACCTCAATAACCTGTGTTGGTGGCTACACTGGGGATCAGCACAGCAACTGGTGACAGTGCCAGTCACACTGCCAAGGTGCCCACAAGCCACCATGTGCCAGCACAGCTCCCTCACACCTAGCAGATCCATGGCCTCTCACGCTCCTGGTACTGCAGCAGAGCAATTAGGACCTGTCATGCCATAAAAATATTGGAGCATCAAATGTATTAGATAAAACTCCCTCTGCTATTAAAGTAGCTCAGGTCCTGGAAATCTGAGCAGTGAGCAGTACAGTTTCACCCAGTGATAGGACTGGATTAAGTTCTTCCCACAAAAGCCTCTTAGAGTATGAAAAAGACCATTAGCAACCATTGAAATCAATAGGGACTGGCCCCGGTGCTGCAGCACCCGGCTCCGCCGGCACTGCCGAGAGCACCAGTGAGGCCGGGGCTCCTGCTCGAGCTCTGCAGGAAGGGGCTGGGCTGAAGCCGGAGTTGGTGCCGTCCTGCTGCCAGCACTGGCAGCTGGTTGGGAGGAACAATCCACGAGCCCAGTCTTCCCAGCAGCCAGCCAGAGCTGCCAGGCACATGCCAGGGTGATGGAGCGCTGTCAGACGGGAGAAAGACTGCAGGGCCCTTCTCATTCTTTTCCCCACTGTCTCTGGGGCTGTTCAGCTTTTTTCACTGCAAACAGGGCTGGGAGCTTTTCCCCTCAGCCCCTGGAGGCCACTCCAGAGCCCTCCGCTCCAGGAGCCAGGCTGGGAGCTTGGGGGCCACGGGGCTGTGGCAGCAGGACCTGGCAGCAGCACGGCAGAGGGTGACCCCATCAGGGTATCACCAGTGCCCTGCCTGCCCTGCCAGCACCGCAAAATAGGTGGGAGCTCTGTCACATCCCTGCTGTTTTGCATCTCCTTCCAAAGACATTAGGTTTATTTTCAGTGGCTTGATCTTGGGCTGAGTTGGATGAAATGCATCAAACCAAGACAGAATGTTGCAAGCCTCATGAAAAATATTTGCCCAGTGGGGTTTTCCTCAGTTTCTGCAAAGTAGGCTCTTTTGCTGCCTTGTCCTAAGTCAGTGAGAACAGAACCCACTGTGTCAGGGGACAGAGGCCACCAGTGAGCAGCTCCCCCCTTCTCTCACCTTCCATCTCTTTCCTATGGCTCCCCAAATCCCACTCAGACCCTGCCACCTGCCAGCTCTGGTAACAAGGGTTTAAAAATTAAGCAGTCCCTTAAAGTGAGAGGCTTGAGGCTGAATTCTCAAAGTAGGAATGCACTGGGGAGGAGGTACGAGAGGATGATCACGCGAGCGGCTCCAAGGAGAGACGCGCCCCAGAGCAGCCAGCACGGAGACTCCCACTCCGGGGAGCACACAGAGCCTGGGGCTGTGCCAGCGTGTGCACAGCAGCAGCTTGACAGAGGCCAGCCACGCAAAGCAGCCCGGGATGTGTTACACTCTCCCCACTGTATTCCCACACACGGGGTGAACAGCAGTGGCAGCAGTGGCAGGCTGGGGACAGCACATACCCAGCCAGCCCTAGCCCTGGAAGCAGCAAGACACTCCTGCCCTCCAGTTTGGGGGATCACAAGCCCCCAGAAAGTGCCATCACCTTGCTGGGGCTTCCCAAAGTCGTCACTCCGCACTGGGTGGGCCAGGGGAGCGGTGCTGCTGGGATGGACACATGGAAACATGATTCAAAAATGCTGTCACTTCAGGGAAAAGAGAAATGTCTGGGAGGAACTCTGTGGAAGAGCTTCTAACAGGTCCAGCATTTACCCAGTCCCACACCTCTCTTAACCCTTTGGAGAGAGCTTACTTTCTTGTGAAATTCAGGTAGCAAATGAGTTTGGCTGCTCAGCCAGACAGGGAAAGTGGCTCAAATCCATGAGCTCCATCCAATGGACCAGGAGCACTGGCCTGAGGGAGCACCGTGTAATAAGACATGAGTGCTGGAGCCCTGATAGACTGGGAAACACAGGGCATATTTTGGTTATAATATTTCAAATCTCACAGAATACATCATGATCCATCCAACACTGGTACAGGAATGAAAATGCTTCCCTCGCTGCTCCAGATGTTTTCATGGCCTGTTTGCACTGGTTCCAATTTCATTGCAATTTGCAGCCATCCAAAAGCAGGATAGGAGCTGTGGGGCTGGCCAGGACCGCGGGCACCCTGGTGGGTGGGAAACAGCTCCTCTGAAGTGCCCCGGGCTGGATTTCAGCCTGGGCTCCTGCTCCCCACAGGGGATGCACCTGGGGGCACAGGTACAGCCGCACCCTTCGCTAGGGCACTGGCCTTGAGATGGAATTTCCAATGATCCTCCCAAGGGTAATTCACACCCTGCAACAAACAGGTGCAACACACAAGCGAGAAGGAAAAGTTCCCTGGATTTTCAAAACACTCAGTAACAGCAAGTGAGGGCAATACATTATTTAAAGGCTTTTCCGAGGAAAGAAAATAATTTCAGCTCAGTTAGCTTTTTAGGACATCCTAGCGGAGAGCAGGGAGCGCGGCGCTGCGGGCAGCAGGGCGGGCGCTGGAGCGGGGCGATGCACAGAGCCCGCGGCCGGCGGGCACGTGGCACCGGGACCAAGCGCCACGGGGCTGCGGGCCCAGCCCTGCACCGGCGGCTCCGGACACAGCACGGAGGAGACACGGGGCCACGGTGCCCAGCTCCACGCGGGGTGCCGGGGACGCGCTGACGGGTGCTGCGGGAACGCGGTGGTGATGGAGAGTGCGGCACAACAGGCACCGTGGTGCGGGCGCGCTGATGAATTAGGTGTCAGTGGGTTTAATCCAGAGTCATTAGCCATGCCGAACGTTCGCATATCATTTGTTAAACTAATGGATCGCTGGAGGTCAGTCGGTAATAAGAAAGGGAGAGGAGGGTTATTAGTTTTTATCAGACATTAATTAGCCAAAATCGATTGCGTGTTTGGTGTCCGCAGTGTCGCGGGGGTGTTTCCCGCAGCAGCACCCCGGCCGGCGGGGCGGCCCCGCGCAGACACCGCAGTGCCCGGCCCGGGCCGGCAGAGCCCCGGCGGCAGCGCGGCTCCCTCGGCCGCACCTCGGGCCGATGCCACCGCGACGGGCTCCGGCCGCGTGCTCCCCCCAGCCTGTCCCAGGGACGGACGAGGGGCACCCGTACCCCGGCGCAGCCAGCAGCCCCTCCCCGGGGCAGCGCCAGCAGCAGCGGACCCGCGGCTCCCCCCTTTTCCCCAGCCCTCCGAGCTCCCCCGGCTGTGGCACGGAGAAGCAGAAATGAGCTGGGAACCACTCAGGTGATGTCACATTTATCTAACAAGTTTCCAAATGAAAACTAGCATTTGGACTTACTGCATTCAGGCTCAAAATTTGATTACATTTTTCTACAGCTGTAAATCTGCTTTCCTTTCTGCAACATTATTATTAAAGCCAGTATTGAATTGGTGGTGTGATACGTAAAATTTCAATCCTGGCTTTGACATTCCAGGAAGTTAAAAACCAATTACAGTGTGTGCTTTGCCTCAGGACAGAATGAATCATTGAACACAGCCACTTCACCGAGAGAAATTAAAGGCTGAAGCAGCAACATGGGGAAGGTATTACGTTAAAAATCAAAGGTCAATTAAAGAAAAACTGAGTCTATTTTATTTTTAATATTTTGCTTACATTTTCATTCCTTTCTGATGAACAAGGAGGCAAAATAAACCTGCACTTGTATTTATTTGCCAGGTAATAAATCCGGGCTGAAGCTGGTTTCAGGAGCTGAGAGGAAACATTGAGGTGATAAAAACTCCCAATAACCAGCATTAATCTCACTGTAACGAAGCCAGCATAGCAACAGGGCAGCTCCTGCCCTCCCTGCAGTGGTGGCCGCACTCCCAGCAGAGCAAGGGGCACCCAGGGGACAGTGGCCCAGTCACCGTCACCCTGAGCCCACAGAGCACCCTCTCGGCCCAAGCTTGGCTGTGCTGCACTGGGACGGACAGCACCAACCGCAAAAGGTGGGAAAGAGGGTCAAAGCCAGCACCGTGGAGTGGCAAGAGCTTCGTGTCCCACCTTCCTTGGGACTGTGGAGCCCACCAGGATGCACGGAGTGGGGAAGCATCCGGTGGCACGAGCGGCCCCACAATACAAATCACTTCATAAATCAGTGAAGCACCTGCCCACCTCCCTCCCTGAGACCAGGGGCTCCGCAGAGGTGATGTCACAGCCCATGAACCCATCCAGCACCAGGGGAACCGCCACCAAGTTGCTCATAACCAGGCATGACTGGAGCTCTGACTCCACGGGCAGGATCGGCGCCACCGGGCCAGGGGCAGGTATTTACCGATGTCACCAGAGCAGCGAGCAGGGCACTGGGTTATGTCCAAGCCGTGGCAGGAGGTGCTGACCCCTCCTGTAACACAGCAGATCGGTTGTACTTGCCTTGCTCAGCAGCAGCCTGTCAGCACAGATGCCTTCAACATGAGCTCTAATAGATAATCCACACCTTGAAATGCAGTCTATCATCTGCTCGTTACCCTCAATAAATCATTCGCAAAATATTAAAACGCTTAAAGACTGTCACAGGGGCTCCAGGAATTGCTTTGCAATGCGCACACTCTGCCTGTTCAAGGAGCAAAGGGATTCACGGCAGCACCAGCGGACACAGCTTTATTTACAGTCTGGAGCACAGAGCCGTGGAGCGGCGCTGGGCGAGCCCCCCCGGCCCCCATTACCACTGCCAAGACAATCTGACCCCAGCTCTGGAAACTCATTAAGGCTGTTAGGAAATGCACCCGTTCTCCAGGGAGCCGGTTCCGCAAGATTAAAAACGGGAGCGCGAGCGCTCCCGACTGCGGAGCACTCACATCCGTACGGAGTGCGAGCCACAGGGAGACAGCGAGCTAATGTATTCCCAGACAATTTAGACTCATTTCAATAAAACCACAATTAGACGGCAGCAAATGGCGGGGAGAGCAGCTGTAACAGCACAGGGACACCCAACACAACACGCCCTGGCGCTGCGTGACACAGACAGCGCGTCCGTCTGCAGGCTGCGAGAGAGGGGTGGCTGGGCTGGGAGTAATGGGATGCTCAGGAGCTCCTTCTGGGGCTGGAGCTGGGCTGAGAGTGCCAGGTGCCTCCTAATCCCAGGGACCTGCTCCCCAGGGACCCTATGCCCCCAAACCTGCAGGAACACACCAGCAGGATAAAGACCCACACAGCCAGGAATCCACAACCAGCCTCAATCCGCAAAGCCACCAGCAGCCATCAGCAGAGGAGAGCGGCAAAGGGGCTGGGGGAGCTGGAGCGAGGACATGTGAAAGAGCTGGGGAGGCTGCCCAGCACCAGCGCCCTCCACTGCCAGCAGTCTCCTGCCACCCCCTGCCCCAGCCCAGCCTGCTGCCCACCAGCTCCTGTCACCTACAGCAGTGAGACCAAGCTCCAGGCAGGAGGGGACATATTACGGACCCAGGTGTCCTGTGGAGTCAGGGGATCCCAGCCAGACCCTCAACCACCATGGGAAGGGGCACAGGAGACCAGAAAAGAGACCCCCCACATCTTCAAAAGCCCCTCAGACCACCCCTGCCCACAAGGTAGCCCAGCTCAAGAGGCTTCTAATGGTCCCCTTCCCCTGTGTCCCCCGACCTGGGGACCCACTGTAAAATGGTAAATCCACTTTGGAATCAGCCAGAGGCTGATGTCACCATTTCTTATTAAAAGCTGGGTTTTTGCTCTACGATGGACTAGTTTTATGTTCCCATAAATTGCCAACTGTTAGCCAGATCCCCACAGAGCCAGGATCGATACCTGGCTGAGGGGAAAAAGTGCTGAGGAAGGAAAAGCAATACTCCAATTAGAGCAAAATTTAAGCGTCGAGGGGTAGGGGTGACAGTGCCTAATGTGTTACAATTTACTGACGGCCTCCCAAAGTTTGGGTTTTGTTCTGGCTCTCAGAAGCAGGCAGGTGTCCCGTCAGGCAGCAGCAGGGATTTGCACATCCACCCTATGCATCCTCAGTCCTGGTTGGCACAACCAGTAACCATTCCCATGGGGCTTGCCTCCTCCAGCTGAACACAGGGTGTTCTTGGCTCCTCTGGTTCATCCATCAGCAGGAGAGCTCTGCTGGTGCCCCCTGAGCTGGCAGCAGGCAACCTACAGCCCATGGGACAGGTCACTGCCAGCCCCAGATCAGGCTTCGGGGGCACAGGGACCAAGGGAACACCTGGCACCCCCCCACCGGTGCTCCTCAGGGTGTTAGAAACCTGTGCCCAGCTCTGCAGTAATCTAATCCCAGTTGAGCATAGCATAATCCTGGCCCAGCAGCGACATCTGGGAGCCCCAACCCTGGTCTCCCCTCCCGATCCCACTCTAAGCATTGCCGAGTCCTGCCCTGCCCCTGCACCAAGCACCTGCCACAGGCCCTCAGAAAGTGGAAGGCAACAGAATTGAGCACTTGAAGATCAAAATTCTCAAGTGTTTTCCATGGACCTCTCACCCCCCTCCCAGGTAGGCTGGAGGATGGCAGTGGGCTCTCTGTTAAATCCTGTGGCCAGAAAAACCCAGCTGGATTGGAGAAATGTTGGCAAATATAATAAACACAAGTACATTAACTCTAATTCTGCAAAGCCTTTGGCTATATTAATCTCTCTTTAATGTAATCACCTATAAATAAATGATGACCCCATGATTTAATATGACATCTGCCATCCCCATTTCTACACAAGATGTGAAGCAGTGCTCTGGTACACGGTAGGGATGGGACTCGTGTGCGTGACTGGCCAGGGCAGCAACCAGCTCCTCGGCCCCGTGCCCAGGGGCTCAGCTCCAGCTCACCATTCCCAGCAGGATGGATGGAAACACAGACCAAGGCTGCATGGCAGGGACTGGCAGGGCCCATGCATCCCCCGGGGCCCAGGGACCCGTGCAGGCAAGGGGTGAATGCAGCACAGCTGTTGATAAACACACCAACATCACCATTTCTGCAACCACCGCCAGGCAAGGGGAGATCAGGACAACCAATCCGGAGATTCAGGGAACAAGGGGGATTCACTGACAACTTCCACTTTGGTGAGCACCGAAGGGGCACGGACACACTGGATCGCTAAAGCCTTCCGTGCCAGTTTGCCCTGAGACTGGCCAGCCCAGCAGGGGCTGGTGCCTGCAGCCGTGGCAGCTGGAGCAGCTCTCCCAGCCCAGGGGCTGGGTCACTTGGAAACAATCCACCAAGGACACAGGTTTTCCGTTCAGCACCCAGGAGCAGCAGCCTGTCCTCCTTCTGCCTTGCTCCATCCTCATCCTCGCTGGGCTGAGGCGGGTGGCAGCAGGAGCAGCCCATCCACATTCCCATCTGGCAGCCACACTCTCCTCCATGTCTGAAGCCACCGCTGCAGACCCTGCTAAAGGAAAAATAGTCTTTAATTAGGACAGAGCTGGAGGAGCTTCAAGCCTTCAGCATCTGGTGATGGCAGGAAGAGAACAGGCTGAAGCCCCTCAGGCCACCCCTGCCCTCAATACCTTCGCCCATGTTGTAGGCAGGGGTGGCCTGAGGGTCTCCTGGAGGTGTGGGGATCTGGCTGGGGGTCTCCAGGCCCCAAATGCCACAGGACCTGGGTCCATGTGTCCCTCCTGTCTGGAGCTTGGTCTCACTGCTGTGGGTGGCAGCGGGCACGGACAGGGCTAGGGGTGGCAGGGGATTGCTCTGGTGCTGAGAAGCCCCCAAACCCCTTCACATGGGGGGCTGAGCCCTGACATGAGGCATGGATGGGTGGACAGGGAAGACTCCCACCTCTGCCTCAGCAGGTGTGAGCCCCCAAACTCCAAAGAGGAACCAGATCACATCCCCCTGCCCTGGGGCTCACGGACCAGACTCACCAGCACAAGGGCTCGGGTGCAGGTCCCACACCCACTCTCAGGACCGTGGCCGAGCACCGCAGCACCTGGACTGATGGTCTGTGGAGAGAGAAGCATCAGGAACAACACAGGAGAAGCAGGAGCCTGTGTCTCCCCTCCCCAGCACACAAGGTCTGTGCCCAAAACCAGGCTGCCAGGTTTGGTTTCCCCAAAGGAGCCCTGGGGCACACGGAGAAGTTCCCAAGCCCGTGCCCCCATCCTGGGCCCGGAGCAGGCAGGGCAGGAACACGGCAAGGCTGAAGCCTGCAGCCTGGAAAAATGCTCACTCAGGCAGGATGCCTAGTAATAAATTTATTGTATTTTATTACATATTCCCCTTTTTGCACTTAATTCCAATTCCTCATATTCAAACTCTTCTTTCTGAAAGAAAATGATTTTTAACATAAAAATATAAATTCTGCATATTAAAAGTGCATACACCTCGAATAATAAAACATACAAATAAATAATAAAAGGCATTGACACAGTCTCATGCAGTTGTCCTCAAATAATTTAAAATTTATGGTACAATGTTCAACCCCAAGTAAAGACAGCCTGCTTTCCAATTACTGTACAGGTCAAAAACATTAAAATACAGAGGAGAATATCAAAGGTGTGGGAAAGCCCCACGTCCCTGTACCAGGTACAGTGATGTGACATGCAGTTTGAGAACTGTAGATATTCCAGTGTAAAATCTGACATTGTGTCCAGAAGAGAAACTGCATTTGCAACAGGACTTAAAATTCAATTTTAACCAATGGTGAGGCACAGGTGGTGAGCAAATCTGTACAAATTCATACTTGAAAGGCCACAGGACAATAATGGAGCCACTCGTGGCCTGGATTCCCTTGTGTTACCCTACCCAAGGCAATGTAGCACCTCCAAAGGGGTTTATTGCACTCACAATTGCCACACGAGCCTGAGGCCGGCGTGTGTGCGCTGCAGGGCTGAGTGAGCCGGGACTGGTGGTTACACTTAGTTTTAATCTGTGTCTTTTAAAAAAACACTATTTGCAGATAAATTGAGTGCTATCACCTTTAAAAAAATAGAAGAGTCCCTAAGCCTTTAGACCTCACACAGACATTGTACAAGTCTTCAGGTGCTTTTCTTTTACAAAATAAAGCTCTTAATAGTAACTGCTTTACGGTGCTTTTGTTGAGAAAACCATGTAGGACCTTCATCTCACCACAGATTAAAACTAAATTTCAGTTCCCTCCACAGGTATCATCAGATACTGCCAAATTCTTTTGGATTAGTAGGCAAATGACAAAAGATTCAAAAAAACCCAAACCAAACCAAAATAAAAAAAACAACACCCAATACTAAATTATTTGGAATGTTGTTTCCAAACCCTCTCCGTGCCGGCTGACCGAGGGGAAGGCACCGAAGCTGCGGGGCCAAGAACCAGGAGGAGCCCTGGGACCTGCACGAAGCCCAGGCCAGCCCTCGCCAGCTGCCTTGGCCACGTGGCACACACAGCTGCCCCAGGGGACCTGCTGTCCGGCGGGACACGGCTCAAACCCCAACACCACAGGGCTCTGGAGCACGGACAGGCAGCCCAGCTACCCCACCCGGGCAGCCGGGGCTCCCCCAGAAAGGCAGGCAAAGCCCCAAGACCAGTATGGGCAGCACAAGGACAACCGGGCAGCGCTCCCCTCGCACGGACGCTCACAGCAGCTCTGAGTGCCCGCACGGCTCCGGGCGCCTGCCTGCCCCTCCTCGCAGCGCAGGCGTGCCCTTACACTAACACGGAATGGCAGGCCACACACAGAACCCCGAGCAGGTCACCCTGCTAACAAAAGGAAAAACAACACAAAATAGAAATCAGTTTGTTCTCATTTCCCTGCTCCGATCCCTCTAACCTTAGGTTACGCTCCAGCCTTGTCAGTAACGCAGAATCCTGCAAAGGAAAGAGTCAAAGATGTGCAAAGGAAGCAGGAACCCAGGGACATGCTCCTGTGTGCCAGCAGCAGCTGCACCATGAGGCAGCAGCACAGACTCCAAGCGGTGCTCCGGAGCCACGGCTGGGCTAGAGGCTTGCATAGTTAGTAGGGACATGCATCGGGGAACAGCACGGCCATGCAAGCTGCCTCACTCCAAGAAAAATGGTTGGTCATGCTCAAGTTTCGGCTTCAGAAAGCAAAACCCCTGCGGCGACAGCAGATGAGGGCACTTGCAGTGGGAGAAGTGCAATTAAGCTGCTAGCTTTCTATCCTAAGCATCTTGTTTTTATTAATCCATATTTGATAAGTCTGAAAGGGTTAACAATTTACACACGCAAAGTGAGACACAAGTTACAGGGAACTGCAGGCACCAAATTGTCTATCAAATGTGATTAATACAAATAAAAGGTGCCTCTTCAATACACGTCATTGAAAATGTGCTTATAACTTGAATACTACTAAACACTATCCAAAAGACACAGCCCAAAAAGGCTAAAAAAAAGTCTCTAGGTGACTCCTGTAGGAATCGAGCACTGGAATGAAGGCGCTGCTCTCCTGCACCCAGAGGGCCAGGTCCAGGAGCAGGAGCAAGTGGCAGACTAGGGACGTGTGGTGAAACGCAAGTCACACGCTGGCACAGGCGACCCCAACCCAAAGCCGATTGGAAACACACTGCCTGAAAGCCTGCTTTGCCTTGGAGTTCACATGTTTGGGAGCAGGGACACTGCTGGGCCTCCCCCTTTCCAGGCATTTCCCATCACTGTGAGGCCACCCTGTACACCTTTGCTTCCAAGTCCTTGGCAGGAGGATCCCAGACCCTGCCATCCCAAGACAGGCTGGGCAGGACTGGCAGGGCAGACCTGGCAGCAACCATTCCCATCCCACTCAGATGCCCGTGAGACCTACCGGCCCCACACGCCACCACTCAGGGGAGGTGGAGGTCCCTGGGCACCAGCGGCCTCTGGGAGATGGCAGAGCCCACGTCCCCCACAGCCATGAGCACTTCTGATGGCCAACAGGAACTTTAAGAGATGACCATGTACATGCAGCTGCTCCAGAACAGCCTCAAGCCACTGCTGCTTGAAGGATCCATATGCAAAGCCACAGTGGTGTTGGCATCTAGGACTTGGCAGATCCCTCACCCTGGTACCATGCCATATCCTGGCAGCTGGACAACACAATACCATGGACAGGAGTTCCTACACATGAAAGGGACAAGAGATAAGTCTGTTTTAAAGCAAGGAGAGAAGACCAATGATTTTTCCCCAAATCCCTTTAAGTAGGGCCTGTAATAACCTACATTCAGTTTCAGAAACATTTCTCCTACTTCACTGATGGAGTCATGACATGTTGCAGTTGTAACAGCAACAAGGCTTTGATTAACACTCCCAGTGAACAGTGCTTCCTGGACCCACACCCTTCAACCCTCTCCTGTGCAAGGAAGCTCATTTACTACTGAAGATGTGTGACACCAGCAAGCAGAGGTGCAGAGTGACATGAGGGGGTGTGCTCCCAAGAGCCCTGACACAGAGCAGACACGGACACGGAGCAGGGACCGCGCTTCCCGGAGACTGCACGCACACGCTTTGACATTTTGCCTGGTGTGTGTCTTATGTTCCACGTGAACTCTGGTGCACCTTTGTAAGTCAAACCACTTTGCCTGAGGACACCCCAAGCCAAGCCCTCCCGAGCAGAAAACCCACCAGAGAGGAGGGTACTGCCAGCGCAGCCCCTCCTGCCTACCACACTCCCCTGCAGAGCAAGGAGCCTGTGCACCAGAGCTGCCATTCCAGAGGGACAGAGAAATCCAGTTTGGCCGCATAAAGAGAGCAGATAGTGCTGGAGCTGGCAGCAATTAGCATCGGGAATTATGGAGAATGTGCAGAAAGAGAGCGAGATTGCATCTTATGGGATTGCAGAGGTTCAACTACTTTTATCAGCTGCTGGAGTATACCAGGACCTCCATCTCCCTTCTGCCCAAATGGGAGCTCCAAGGACCATTCTCTTGCTCCAGATACAAACATTGAACTGGTGTTCAGCTAAAACACGGATTTGGATGTGGCTTCAAATTCCCTTCAGGCATGCAGCACAGGAGCAAAACCACCTCAAAACCCACACACCAGCTTCCAGTTTAAACTCCTTCGGTGAGCGATGGCATGAGAAGAAAATGTCATTTGATAAAAATAACCTTTCACAAATGTCCATGGTAAAATGCACAGAGAGTAGTTCTGTCTATTAAAAGATCCCAAACCGAGCCAGCATGAGCCACTGGAATTACATTCTTGCTAGAAGAGTTGTTACAAGAGAAGAGCCAAGACAGTGTAAGACCTTAATACAGATAAAACCTTAAACAAACACTTCAACATCAACATTTCAGGGAGTAATTTAAGTACTGCAATGTCAAGCAAGTCTTATCTGCTCTGCTGGATGTAACAGAAAATAATCCAAGAATAATCCAAGTCATACATTTCAGAAGCAAGCAATGCAATCTTTGCTTCTTGTTGCTGCAATAAATGAGACTGAAACAATGCCCAGGCAAAGGACTGCACTGAGGGGATGGTCACGTTCGGGTTGGAACAGTCAGGGCATTACATGTGCAGGCTGCGGGCACTGCTGGGTCACGTGAAGGGGGTGCAGCAGGACATCACCAGGACACTGCAAGGGTTATATTGCAGGTATCATCCTCACACACTGACCCCAGCTCGATGGCACTCCCAGCTCAGCCCCACACACACTCCGAGGAGCCAGCTACCCCCAGCCCTTCCCTCCCAAGCTTGCTGCAGGCGTGCGGTGAGCAGAAAAGTGATCACAGAGCAGCAAGGTGCCCAGCAGACCTGGGGGACAAGACTGCCTGCACGGCAGGCAGCACCTCAGCAAGGGAGGTGGCACAGGCCAGTTTGTTATGTTGATGGGACAGAGCACACATGTGCCTGGCCCCAAGCTATGCCCAGAGAAGCTCTGCCATTGGACTGGACAGGCACACACCTCACTCAGCAGAGAGCACACCCAGCACATTGCCCAGCCTGTCACAACCTACACGACAGGCTGTGGACGTAAAGGATATGCAGCACATCAATAAAAACTCATGGAATTTAAAAGAAAAAAGATTACACCACATATACATAAAAGGACTTAAGAAATCCACCTTAAGAGGAACCTTACAGAACTTGAGGAATCTCCCCTGTAAGAAGGGCATGTAAACAAAGACATCAGTAGATGTAGTGTTTTGACCCTGATGGAGGCTGTCGTCCAAACAAGAAGGGGAACCTTCCACTGAGGGACACGTGGCAGCCAGACCCATGGGGAGGGGACGAGCATGCCAGAGGGAAGAACGTACAGCGCTCTGAAGAACAGGAAAACTGCTCTGGGGGTTTGGGTACAGCCCTGTCAACCCACACAAAGGGGCCTGTCAAAGCATGCTCAGAGAGGGCAGGATGACACTTCATCTAAACATCACCCCTAGAGATAATGGGGGCTTAATTACACCACTATGATAAGGGTCTGAGCACATTAGGAAATGCTTCCCAGGAGTTTGAACAGGGGCATCCTGACAGCTTCACGGCCATCCAGATGTGCAGACACAACTCTCCTGTGGCACTGCTTCCACAGGACAAGCTGGGCACCAGCTGCTGCCCAGGGATTTCTTCTGTTGTTTAGCAGAGCATTTCAGAAGAAAGTAGTTAAACAGGACAGAGTAGAGGTTGCCTTAGGTATGGACAAAGCAAAACTCTTCATAGACATAGCAACAAAAACTGCAGGTTACATTTCAAACTTCCTGCTGTTGGAATGCAAAAATTAAATCTATTACACAGACACGCGCACAGAGACACACAGGTACCTTTCTGTCCATCACTAATGCTAGTCCCTCCTATACTGGCTGAGTATATACCTGAGAAACAACATTAGTGTTGAAATATTGCCCTTTAGAAAGCTTGAAAATGGAGGGGAGCAGGGAGAGAGAGTTGAGAGCAGAAAGAAGCGACAGTCTCTCCAGTTTCCTTCGCATCCTCCACAGCTCAAGGCCATACACCAGTGTGGACACAGCCCACTCAGAACAAGACCAAAGGAATATCAGTTCACAGCTCTACAAAGCACACCAGTGTCAGTACAACTGGGGGTCGGATCCCAACCCTCAAATCTGAAGAAAGTTGTTGCACTTTCGACAGACTCCTGTACAAGTGCTATGGGACAGCTGCATTCATGTTCAACAACGACTCCAGCTAGGCTACTTGCACCAGTGCTGGCTGCCTGTGGCTATTTGGTTTGATGGCAGAATCAAAGGCGCTTTAACAACTTGCAGTTAACTTCTCCTCAAAACATACATTAGGCACATGAACAAAAAACAAGAGCTCAGAATAAATTAGCTTCTCAGCAGAAGAAAAGACACCTGGATTGCAGCATTTCACTGAGGTTCCAGAGAAGGCCGTACAGACACCTGCATGCTGGAAGGTAATTTTTTCAGCGGCTTGTCAGCAGACTGCTTGCCACTGGAAGGAGGAGACTGGACTCCGGGATCTAGCTGGGAAGACTTGGACTTGCGACTGGATAGCAGAGAATGTTTGTTAGATGTGGCATCTTTTGAGACAAGTTTTTCTTTTGTAGTAATGTTGGCATTGGTTTGAGAGGCTGGTGGGACACCACCTTTCTCTGGTTTGTCCTCCAGCACATTTTTGCTGCCTGACTTGGAACTGACACTCCCTGTCTTTTTTGAAAGCATTGTTGTCTTCCCCAGATCTGCCGACCTCCGTGTCTCCTTCTGCCTTAAGGCTGATTTAAAGAAAGACAAACCCTTCTCTTCTGACTTGCTGTCCCTCTTCAACCCAGAACGCGCCCCAATGTTTGGAGACCGCAGGTTGGCCATGGAGGAGCTGCGCACGTGCTTGCTGTCCACTGCCCTGCTGTCACTCCTGGAGTGGCTGATCCGCGGGGAGCTCGTTCTCGAGCTGCTGGTAACGCTCGTTTTATCCGACCCCAGACTGATCTTGGAGCCCTCCCTGCTGAGACTGCGGTCGGAAGTCCGGCTCTTCCCAGATGAAGAGCCCTTAGTCAATGAGCCTGATGGGGTTTTCTTGGCAGCTGTGGAGGATGGAGAAGAACCTGGCTTCTGCTTCTGTTGAGCTGATGGGACAGATGCCTCCAGGGGCTTCGTGCTGTGGTCCTTCCTAGCCTGAGTGGGAGCAGGAGACCCGTGTCGCCCGCTGACCCTAGAAGAGTCTGTCTTACTTCGAGACCGGGAAGCTTTCTGAGAACTCTTCAGTGGAGGAGAAGAGCGAGAGACTTTGGTCTCTTGCGTAGCTAAGACTGTCCTTCCCTTCCTCAAACTTTTGTCTGGCTCAGAAGCTCCTTTGGAGCTGTGACCCTTCTTAGGGGTGTCATGTGCCTTCTCTGCAGCCAGCCCTGTCCCAGCTGGGGCTTTCACCTCCTTCACTGGGGAGCTGTCCACAGAATCGCTCTGGTCAACAAAGGCGATTTGATTGTTGTTATCAAAAGGGTCCAGAGCAGGGTGATTCCTGTCTGGCTGCACAGAGCTTTTACCATACCCATCGGAAAGGTCTGAGCTAGATGTCCTTACAACGGACTCTTCCCTGAACGCCCCTTCCATGACAGCCAAAGGGGCTCTGCGAGCTGTCCTGTGCTCTCGCCGACTGCTGTCACAGGGCTCCAAGTAGCTGCTAGAGAGATTCCTCAGGCTGCCAAAGCACGAGGTGGAGACTTTATCATCAGCAGCCTCCCCGATCTTCTCCAGGGTGGAAGCAGAGGTATGTACTGGGGAATCTCCAGAGAAGCGTGACGGGGAGTTGGAGCGGAACTGCAGTTTTGCAGAGAGTGACCACGAGGGCCTGACACCATTTTCACTCACTGCCAGTGGGCTGGTGACAGAGGATCTGGATGACAAGCTCTGACGTTGGACACTCCTTACAAATGGTCGAGTTGAAAATCCTCCTGCAGAGAAAGCAAGTGACAGTCTCAGTGGGGAAGCCAAGGCTGCAGCTGGTTTATCCCACATCCACATCTCCCCACGAGAGCCAAGCAGCCCACCCACACCACACTGTGTGTCTCTCCATGCAGGCTGCAGACACAGTTTCTTGCACAAAAGCTGAATGAGGAATCCAACAACTGTTAGTTGCTAGGGGTCACCCTGTAGTAACTCTCTGAAGCCTCTAACTGATAACCCAGATTCTTCTCTCATCCCTGAGCAGCAGGAGATCAAACACAGGGTTTGCACCTCAAAAGTCCTTGAAACTGGCAAGGAGATCACCAGCTAGGATATTATGATTCTGTATTAAAGAATATTTCCCAGAGCATTTTGTGAAAGGCAAAGTAGGATTCCTACCTCTAGATCAACTGATATAATTGTATTTAGAAACACAGAATATAAGTATTTTAGAAGTGTGACTTCCATGGCCAGACCTGACAGCTGTCACAGCACTGCTGCAGGGACATCTCCACACCAGCTTCCAAATGCTCTGACTAACCCATGAAGCTCCGCATTGTCAGAAGTTACAAGGCAATGTGTGGAGGAACCAGGCAAAGCCAGGAACTGAACAGTAACTTGTGTACGTGAGTGAATTTGCATCTCCCCCCGCTCCCTGGGACCATCCAGAAGGACAGCAGCAGGCAATTAGTGCCTATGCTAAATCTGTCAGCACTGTCAGCCGCCCTGCAAAGGTGATGCAGTGAGACCCAGACAGAACACAAACACAAGAAGGTCCTGACTCAGAGGTTTTGCTGATGGCATTTGCTTTCTTTGAAAGGCTCCTTAAGGGTCCTGCCCTGTTCTCCTCCAACCTTTCCTATGAGACAGAAGCCCACCTGTGCTCCCACCAAGCCAGCACCTGCCTGTCTCAGCTGCTGCAATAACTGTCCCGTGCAAGCACAGATTTTGCAGCTATTTCAGTAAGGATCTCGCAACAGAAAGACAAATGTCCCGGTTTTCCCCCCAGCGATGATACGCACCATCATCTTCACTCCGTTCCCCAGTCAGCTCCACCGACTCGGAGAGCGAGGCGAGGGAGGTGCGGCGCGAGGAGGCGGCGGAGGCGATGCTGGGCTGCTTGCTGCCCGGGAGCCGGCTGACCCAGTGCTCACACAGCGACGAGCTCGTGGAGCCTGCAAGGACCGGGCACGGGACAGGTCAGCAGCGCGCGGCTGCACGCGCGCGGAACCCTGGCAGGCCAGGGAGTCGGGTACCTCGGGCACACGCTGCACTGCTCTGGCTCTGGCAGACACCTGGAGCCCGGAGCCGGCCCTCAAGGCCCCAGCATCCAGACACTGCCAAGGGAATGGGGCTTTCCTCTTATGGAGCAGTTATGGTCAGAGTAGGAAGACAGAACTGCACTTGTCCCAGTGTGCTGTGAATACCAGCACGCAGGCAGCGGCGGTGTTTCAGCCGCCACCCCAACGCCACAAAAATATCTTTTTTTCCAAAGGCAGGTCACCAAGCCTGCACCTGCCCCCAGCTCAACCCTCAATTCCACCAACACGTGCGCTACCAGTGCCTCCTTGGGCCTGAGAGTGCTGCCACAGGGAAGGAGCGAGTCACGATTTGATGTGCTGGTTTTGACAAGGGCAGCTCTGAGCAGTCACCTGTGGGAGCATAGGGGCTATCCCCATCTCCACAACCTCCCTGCCAAAACTGCCTTAGCAGAAGAGGTGGAAGGTTCCCACGGACCCTGACGCACAGCCACAGACTCGGACAAGCCTTACCGAGTTCTGGGACACGGAGTGGGGGATTAAGCAGAGCTGGGTAGAAAATTCTTCAGGACAAACTATCCATGAAAGACAACTTACAGCCACCCCTGGACAGTGCCATCAGGGCTTACCTGCCACCGAGCTGTTGGCAGACCATGAGGGGATCGCTGTGCGTCGCTGGTAGAACAAGATGTAAGCTGTCTGCTTGCAGACTTCGCTTTCCGAAAGTTGCTGAACTTCACTGTCATCGAAGCAGTACCACTGGCCATCAACAGAATTCTTGCAATATGCTAAGAAATAATACATTACTGTAAGACTACCTCACTCCTACTACTCTCAGGTTTGCTGTATGATATTTAACATAAGCTTATCTGCTATAATGGACTCGGAGGAGAATGAGAGGAACAGATTTATTCTTGCATCATCTTCCAGTCTGACTGGCAAGATGGAAGCCTGAGGCTGCCAGAACATGATAAACAGCTTACATTTCAGGACTTTCTTTGTCCAACATTACTGCTCAGAACAGAACATCATGTGGGATGGCTCCATCCACTTCACCTTCCGTAACTTACGGCACTCTGCTGCCATCAGTGACTCCCTTTCTGACTCCATACAGAAATATAACCAGTTTCTCTGTGAAAGGCTCCACCATAGATAGCACAGCAGGACACTTGCCTGTGTAGTGTCCCCCTTGCATGGTGCCATGGTGGTTGCAGACAGCATACAGGTCATAGATGTAGTCCTCAGGATCTCTGCCGAGGCCGTAAGGTTTCCTCCAAGGTGACCAGTGCGATGGCAGGCTCCAGCTGCTCTGGCTGCGTTTCACAACGTGAGGAGTCATGTCCAGGCCACTCAGGGGAAATTTAACCATGTTCTGAAGTTTCATCCTTCGGTCTCCTTCCTGTGTACAGAGAAGAGCATGAGCTGCAGAGGCCCAAGGCCACCATGCCTGGAAACCCCAGGTGAGGAACACATAGGGCAGAATGGCTGCTTCTAAAGAGGGGGGTCTACTCACGTCACTCAACAGTCCTCCAGCAACACTACAGGCATCCTTACCTGTCTAAACCTTTTGAGATGTATGATGAGAACATCGGGTAAGGTCCAGAGGCTCAGTGTGATGCTACCCTGCTGCAGCTGCTTACAGTGTGGGCATCGCCATGCATCATCTGGGGCAAGCTACAAGGAATGGGCAGGAGTGGGTATTGGTTTTCAAATTCCAAGGCAGCTTGCACCACACCACTGTTCCTCTGCTGCCCCAAGCCCAGTGCAGACACTGACCCCTCTGCCTCATCTCACTCCAGCATTTATCAAGCTCATGGGAAATGCAGGGTTCCCAATGATGCTTTTCAAAGTGACAAGCAGAGACATGGGTGCTTCATTCAGGAGGCACTTCCTGCAGCAAGGCAGAATCCAGCCAGTGCTGCTGTGCAGAGGACTTTTTTGCACCTTATAAATGCCAATGCCTTGGAAGGGGAGAAGAAGGAAAAGGGAAAAACCAGGGCAAAAAGCAGGCAGGCTTGGCAGCCTGAAAAGTATTCTCACAAGAAAACCAGCAGTAGGAAAAAAAGCAGAAAAACAGCAGAACAGAAAGAAGAACGGTGTACTTTGGATGTCACCTCTGACACCTCACTGCCCTCTGAGAACCCTCTTCCTCTGTAGTCCCAACAGCACAGAGTTACACACTGAAGACTCTCCCTGTCCCCTAAGCCTCCTTCCACAGCCCAGTGCTCAGAGAACTCAGCAGCCACAGAGATTTAAGCTGTCAAACTCTTCCTTCACCACTGAAAGAAGCAACAAGAGAGGCTCCAAAATTATTACAGTTCAGTCCTGGGTCCAAAGACTACCTCCAGACCAGCCCTTTGTACAGCACACTAGAGACTGCCAAAGGAATTCAGATGGCTTCCACGTGCCCGGCAAGGGCCAGGTCAGAGCTCTCTCTAGCCTGCCTGTGGCACACCATCACTCCTGCTCTTCAGCCTCACACACCACGAGCAGAGCCAGGGCAGGGGAGCAGCCACGTTCCTGCAGAACTGAGCTCAGTGGTTACTGTGCTGCTGTTTGGGGGGGGATCCCACTCAATGGGGGCTGCCTGAGCCCACCCCAGCCCTGCTCAAGCTTGGGAACACACAACTACTCCAGGACATTCCCATGAAGCCACATTGTTCTAACCCTTTATAATATTTCACAAGGAGGAAATTGCCAAAGAGAGGACTAAACTCTTGTATCAATACCTGGGCAGCAAAGAACCCAGCAGCAGGACCTCCCACAACCTCCTCACTGCAGAGGAGCTCCGTTAGCAGCACAGATAACTAGTCGTGTGTTACAAATCTATTCTCCTGCCACAAGGAATCAACGTTTGCAGAAAAGAGCTGCTCTGGAGTGAGGGAGCTGCTGCGGCATGTGAACAAGCCAGAGTACACAGTCTGTATCTACCTGTTCCTCTTTGGTGTACAGTTGGAAACACTGAGATAAAGTGCAGATCTGAGGTTGATGATGAAGCTCTCTCTGCTGGCGGACGCTTTCAGAGTCGGGAATATATTCCTCTTCTGTATTCACAAACAAGCTGCATCAGGGAGACACCACATTTACCAGCACATCCCCTTGCTCCCCAGGCTGTCCCTGCAGACAGGGGCTGGGCACAGGTGGAGTTTGAGTGGTCTCATGTTTGCTGAAGGATGCACAGTTCACACAAGCAAGCTGCAAGCAGCAATTGTGAGGTGGACACACTTTGAGGATTTTTACTTCATACTTACTAATCTTTAGTTTCTTTGTCCCATTCTACCACTAATTTCACATGAGCGGTTCCCCCCTGTCCGCATGACTTCAATGCCCTGCAGAGAGGAGCAGACAAGTCAGACCATCTTTCAATCCAAAGTCTACATTATCTTCCACATGCATGTAATTTCTCTCCACAAGCCCTTCATCCTTCCTCCACTCCCACAGCTCAAGTTTGCAATGGAGTAAAAGGAATTCACACAGCAAAAAACTTGGCAAAGCTGGCAAATGCCTTCACCCAACAATGCAAGTTCTGTAAGGCAACACACACCCGTTATGGAACACGCATCTACCAACATTTCTGAAGAGTAACAGGCACAAGAAAAAAATTAAAAATAGTGGGAGTACTATTTTCATTCTGTTCGCCATTTCCAGGGAGGACATACTCCAGGTGGCATGACACACAACTGAGGTATTGTCACACAGCTTCCTGAGGATGCTCAATCATTTCCCTGCTCCTCAGGCCTCTGCAGCCCATTCCACACATCCACGCCAGGGCCGTTCATTTCTGCATGGTTAACACCAAGTTCCCAGCTAACACATCTCTCTCCACTCCTGAGAAGGTCCCAGCGCCCAAGGGCCAGCTCACCTTTCCACTGTTGGGTGGCAGAGGGGTCGCTCCTCCTGAGGTAGCAAGTATGTTATGCCCACAACACTGACCACTCGCAAGCTGAACGGGCAAACCTGCAACAGGGAGAGCAGAGACCACCTCAGGGGCTCCAGCCCAACCTGCCCACGTGCAAAGTGCTCTCAGCACTGGCTGACAAAGACTTTACCCTAGAACACGTTTGACATGAGCAAGGTCTCAAATATGCCTGTGCCAGTGAGCTGACAGAGGGCTGAGATACAGCAACGGAGCCTCTGTGCATCCGACAGCTCCTCTGTGGTGACCAGAGAGGATATCTGTCTCACCTGCAAGCAGGCTGCAGGCCGCAGGAAATACTGCATCTTCTCCAGAATTTCCTTCTGCAGAATATCCCAAGCAATTGTTTTCTCCAAGTGCAACACAAAGGGCAAGCCAAACCTATGGGAAGGAGAAGCGTTTGAGGGAAAAATTTTAAGATTATCCCACTGAGCAAATCGGAACCCCAAACTACCAGGGAGAACTTCACATGAAGTTTTGTGTAACTTCAGAGGCTGAGGCAGTTCTCAGGCTCCAGCTGATACAAATGCTTTTGCCATGGCTGTTTCTCACTTCTCCCACTCCCCCCATTTTCACTCCAATTTAAAATTCCCACCCATAACAGGATCTGGTCAAATGTGCTGTTCTCAAACCAGACAGCTCTACAGAGGCAGTGTATCCTCCCAGCTGGGCTGCATTTGCTCCTTTACAGTAATGCAATACTTGAAGTTCACCAGAATTAGAAATATTTTGTTGGACCCATTAATGCTTTTTGATCAACATGTTCTTTAGCACCTGATGTGAGCTAGGGATGCAAGCTGCTGCTCCTTCACCTGGAGCCTGTACTACAGGAGAGTAAACTCCAGGTCAGTTTAGCAAGCAGCCAGAAGAGTAACTCCAACCTTACTGCTGCCAGTCACCTTTTGCTCTGCTGTCCAGTGCACGCTCTGTTACACACCAGCAACACAATCTTGTCATTTGCTGCTAGTTTAGGACAGGACTGTTCCAGTTTTCCAGACTTCACCGTTCCTTGAGAGTAAGCTATTGTTCGGGAGTGCTCAGTGCCACATTTCAAGTTATTCAGGTTATTGTTCACGTGTATTCCTGAAAAATTAGGAGAAAGGGAAGATTTTATTATGTAATTTGCCTTTAGTGCCCTGATGCCCCCTCAAGAAACCCTCCATGGACTGCAGGGGAGCGGGTGAGTATGGAATCAGAAGCATTTTCATCACTTGTACAGAAGCTTCAAAGAGCAATTGCCTTTCACAGTGACTGTTTCTTTAGAGAAGGACATCATATGCAAGTGCTCCTCCTCTGATTTTTCACAGCAGGTTGTACAAGCACTCTCAGCTTTTACTGCCCACAAGAAAAACTAAAGTGCCAGGAACCCAACTTGTTACTTTCAATAATAAAATTTGCCTTTGATTACACTCCATCTGCCCAGGACACCATGATTCCCTTTCACTGAGGGGACATGCAGAAGCCAAGGGGTTTGAGCTTGGAAAGAGAAAGTGTTTGTTCATTCCTGAGACTGTTTATTCATCACTAGCAATCTGATTTTAAATAACACAATTTCAGTGGCTTCATCTAGTCCCTAGCAGGTCTCTAAATTAAGCCTGACAAGAGATTTCACATTAAGCCAGCCTGGCCTGCAGCATCAGCCCCAAGAAGAGGCAGAAAGGAGTGTACAACACTGCTTGATAACCTCCCAGCTGACAACACTATTAAATCTTCTGGAATGAGCCTGGACAAAGTCAGAGCTGAAATCAATACACCAGAACATCAACAGCTTGTGGGACTCATTCTTTTCCCACACAAACCTCCCTCGCTAGTCACCTGAGGTGGGCATTAAGCGGAGTTATTGACTCACCTCTCTGACTGAGGATGCCCTCGGGTCTGAAGATCTCTGGGGTCTCAAAGGCAAAAATGCAGTCACTCTCGTGGATGGTGTCCAAGTCGTCGGTGTCGCAGAAGGAGCGATGGAACCCATCATAGTACATCTCTGTCAGCACGATCTGCAGGCAGCAGCAGCAAACCAGAACCCATCAAACCACCCGCACCTGGCTCGGCTCAGTGCCCCGTCTCTCAGCTGGGACTTTCCTGCTAAGGGATGGCACTCCTCAAAACATCCTGGCATCAGCCAGGAACAGGGAAAAGGACAGCCATGAACAAGAAGCTGGGGTAAAAGCAACATATGGAGAGGTTTTGGTGAAATTCAACAGCTTTCCTGAAGTTCTTCCTACAGAGGAATTCACCCAGCGGTTCCCTCGCTGCCACCATGCACAAATCACCTCCACTGAGGGCTATTCCATCTTCACTAGGATTCAAACAGCCAATGCACAGGGAAAAGCATGATCCAGATTTCCACCACTGCCTTGCTTCCCTGTTCAACCATGGGTAGTGAATTTCGATTCCCACGTATCCGACAAGGGACAAAAGCCTCCACTCTCCCTCCCACTGCAGGGAGAGCACACAGCTAAGCAGCCCAGCCCATTACCTGCTCCGTGGGTATCTTGGTTTCTGAGGAGACAGCCTCCCGCAGCCTGGCCACTGTTCCGGAGATGGGCACGGCCACCCCGATGCGCATGCAGTGTGAGCATTTGCCCTGGTACACCACGGTGACGTAGAGCGGCCTGTGGAGAGCATGGGAGCACTGCTAGGCAGGGCTGAGCATCTCTGGGCACCGCCTGGAGCAGCCTCAGACCAACCTGGGCACATCCAGGCTGCCCACCAGGTACAGGGCCCTGCTGGCTGTCCGGATCCACCTCACACTGGAGTTACGCTCAGCTGCAGCCAGACAAGCTACAAGTGTTTGATTTACAGGCTCCTTTCTTACTACATGGCCTGGTGTTACTCACTCCCACAAGTGAAACATCTCAAAAAAGGCCCACAAAGCTAAAACCAAAACTGTCTATGAGAAGGCAATCAGTTTTCTGACAAGGATCCTGTAAGGAAGCTTGGGACAATGTAAGACAGCACCTTGAAGTACGTGGAGAGCTGCTACTGGGAACAGGCTGCCTCTCAGCCCTCAATCCTGCCTCCAACAGCAGCCAGCAGCACTGCCTGGGGAGAGACGAGGGAGAGCCCTGGAGAGCCCACTCAGCCTCCCCACGGTGGTGAAGCAGGGATTTCCAGAGCAAATGTGACAGAGCAAAGTTTAATCTGCCCTATCATCACTCTGTTCCACTGCTTCTGGAACCTACACATGTTTTCTGGATCCAAACACCAGGTGAAGGAGTTTGTTTATACCACAAGTAGTTTTGCTGTGCATCTCTATCTTCACTTTGAATGTTTTATCTGGATTTTTTTCCTCCCCTGAAGCATTTTGCTTTATTTGCATCAGCTGCCTTTCAAAAAAAGCAAAACATTTTGCAGGAAAGATTTTAACTTAGCTTTTTGAAACTGGAGTGATCAGTGAGGCCGTTCTAAAAAAAAAAAAGTGTGTTTCATCCTTTTCCCTTTTTAATTTTAAAATGCTATAAATTAAGTGAAAAGCAAAATATTTTGGTTATGTGAATCAAAGACTTCTTCCCCCAAAATTAATTCTATAGGAAGGATAGGCCTTTCTGAAAAAAGTAAAAAGGCTCAATTTTCCATTTTACCTGCAAAGCAAAACATAAAATCCCCATATGGTCCTATCTATCTTGTTAAAAGACTTATCAGAAATTTTGCTGATACCTGCCTTCCTGCTGTAGTAAATTAAACACTACCACATGCATGGGAAAGAGTCAACATTAGGTTCAGGACAGTTCCATACCGAGTGTGGGGCAGAGGGATCGGCAGCGAGATGCAGAGGAAAGGGTCGAAGGTGTTGCTCTGCTTCTGGCAATGAGGGCACGTCAGGGAGGACCTGGGACAAACATGGATAACAGGGCAGAGTTACACCCCACTTCCTCGAGAATGTATAAACCATCAAATCCCATACTCACCAACAGCAGATCCAACGGGAAACCCTGGAAGGGTTTCGTCTTTGGAGAGAGGTGAAGTGACAGGACAGGGACAGAGAGTGTCAGCACTGGGGTGCACACAGCTCTTACTCAGGATGAACTCCAGATAAGAATTCTCTCTCGCTCAGAATCAACCTGCACCTTACAATGGCATTGTGTCTTAGACCAGGCTTAAGGTTTCTCCTTTGCAAAGGAAAAGTTGGCAAATACTGGAGAGAAAGCCCAACAATTATAATTCTTACAGCAGTACAGGCACAAGCCATCATGGAACCCTGGTGATTCAGCTGTTCTCTTCCAGTAGCTCTGAAATTAGAAAGCTCTCTTCCCAGAACGTAGGGAAACACAAGGGAAAGCCCTGAAGGGACAGTGATAACTTCAGTTCAGAATTCCCAAGTGCCAGACGACAAGCACTCTGTACACACTGGGAATCCCTAACTCCCAGGCACCTCCAGATCCTGCCATGGGCTCTTCCCTCTGACAGTCAGGGTGAGCCCCATAGCACTGGGCTTTCCTGAACCTTTGCTCATGAAGCACTGACTCACTTTCAGGATGCACGGAACAGGTGTAGTGGTACATACTGCAGATTTACACAGAATATACCAGATTTGAAGCAATGAAATTCTCTCTTTCCTCTAGAGCAAGGTCTTAGTTCAGATTCTCTTCAGCAGGAATCCAGAAACAGCTGTTAACAGAGTGACACCAGTCCCAGCTGTACTGGGAGCTCGTGTCAGTTTAGAGTTATACTGGGGTCACCCATACATTCAATGAATTTACGTAATACCATACCTGTACTGGGCTTGAAAGAGTTCCTGCACAAAAGTGCTACTGATGGGAAAGGCTGGGCCCTCAAGCAGCACATCATCCTCCAGCGGCGGCTGAAAGAGAGGAACAAACCCTCGAGGCACGCCCAGCTGTGGGGGGTGCACCACACAGGTGGCTCCAGAACGCCAGTCGAATTTGCGCCTTCCTTAGCCAAAACCACCGGAAAAATGCCACAAGCATTTTCAACTACCAAGAACACTCTGCTCCAAGGGGTGGGCATGCGGGAAGGTGAGGTAGGCATGGCAGCCCAGGGACAGACACGGGGCTCGCATCTGACAAGGCCCGGTAGCCCCCTGGTAACTCCTCCTGGCTATTGCAGAGCCACTCAAACACGACTGCGTCAGGGAGCACTTGCCAGGGATTAGTGGAACAGCTGATTACATTCCCAGGGCAGAAACAAACAGTATTTTAACCCAAGCTTTTGTTCCATCGGAACTACTGAAGTTGAGAAGCCAAAGGGGAGAACTACTTTAAAAGGAAAGCCTGTGTGCAAAGTTAGACTCCCACGCTGTCTCCCAGCAGAATCCCTTACCTTGAGGGGAGGCATGCCGCTGGAATTCACCACGTTGTTCAGATCCTCGTGGACTCTGTCGAGAAGCCACAGCAGGAACTCCTGGGCATCGTGCTGGGCGTTCCCGCGGTACTGCATCGCGTTCTTGGACACGATGTTCTGCAGAGAGGAGAGGCAGTGCAGCAACAGCTAATGCAGACTGAGGCCGTGCCATCACACCTACCCCTGCCCCACAGCATCTGGCACTGCTGCCCTCATGAAATCTTCTGTTTGTTGAAGCTGAAGCAAAACAAGAATTTTGTCTCCTAATGCCCATGCACTCTGTCTTGCTCACTGCAGCTTTGGTGAGGTCACACATTTCCCAAAATGTTTATGTAGGTGCTCAATGCTAATCTAGGTCTACAATTCCAGGACTCAGCCAGGAACAGGACATCTAAATCACAGAGGCTTCTAGAGTCTGATCATCATCACGCAGGTAGAGCAAAATTACTTCCCATCAGCACCCTCTCAAGTACAGGCCACCGTGGAATGTTTTCCACTGGGTTATCAAGAATCCACTATGCAATAACTTGCTCACCCCAAACTATCTCCCGTTCTTTCACCAGCCAGGGAGGTGCAGCTTTCCCTGCACACAAGGAACCACAGTGTCCCAGAGCAACCAGTGCTGGAGCAGCACAGCATGGGATGGGTGCTGCTGGATTGGTGGATTCCAAACCAGGGGGACTCGGCCACAGCTGCAACAGGATACACACTGTGGATACACACCAAGAGCCTGGGTGGATACACACCAAGAGCCTGGGGAACCCCCTAACTTACTCTTGAATTTCTGGAAACACCGTCTCAGAAGGACATCAGCATAACTAATGGATTAGTTCACACCTGTTTTTCTCCTGGACACGAACAGGAAGGGCTTGAAGCTCATCAGCAGCCAAAGTCTGGTCTTTGCAGATTTATCCTTGCCTGCAGCTTTGGAGACACCTTTCATAATGCAGAAGTTTGCTCTGACCCCTCCAGTCAGGCCACATGCACCCCTTCCTCAGGACATCTCCTCCTCCTCGAAAAGCTGCCACAAGCCCACACAGGATTTAGTAAGGAATGCCATTACCCACCAACATCAGAAAACACTTTCTCTGCTCCAGCACTCTGATCCCACTTTTACCTCCAAAATCCGCCCCAAATGGCCAGCCAGTTCTCCTCACTGCTCACTGGGCAACACAGCACAGGTTCTGAAGAATGGTAGCCAGGCACCAGCACCTGCATTCAGCTGGAATTGCCTCTGGAGTAACATGTCAGGGTGGGCTGACCTCAGCATCTGAGCCAGGGTTCCTTCCTGAGAGCAGACAACACCACTGCTATGGAAAAGCCAGCACATTCTGCTGCTCCAAGGAGGCACCAGCTGCAGCCAGGAGAGCCAGCCTGCTCCTACCAAGACACTTGGTCATGGGACAGCCACTCCCACACGCCCACTCCAGTAATTCTGCCCCCAAAGTCAATTCCAGGCTTCTAAGAATCAGGCTCACAGCAAAGCTCACATCAGTCACTCTGCATCTCCCCAGCCTTCCTGTGGCAGGCTCCTGGGAAGGGAATCCTACCTGGCATGTGCCCCGTTACAGTGTGGCACCTACATCCCTTGGCACACCTGTGGAGAGAAAAACTGTTCACACAGGACTCAGACTAATTGAGCGGGATCCCCAAGAGGGACAGAAGCCAGACAGCACCTGCAGGGCAGGAATGGCTGGGAAAGCTGCAGAGCCCGGGCCCAGCAGGCTGCACATGCGCCTCGTGCCAGAGCTCCTCCACTCCCCTAATCAGACTTTGCAACAGATTTGAGAAATGAGGTTGTGTTGCTCGCTTTATCCCTCTGAAAATGGGGTCACCGGGGAGGGGGGTGGTGATGAAAGAGGCAGGAAAGGACTGATAAACATATACTCTCTATGCTCTATAATCTGTCCACCTGTCTCAAGGCAGCAAAATAATGGAAAACAGAAATAATCTGCTCTCATTACATATGTGCAGCCCTTCTGACAGCAGATTTACTGCCCTTGCTGTGCAGGGACCAGCAACCTCCCACATAAAATATGTGCACACAGCTTGAAATATGGGAGTGGTCCCCAGCCAACACTCTCTGTGCCACACTGGTGTGACCCCAGCACCTCTGCTTGGATTCCAATGTAACCTCAGCTTGGGATGCTGCTGCAAACCTTTTTATGGGGGAGAGAAGTCTGAAGCAGTCTGTGGACACTTGAAGATTAATGGAGACCAAACAGCCTTCTCTGCTCCTAGTTCTCGTTAAGCAAAGCAAGATCCACTGGCAGAAATAAACAGAGAAAACACTGGCAGAGAAAACATAATCCAAAAAATGGATCCAAAAAAGTCTCTTCAGGTTCCAGCCTGATACCTCTTGCCCTTCTTCAGAAGAAAGCTGAGCTGAATGCACCCAGACAATGATGCAGGGAAGAATGCAAGGCATACGTGTGGAGACTTGCTTTGCACACATTAACTTTGTTCAAAAAAACCTACACTGAAAATTAAATTTAGCCCTTACATTACTGTGTCAAGTTTCAAGATGAAAATCAATCACTAACACGTGAAGCAGAGATTGTAGTCCAGCCTTAAGTGGTTACCTCACTACATCTCTCCAGAACTGTCAGCCATGCTCCTACAGTAACACACTCGAGTTTTAACAGCTGTACCCATCCTTCCCAACCCACTGTGCCCAGCTCAGAACCAAGGGGATTATGTCCCTTACTCTCACCGCAGGAGGAGGGCTCCAACAGCACTGCAGGTCACAACAAAGCCAAGCTCATTCTTCTCAGTGAACTGACCACAGAGAGCCAAGGGAAAGAAGTACTAAAACACCAACCATGTCCCCAGCAGTGTGTGGTCCCTCTGCACCAAGATACCAGCAGGTGAGATGGGAGCAGGCCCACACTGACGCTCTCCCATCAGCCAGAGCCAGCAGCCTTATCTGGTGTCCTTTGTCCCAGTGAGCTCAGCCAACAGGCACTGTCACTGCTCTTCAAGGGCCCGTCTAGACAGAGCTGACGATAAAAGGCTCTTGGCATTGCTGGGAGGAAGAAAATCCAGTATTTCAAGTGAAAAGGGGACATGGATGGGTGGTTCTGTACAGAAACATAAGGACTTTGGGAATCCCGGCTAGTATTTCTTATTGCCTCTTCCCCAGAGGCACGGCATATCACTCCAGTCCAGACCCTCCCTGGCTTTTACTGATGTGTGTCCCTGGTGATGCAGGGTCCCACAGACAGCAGCCAGTCTGTACCAATCCCAAGCACAGCGAACCCACAGATGCACAGCAGTCATGTGCCTGGCTCTGTATCTGTGCCACTGCTCGTCTCAGAAGCATCTCCATGATAATTGCTCTGGTTTTCTCAACACTCTCGCAGCCTGAGTGGACTAAGGATAAAGAGCTGCCTGTGGAGACACATCACAAGATGTTGGAAGTGATTCAGGAAGCACTACAAAATATCAGATGCAACTTCCTCACAAGAGGCTCTGCTAAACAAACACTCCAGCAACAGCAGCGTGTTCCCAGCGTCACTCACGCTTCCTGCCAGCACTGCTACAAGTGGGTCCATTACTGCTTAAACCTCCGTGGCTGCTGCTCCAGGGAATGCTGTGTGCCCTCCTCCCAACCCGCTCCAGGGGGCTGCGGCAGCAACCCCAGACATGTGGGGTGTGGAGGGGAGCAATGGACACACAGTCAGAACAGCCAGTGCTCAGGGACATGATTAAATCTGAAAGAGATAGAGGTGCCGGCTCAAATAAACAATTTAACAATTGAGACAAATACCAGGAACTCCTAAAGTGCAGCCCTCCCAGCCTGATGGGTCAGCACCAAACACAGCCCCACATGCCTCCCTATCCCCTGACCAACTCCCTGCTGGGCTGAGGGCAGTGGGCAGAAGAGCATGGGGGGGTCCCCACAGCCCTCAGCAACAGACAGGGCTGTACAGCAGCTGGGGGTCCCCACAACCCTGTGCCGTGGATGGGGGACTGCAGCCTCTCAGCAGCCAGACTGGCCATTCCCGAACAGCTCCAGGAACATTTGACAGGCAAAGTAGACAAATGAGCAAGAACCTCATCACTGAGCACTGGTCACCCAGCACCTCTCCACATTTACTTTCCAAGTCTGCCCTTGTAGCCCAGCAGACAGTTTCTTGCCCTTGCCATAACCCTAAACTTTCACTCCTCTTTTGCTCATCACTTAAGAGAAGACAACACCTCATTTTTCTGGTCCTGCAGTAACGCAACAGCAACTGTAACTGGATGCAGATACAGAGTTCAGAAGCAAATGCTTTAAAAACACATGAAAAACACCACATTTACCAACCCCCAAGAGCTGTTAATCCTCTGCCTCTAATCTGGTTCTCCTGTAAGTATAGTTGGCACGTCTGACCAGCCTCCATCCAGCACGCAGGCTATTAAGAATGACTCCGGAACGATTCCGGTGCAGCTGTTTCAGCTGTGAGGCACCAGGAGTGGGCATGGACTCTGACACTGCCTCCCAACCACCTTCCATGATGCACAGCACCTCCAGCCCTTTCCTCAGCTCAGCCCTTGCGGGCTTGGCAGGAGGTGGATGGATCCTCCATTCTGCCAGATGTGCATGCACTGGTACACAGACACCCTGAATGAAGTGGCTCCATCCGAAGAGATAAGGGGGAAAAAATCAAAATTTCCTATCAATCCCACTCACATACCCCTAATGCAAGCACCCTCCAACCATACCAGTCCCAGCCTGTACACAAAGCAGATTTACAGCAAAGACACATTATCACTTTTATCAGGCCACTGAAAGTTTAATAATAATTCATCTACTGCTCTAAAGAGATACAATAAATAGATCAAAACAGGGCTGAACTACTGGCCTCTTCTTTGCTGCTATTATTGTTGCAGATCACAATGACAACTAGAGGAAAAATGCCAGTCTGCTATTTTCCACTGTGGCCCTGGCAGGAAGCAGCTGTGGAAGGATTTTGCACATGAACAAACAAAGTCAGCTCATTAGAGACCTGACCCAACGACACACATGCACAGGAGAGAAAGACTATTCTTTATCTTCTGTTGAAGAGTGAGTTATGCTCAACCACACCATTTCTCTTTTTTAAGCCCACAACCACAGCTTTGTGTTTGGGTAAGTTCTACAGCAGACAACTGCTTACCTGCATCACTCCCTCTGCTCACACACAGACAGCACTTTCCCCTCTCTTCTCTTTTCTGGGGAGACCAGTACCCAGCCAGCAGCACGGTTCAGGCCCCGGGGCTCAGGAAGGGGGCTCCTCCAGTCCAGGGGCAGCAGAGATCACTGTGGACTCAGCCTTACCACAGGCACCAAACACGGAAAAGCGAGCTTCAATGACAGGAGGTCTATCACAGCAGCCAGGGCAGGACAAAACACTCCTTCCTTGCCCTGTGGGCATCCAGAGGCACCAGGGTTCTGGAGGCAGCACCCCATGGGACATGGCAGCTCCATGGGCAGCCCATGTCCCTACACAGTCCTGCCCCGTGCAATGCAGAGGGGAATAAGCACAGCCACTTACGAGAATACTTCAGGAAGCAAAGCCAAGAGGAGCACTACAGGGAGCAGCAAACCAGCACCAGAGGGATTCTCCACCACGTTTAACAAGCCCAGACAAGAAGCATCACCCCACCAGCCCCTGCCTAACATCTGTCTCATGCCAGCAGCTACACTCACCCTTCCAGGCTGAAGCCTGTAAATCCTCACTAACCACCTTCCTTCAATGCATAAGGAGAGAGTGAAGTTTGTCCAGACGATGCTATCCAGGGCTGCCGTGCATGTGCACGGATATGGAGGTGGGCTGTGGGTGCTGCATTCCCCAACTGGCACACTCCTTTCCGGGCCCTTCCTAGGAGTGCAGGTCTTGCCTGCCAGAAGGTGCCGCCAGGAGTCGGTACTGGCTGTTGGGAGAATTCACCCTTATAAAGAGCAGAAATCCTGTATTGTTCAGCAAGAACTTGTTTTCCTGCTACACTAGTAGAGCAACTGGTGGGATTCAATGGACTAAGGGATTGAGGGGCAGGAGAACACCACGAATGTGAAGCAACTCAGTAAAGGACTATCAGTAAACGCCGGCACAGAGGACGGATGTGAAGGCTGGGCTCGGCAGCCCGAGGAGCTCGTGCTCCAGCTGCACACCTGCGCCTCTCCTGCTCTCTCCAGGCTTTGCTTCAGGTCCCAAGTTGGACACAAACTGAGACGAGGGGATCCCATCATTACCACTCTAAGAAGCCTCCCCTCGCACTTTATAACAAACATTCCCTTCACTGACACAATCATATGCAAACAAGTTCATTAAGCAGTGCTTTGCTCAAATGGCAGCAAGAATGGGTTCACTCCAATCAAGTGTGGCCATGTACAAAGCACAGAGCTACACAGATCCAATTAAGCTGCCTGGGAACATGCATCCCCCTCACCACTCCACGGGCTGCCAGGCACGACACAGTTCTCATACTTTCACCATGTGTCATTTTGCACAGGCAGCATGGAAATAAGAACCTGGAAGCTCAGAAGACAAAAAGCACATTTTGGCAATGATGTACATTTGCCCTTCCAGCCTCAGAGGGTCCTGCCAACCCCCAGGGCCACTTGGCAGTGGGGCAGCAGAACAGTTCCACACTGGGGTCTCTTCTCCTGCCTTGCCCGACCCTCTGCTCCAGAGGGGAGCACCCACACCACACTTCTGCTGCCCCCTCCTGCAGAACCCCCTCAGCAAACCACATCCGACCTCCGGACTCTGCCGCTCAGCCTTGGCTCCCCAGCCTTGTGCTGCACTCACTCAGATCAAAGTTTGAAGTATAACACAGAAATCCCCAGAAAAGCATTTGGATTTCACAGGTAAGTCAAACTGCTGCCTTAAGGCAACCAGATCTGCTGCAGGAAACCCTTCCCAGGGGGTTTAGGGGTGTGTGTGTAGAAAGCAAGTAAAGCAATTGTAAGGAAAAATATGCAAGAAAATAAGCAGAACAAAACAAACCACACATGCAGTAACAGACGTACACCTTATTGATAATTAACGTTTTTTAAAAAAGGGTGTAACGTGGCAAGACTGCCAGACCTTTGTGAACCCAGTGAACCACATTTCCGTGATGTCAAGAACCATTACCAAAATTATGTAGAAAATTAGCAACTTGCTTTTTGTTTCAAGGAAAGTGTGTCAACTCCAATTCCCAGAGCAGCCCTAGGACAAGCCTCCTCAGTATGATGCCACCACTGGAAGCAGCTGGACTGAACTGCAACAAGCACTTCAAGATCCCTTATTACCTAACCCACTCAAAGCCTCTTTAGACCAACACAGAAACTGAAGCACCAGGAACCAAAAGCCAAGGGACCAGGAGGGAAGGGCGAAGGGTCCCACATTTCTTCTTTCATGTCCCTTTCTTCCATCCCTCTGTGCAGAGGGACGACAGTTTGCTCTCCGCAGAAATATTTTAGGAACAAGCAGTTGATCATATCCAGAATAAAACAACTGATCCTGTGCTAGGCAGAGAGCGAGATAATTAAATACAATCCAGGAGATCACATTTCACACATCACTGGCCCCATTAGCAAGGCACAAGGGCTCTGGTGGGCAGAAGGGCCCGGGGCTGACAGCTCTGCGAGCAGGACTGAAGGCTCCTGACACCCACGCTGCCCCAGCAGCCCCCGCTGAGAACTGCTCTCACTGTAGCTTCAACAGGAGGCAAATATCTGAGCATGTCAACACTTCCCAGGAGCTCCTTCACAACTCAGGAGTTAGTGATTAACTCCCAAAGAAGTGCCCAACACAGCTGGCAGATTGCTTGTCCCAAAGTGAGATATTTGCACCAAATGCATTCCGAAAATGCCTCGAAATGAGTTTCAAACAGCTACTTGGAAATCTCACAACAAACGTAAGTTTAAAAATAAATAAAAAAGGAAGCAGCACTTTTAACCTGGCACAACAATCCCCGCTCTGCCAACAGGGATTCATTCTGGGTTCAGATCCAATTCTGACAATCCAACCCAATTGAGTTATGGTGATTGTGCTGTATTTGCTGAACATGCTGCAGGTCACAGCCAAGGCCATCTTCTTGCAGGACAAAAAATGCAATCCCAGCTCTGGCATACAAAGAGTCTTGTTAAACATTGATATGCTTCAGTGTACAACCACCTTAGAGCCTCAAAGAAAGTCTCAAAACAGAAAGAGCCTCATCATTCACAAAAGACCCAAACTCCACAGAAGGCAAAGGCAGAGGATTTGCATAAGAACATAATTTTTCAAGCTAAATTAGCGTAAATCAAAATCCTTCTCACTGACGACCCTCACCATCACCTCCGAGTGTTGCAGACCGATTCCCGATACAAAGGGCACTCTGTCCTCCCTGTCTGACACTCCCAGGAACTTTGCAGGCAGGACGGGACAGCTCCCTGGAAAAAAACAAGCCCAAAGCCCTGCTTATACAATAGATGTTTGTCACCATTGTCACACCACCACAAAGGGGAAAGAGGAAGCACAAGCTGAAATATTGGCCCCCTGTTATGAAAGCAGCAGCTTTGTTTGGGCAGGAAAACAAAACCCACTGAGCAATCGGAAGAGAAGGGTTGTTAAAGCAAATAGCAAAGGAGCACAGGACCAATGGGAAAGTCATCCACAGCAGAGAAATCCAGGAACTGCCAGCTCTGCCATGGTGCTCCTGCTCTGTTCCCCAGGAAGGGCTGCCCAGGCTCCCAACCCAGGAACCAAACTCATCTGCTTCCACCTCTCAGTCCAGTCCTTACAGACCTTTTCCTACTACCTCAGCCTCCTACACCCCCCCCGCTTTCCCCTGCTCTGGCAGCATTCCCAACCTGCCCTCTCTGCACAATCTCTCTGTGAGGCTCTCCCCTCACCCTGCAACTACAACACAACCAGTTGTTTGAACTGCATTTTCCTTGGTTTCAGCATCTACATGATTCAGAGACCCACGAGATGGGTTATTTCCTGAAGACCAACTTAAAAAGTGAGAAAGCACTACCAAGGAAAACCAGCTGAGGGTAAAGAGCGTTCCAAAAATCATCCCTTCAAAGGCCCCTATCCATAAGGACAAGACACACTCCCTTGAAAATAATTTCCTCTCTTCCAAGAGAGAAACCTACAGATATAAGAAGGAGCGAGGAAATAAGTATTTTCCTTTATCCTAAAATACATTTAGCACATATAGAGAAGTATTTAGGAATTAGGAAGTGCCTTTGCCCAGTTGTATTTGGTGCCAAAAGAGGAAAAATAGCAAAAAAACCTAATACATGGATTTCAAAGCATGCTGAATAAAGAGCCATTTGCCTATCAAATAAATATTACTGTCAGTGGCTATTACTGTTGGAGGGAAAGCCCAAAATTACTCTGTGAAAACACTTTACACCTTCAAAAACAATTACATCAAGGCAGATCAGGAATGTTCCACGCTCTAAGCAGAACAAGCTGGGGGGATGTTTTCCTTGTTTTGGGGAGAAGCAGCAGTTTCCAGAACGAAAACGCCGATCTTCACCTTTCTCCAATCTAAGCCCATTGTTTACATTTGTAAACAAGCTGTGCAAATCTGCTGCTGAGAAAAAGTCTAATTAAGAACTGCATTTAGTAGCAGGTTCAGGCAACTTAACTGTCTTTAGAAACATTAATTTCATATTAGAAGTAACTGACCCCTATAAGGGAACAGCACTTGACATAATGACACAGTCCTGCAGCAGGACCCAGGCTGCTGGCACTGTGCAGCGCTGAACTGGATCAACCAGGACCAGATTCCCTCCAGCAAGAGGCTTTTTAAAACCTCCAGGGACCCGGCAGGTAGGAGATGGATGGGTTCCAGCTCCATCCACAAGCAGAACAGCACTCACTTAACATCAGTGACGCCTGCAAACAGCAAAGTTCTACTATCAACACCCGTGGAACACAGCCTTAATTTAATTCAGTCGCTGGCCCTGATGCTGTTCCTTGTTGTCACTCGTATCCCAGCCCTGCTCCCACAGCCTGTGTGAACAGCGGAGCCTGGCCTAGAAAGAGGGCTGCTCTCCCTTCTATCAGTTCCACTGGCAGAAGACAATTCTGCTTTCACAACCTTTTTTCCTGCTATTACTCAGGAGAAATCCACAATTTCTTCTCCTGCCACACCACCTCAGGAGCAGTGACAGGTCAAGGTGAGTGCCCCATGGTGCTGCCAAGACTGGACTCACCGAGTGATCGGCTTTCCAAGCACTCCCCCATAAAAACCTCTCCCGAAAACACCAGCGCCACACGTGGTCCATGTGGCTGGCAGGCATCCTGAGAGAAGGCAGGTTCACTCAAAGGCAAACAGCCAGGGTCTGCAGGGAATACCCCGGCATGGCTGCGGGACAGGTGGGTGCAGCTGCCTCAAAAGGCACAGGAGAAGCAAAGGGAAGAGGTGCTGGGCATGCATCCATCCAAATGACTGAGGGTGCCAAAGGCCACTACCACCTCAGAGGGCCCTCCACACCCCACCATCCAGCAGGCGCCAAGGGAGAGCCGACTCTGGATCCCAGTCTCTACCTGCTGTGCACCCCAGCTGAACTGCAGGCAGAGAGCCCAAGACTGTGTCAATGATATTCTTGCTGTGTTTTCATGCGTTTCAACATCTTCTCTGCAACTCACTCTGCAAGAAAAATTCCCCTATAATTTCCCCTAAGTGTCTCTAAGTTCATGGTGTGGAAGCTACCACCCACCCTCTCATTCTCTCACATAGACAGAGAGTCTTATGTGCCAGGAATAATACTTCTCCCTATTCCAAGAGGCAAGGTTGGCCTAGAGCACTTTTAAAACAGTTGTGTCTGATTTCATCCAAAGCCATGGCAGGGTGTTTTTAAGCCACAGCGCAAGGACCAAGCCCTCTGCTACAACAGCTCCTGGGGCAGGCGCGAGGCCCGGGCAGGGCAAGGCGCCGTCGGACGGAACCGCAGCACAAGGGCTGCGGCAGGAGAACACCGCGGTGCTAAACACGAGCGAGTCCAAGCAAGAGAGTACAAGCAGGTACTCCTGAAACGCACTCCTAAAATCAGCCCAGACTCAGAAGTTCTTGGTTAGATTACAAGGCATAGCTCTCAACAGCCTTCTTCCATGTATGCTCACAACTCCCAAACAACAATTAGTTGCAACTTCCCTATTGGTAGCACGGTAGAGGAATGAAACAGTAAAATGGATATTTTCACCCATAAAAACCATCCAGAGCCATCAGCCAGCGTCAAACACCGTGAGCAAAGAGCAGAGTGGCAGCACCTGTCCCATCCCCAGGGCGCTGCCGTGGGTGCCCAGCGCTGTGCCCTGACCGGGGTCTGCTGCTCTAAGAGGATGCTGGGAGCAGGAGCAGCACTCCACAGACACTGGCACGCAGCTGGCAAGGCCAGAGGGTTCTTCCCATCGCGTGGGTGCTCGGACCAGCGGCAAGGCACGCAGCACAGCCGCTGACCGGGGCAGCCTGCGGTGCCCGTGTGATGGGGACACGTTGTGTCACGTTTGGACCTGTTGTGAGCCACGGCACCACCAGCTGAGCCCGGCCCCGAGCCCTGCCACCCCCGCGCCGCGGGCACCAGCCCTCCAGGGCTGCTCCCGGCAGGCTCGCGCTCGCTCCTCCCGCCTCGACGGGACGAGGCCCCTGCTCACCTTGAAGTCGCGGCTGTGCTGCGGGGTGTACTCGAGCGTCCAAAGCGCCCGCACCAGCTGCGCCAGCTGCTCCGTGACCTCGCCGGGCGCGGGCGGCGGCCCGTCGGCGGGGGGCGGCCCGCCGCGGAACTGCTCCAGCGCCAGGAACTCGGCGAAGAGCTCGGTGTTGCTGAGGCACTGCAGGATGGCGTTCATGAAGCAGGTGTTGCCGTGGTTGCGCAGCCCCGCCACGCCGGGCACGGCCTCGGAGGTGCCGGCGGGGCGCG